>CAKOAT010219598.1:256811-433499 GCA_932364175.1 Eruca vesicaria subsp. sativa | reverse complement strand
ATGTTTTCATAATATTTATCAAATTATATGTTAATTTCTAAAAAAATATTTGAAAATTTATCAACATATATATTTTTATTATTTTTAAAATATATTTTATGTTATTTAAAAATATATATTAATGGGGGTATTACTATTTTGTGAACTTTCTTTTTTAATAAAGTCATATTATGTATATATTAATGGGGGTATTACTATTTTGTGAACTTTCCTTTTTAATAAAGTCATATTATATGCATATAATTTCGTTTTAAAATTTATTTTAAAATTTTAGAAATATTTCCTTTTTGTTATATATGTTATTTGAAAAAATATAAAAAAAAAACTAAATAATTTTTTTTTAATAATAATCTTAAAATCTAACAATTCATTAAGGGTATCTATGTAATCAACCTTCGCGAGAGTTAACGTGAACGCGACACGTACGAAACTGACTTCTCAAATAATATTATAGAGATTTGGAATTACTTTAAAACAGAAGAGTGCAACCAAATATAAATGTTTAAGAATTATTTATAGAAGTTTATAAACCAAACACACCACACCCATAAATACTTAACCATATACAATAACCACTAAGCGTTAAAAACATATGATTCCATATATAAGTAAATTATAAATTGTTAGAGCAATTTTCATGGAATTTCACTGATAAAAACACCTTAAATTTTCATGGAATTTCATTGATAAAAACACCTAACCTGAATCAACCAGGCTGGTCTTCTTATTACAAACATAACCCCACAAATAAGGAAAGAGTTATACAAACATCAACAAGAAAGATGAAAAGAAACAACAGAGAGACATAGTGACATCAATCAGTTTCTCTTCTCCACATCATCCTCATCAAGCATATACCTCTTCCAGAACCAATGTGGCTTCCACACACTCTCCCTCATATCATCAATAGCCACTCCTTTCGTCTCCGGTATGAAGAACATCGCAAACAGTCCCATCACAACGATCCAAGCACTGAAGAAGAAGAATATCCCCGATCTCATCCCACAAAGCATCGACAAGAAAGCCTGCGCGATCACAAACGTGAAGAACATGTTGCACGAGACAGCAACAGCGAATCCTGCACTTCGAGTCTCTAGTGGAAACGTCTCGCTAGGAATCAACCATCCTAAAGGTCCCCATGACCACGCGAATCCCATCACGTAAACACACACAAAGATCACAACCACTAGTGCTTGTGGCTTCCCAAGTGTCCCCGTCGTGCCTAAGTCTTTCGCTAGGATGATTCCAATGATCAACTGTTTCAATAATTTGTTAGTTATAGAAGATTACTTGTGGAACAAGAAACCTAGAGAAAGTCATAGATAGGTTTAAGTACCTGGCAAATGAGCATGTGAACTGAAGATTGTAGAAGAAGGAATCTCCTGCCAGTTTTGTCTACGAGGTAGATCCCAACGAACGTACTCAAAACGTTGATAGTTCCCGTGATAACCGCAGAGAGAAGAGCTGCGTCACTACCAAACCCAACTGTCTGAAACAGAACAGGTGCATAGAACATAATAGCATTGATTCCTGTAAACTGCTGGAAAAGCTGGAGAAGCATTCCAATGATGAACGGTGGGCGACTCGCTGGCTTCAACAGTTTCCTGAAAGGGTCCTTGACTTGATTCGAAATTTCACAAGCATGGACTATAGATTCATACTCTTCATTTATATCTTCAACTCCTCTGATCTTCCTTAAAGCTTCTTTGCCTTCTTCGTTTTTGTTACGCTCGATGAGACTCGTGGGAGTCTCGCAGATGATCAACGAACCGAAGAGGAGGATGACTGCGGGAATCGCAGCTCCACCGAGAGCAATTCTCCAACCGTAAGGGTGTACCGTGGCGGTGAAGTAATTGACAAGGTTGGCTATTAGGATTCCTATTGTGACCATGAGTTGGAACACAATGTTGAGACCTCCCCTGAGCTGTGCCGGAGCAATCTCTGATAAGAAAAGTGGCACTGCCTGAAAATTTAAGGTACATACAAAAGTGTTAGCTCACTTCCAGAGGCTGTCAATTTATATAGTTAAATTATATTAATCAAATAAAACCAGTTAATTAATATATTTTCTAAAATATTTCTAATATGTATGTGTTTTTAAATTTTAACACATAGTAAGCACATATATATTTTAATATATATATATACATATTAATGAAAAATGTATCAAATATAAAGAATTTGATGTTTAAATTAATAAAATATAAATTAATAAGTATTTGTAAAAAAATTTATGGCCGCATGTGTGGTCATACGACACCTAGTTAACAATATATTTGAAGAAATAATGATGTATTTAAAAAAAACTAATAGGCTCATCTATATGTGTTTTAACGTTTTCAAAAAAAAAAAAAAATTAAGACCCTAATTTATGCATTTACTAATAAAATTCTTAATTTTTAAATTCAAGTCCTATTCGAATGGTTCCGCATGCACATGCTAAAAGATGGCCATGTCCAAGAGCAAGAGTTCATTATATATATACCTGGTTGCCAAAGCCAACACCAAAGCCAAGCAAGATTCTTCCAAAGATCAACATGATGAGGTTAACGGCTCCTGCGGTTAGCCCTACACCGATCAAGAAGAAGATAGAAGCGAACTGCATCGTGGGCTTCCTTCCGAGTTTAGAACACACGGCTGAAGCAAAGAAGCTGGCCACAAGCGCAGCTAGGTAAAGAGACGATGTGAATAGCTGCAAGAACTGATTATCATACTTGCAGTAATTATTCTCATGTGCATGCTTCTTCCTCTCCCACACAGCAGGGAAAAATTCTTTCAAGAAATCGTCCATAGCCGTTACTCCACCTTTTTAAAAAAATAACGTCATAAAAAATTAGCTAAAAAAGAAAAACCAAGAAGAGATAACTTGAGCTACAAGAAAGAGAGTAAACCGGAAATTCCGATGTCGTAACCGAAGATCAAACCGCCGAAAGCAGCAATTACAACGCAGATGAAGACATAGACAGTTAACTTGGCTTCGAAAGCCGGAGCATTCCCGTTTGATGATACAACAACAGCCATGTTTGGTGAATATAAAGATCAGACACCACCACTCAAATTAACTCAGTATATATATGTACAGTTAGATATATACAAAAGTGTGTTTTGTGTTAGCTAGATATGAAACATGAAGAAAGGTGAAGAAGGAGACAGAGACCCTGATGAATAGAGGATGAAGCAAATCACATATTTATAGGACACGACAGAATCACAGAACAAACTGTGATACAGACTTTGTCTAAAAATGGGATTTAATGTTTTGAAAATAGCATAAGCGATATCCACGGTTATTGTATGGCTTGTAACTGTAAAAACTCTTCTTTTTGTTTTTTGTTTTGGATCATTATCTTGTTTTCTCTTTACCAACTTATTTTGGGATTGGATTACACAGTCAGATCTTTCATTTACCATCAGATTAGGGATGTCTAGCCCGGTTAAACGAACCGATCCACTCAATAACCATAAACCAAAGCTTAACTGGATCCTAAATTTGGTTGTTTCGGTTTTATTTTGTTACACCCGAATAAAAACAACAGCTAACTTTCTTAAGTTAGTAAAGCAACGTAACAGTATTTTCCAAAACTAAAAAAAAATAGCACTATCGTTGCGTGTTGATCTGAGCCTAATCTCCAAATATCAGTCGGTTTTAGATGTGCTGTTAGATAACAGATGTAAACAGATAAGTTTATTTGGATATGATTAGATGCAGATATTATCATTTAGGCTTTGATAATTTACTGTCACATCCACTTATAGACAGTGTTTTACATTGTTCTGAGCGGTTTGTTTGGGAAAGAACAGACCCAAAACAGCAAACTGGTGACTATTTCGTGATAGTTTCGTAAAAAAAAGAATTAAGAATGTTTTGCCTTTCTTATTACACAGAAAAACTTATTAGTATGTATACAGTGTATCACCTTTATTACGTTTACGAGCATTCAATAAATAATATGTAGCAATAACAAAAATAAAAAGAATACAATTTGGGTGGACTTGTTATTAATCACTCTGGAATCACAAAGCTTTATTAGCGGTGGGATCAGAAGCAGCAAGGTCCTTATACATGTTTGTTATTGCTTCTGCAAAATATTCCTTTGCTTGTGGTCTCTTAATCTGCAAACATTTTCAATCAGTTCATTTTCACAACTGGTTTCCTAATTGAATTCACCTTTAATAGCTAGTTTAAACGAAGTATATATAATACGAAACTATTGATCTTAGTTGCTCAAATTAGCATTGCAGAAGTTACCTTTAATGTCGGTGTCAACAAGCCATTTTCTAGCGTAAATGGCTCCAGCACCAATGTCACAGCTTTTGCAAACTCAAAGCCTCTCAACTGCATCAAAAGATAGTCTTAGTCAGTGATAGCGTATTCGAGAATAGTAACCAAGATGAGATAATAAATGTTTTTTTGAGATGCAATGCCTTAGCTTCTCTTCCAACAGTCTCCATGTCAGATAGTATTGCGGCTTTCACTTTCGGGTTATTGCACAATTCTCTCAGATCTCCGTGCTGCATTTAGCATACTTGTATAAAGTTACTTTTCTTGTTGTTATATATGAGATAATTTGGTGAATGAAGTTATAAATCACCTTAATGCCATGTGAAGCAGCCCAGCTTTTAAGCACGTCTGGATCAACCGATACTACAGCGACCAATGATGAATTAAAACTATCACCTGAAAAAGAAATGGATAACATGTGAGATGTGGAAAGAGTAAAGCAACTACTCAACAAATTAATATAGAACATGTTATTTTCTCTTACCATATATGAAGCATTGTCCCACAAATTTGCATTTAGCATAGACATTTTCAATTTTCTCTGGAGCTATGTACTCTCCTTGCGCCAATTTGAAGATGTTCTTCTTCCTATTCAAAGAATTGAGGAAAATTTACTAAGATGATTCTCGGTTCAAATAAAGAAGAGGCCTTAGTCTTTGTGAGCCAAAGCATTTGTAGTTACTAGTGAATAAAGTACCTGTCAATGATTTGTAGACGTCCTCCCGGAAGCCACAGGCCTATATCTCCGGTGTGAAGCCATCCATCTGCATCAACCACCTCTCTCCTGAAAATAGAAACATTTTACTGAAAGGAGTATATTTTTAAGTAAAACTTGGTTAGTGAAAGAGGTACTTGGTGTTCATACGTTTGAACTTCATCTTTGTAATAGCCTCTAAAGACGATAGGACCCCTCACACAAATTTCGCCACGGGGATGGGGCTGATCTGCCGATGTATAGTTCATTTCCGGGACATCCACAAGCTTTATTTCTGAAACAGAAACGCATTAAAAATAACATAACGATATAAATTGTATATTTAGTTCTGAATCGCAGAGCAAGTATAAAGCTCACCACAAGCTGGATTAGGAGAGCCAACATGTCCAATGAGGTTATCACCCTCGTCCATTCCACTTATAACACAAGCTGTTTCAGTCATTCCATATCCCTCTAAAACCCTTCCTCCAAAGCATCTGGGGTAGAGTTTACAAAATTAAATAGAAATAAAGAGAATCACAAGCAAATGTCAAACAAGTTAAAGAAAATCAAAGCCAGTACAATTATGCATGATGCGGCCTGAAAGGCGTTCATTCTTGAGGATTAAGTCCATTGTATAGTATGAGATAACACAATCTTCTAAAAGAAATCAACTTACATTTTCATAAATTCCATGACTTCAGGAGATAGAGGTGAAGCCCCAGACGTCATAAAACGAACCCGGCCTCCAAGTTTGTCCTTTATCTTATTAAAAACCAGCCTATCCCATATTGGAGAAGCACTCTTTCCTGAACCATCAGTACGCATACAAAGCAAATTGAATAAACGAACTATTACTATCTACTTTAAGGACCCAACAGTCATCAAAATTCCAAGCTGTCTCAGAAATTACAACATAAAGCTACAGAAGAGTAAATGTGCATGAAAGGACCTACCATTTAGGAGAGCCTGCTTCTTTGCATTATAGGCAGCATTGAAGAGCCTCTCTTTCAGCCCGCCAGAGGATTTTACTGCATTAGTGATACTAGCAACAACAAATTCACCATCGATTTAGTGAATCACTCAAAGCAGCAGAGAGCATATATCAACAAACTAAAGCCATAAGCCATTATTACCCATCATATATTCTATTGTATAATCGAGGAACGCTGCTGAATACAGTAGGCCTCAGAGCCGCTATATCATCTAGTAGCTTCATATTGTCCTGTAGAAGTTTTCGAAGGGGTTCGTCCAATCAAATCAATAGAAAAGAAATAGAGGATGGGGGGCATAAGCAAAGACCAGGTCACAGGTACACAGGTTTATCAGGAATTCTTAATGCAAACCAGTGGATATTTAATATTATCATAAGCATTACGATGGAGCTACGGATATTATCAAAATTGTATTTTCAGACGTTTTGCCATCACGTTAAGAAATAAAATGCATGCCAATTAATTGGTTAAAAGGATTGAGTTTCCAACCCCTTGGTAGAAACCAACAGCAACTCCAAAGTACACGGTAAGGATTTGATTTGCTCGTTCGTAAATGTGTGCCAATGGAAGATATGAAATGTAACTGGAAAATAAAAGAGAGTACGACCAAATTAGTTACAAGTAATTAATTGGCCACTTAAGAATAGAGGTACATGCAGTAAGTATACATAAGGGAGAACGTTTAATATCTTTTGCTATTAGTGTGTTAGTAGAAGGTAGAAATGTACTTACATATCTGACGAGAAAAATTTCACACTAAAACTGGATCCAGCAACATTTGAAATCAAGTTCGTATGAGTCAATACGACTCCCTTTTCATCCAGAAGAAGAGCAGGCCAGGAAGGATGAGGCATGCATAATAACATAAACAGTAATTTAGACGCTATAGATTGTGTAAATATGAACTAAAGAACATTACTGTCCCAGATTTCGAGTAAATAAAACCTTGGGGGTCCCAGTTGTTCCGCTTGTATAGCATATGGTTGCAACATCATCGGGTTTTGGTGGTACGAACGGCTGAGGGTTACTGCGGCCCTGAAACAAATTTGTGTGGTCAGAAAACTGTGAACCAACATGTACCACAACTTACTCTTCACAAAGAAAGATACAAAGCAACTATAATATCTCACTGAGAAGACTATGATGAGATATATGGGAAAGGTGTAGGTGTAGGTGTAGGTGTAGGTGTAGACCTTATGTAACATGAAGTCTAGTTATAGGTAAAAGAATAATGATATAGGTGTAGACTTGTTATATAACTAGGTGTCCAGTGTTATATAATTGTTAACGTAACAGAGTATACCTGATTCAGTAACATTGAATATGATACGACTTTCACTCCTGCTGATGCGGGAAGCGAAGGCAAAGATTCATTCAACCCTCCAACAACCTACTTGGTACATGAGAAGTATCAGAAACAGAGAGAAGACAAAGTTAATCTGAAAGCCGTAATACTAAAACTCAACAGTGCAATCAATAATTAAGAAGATGAGGTCTTTTCATACCACAACGAGGCGTACACTTGGCATCTCAGACAAGCCGCTAAGTAACTGCAAGCTCCAGCGATAAACCAATCAAGAAGGAAGCAAAAAGACGTCAGAAAAAAAAAATTTAGCCAATGTTTAGCAACATACACAACACTTGAGCAAGAGGTAAAATTTTCTTTTTTTTTTCTCATTACATCCAGGTAACCTTTAAAAACAGAAATTCAAGCAGCAGACTCATGAACTTACTGAGTTCAACGTCTCCGCCACACAAAATATAGCTTGCACATTTGCATGATTGACAATAAATTGTACTGCATCAGGACCTTAAGCAAAAAAAGAAAAAAAAAAGCATAATTAGAACATTCCTAAAAAACTTGCAATAGATAACCAGAATACTCACCAAGAGTATCATACAAAGGAACAGAGACATAAGAATAAGCAGCACAAGCATGATCAACAATGAGCCACTCTGGACGGTTAATAAAGTAAATTCCAACAGTAGATCCCTGATATAAAAAAAACTTAAGTCAGCAAAAACTTAAATCCAGGAAAAAAAAAAGAGTTAGAAAGAATCAAAAATCATTTACCATAGTGATTCCATGATGAACCAAACCAGAACCTATAGCAGTTCTCGCTGTACTAGTTTCCCCATACGTCATCCATTTGTAGCTAAAAACAAGATTTGATTAAATATTGAAAAGCTTAATATATATATACAGAATCATTAAAAATTAGGAGCTCACTCTCCAACTGTTCCATCGACGCGAACACGAGTTCCTAAATACTTATAATCCCGAAAATCATGAACAGCATGCCTTCATATTCAGAGAGAAACATTAGTAATAATCAGAAGAGCTAATTAAAATTAATGAACAATCAGTCCACGTGACCTATAATCTTGTATAGTTACTGTTTACTCCATTTGTTCCATATTAAGTGTCGTTGTAGATTAAAATTTTCGTTACTTTTAAGATTTCAAATATATATATATTGAAGACGGATTTGATTTTGAAATGCATTACTCAAAGTTGTCATGGAGAGTGGCGATGTCAGGATGATCTGGAAATCTGCCAACGAGCTTGAACGGAGATCGAGCAGATCTAACCAAAATTCAAATCAAACAGAATGTTAAACGTTGCAATATTTACAATCTCAATCCATAACTATTAAATAATTACAATATAGCTGAACCATGGAAGAATAAGATGATCGTGGATAACAACCTGTGGACGTTCCAATCGCCAGTGCTCAGTTTCTCGGGAAGTACGACGCTATAACCATTATCTGATCATATGATCATAACCGAAAACAATAAGGAATCAATCACAAGCTGAAGATGATCGGAGCTGAGAAGAGAAGATGAAATACTGACCAAGACAGAACTCGCCGGCGGTGGGATTGGAGCGGAGGAGAGGAGAAGAGCGAGAAGACGTGACGAGATGAGAGTGGATGGAGTTTATGCGGCGGCGTGCGGAGGAGGAAGAATCCATGATCCGATTCGGAATCTGAAAAGGAGAGAGAGAGAGAGAGTGGATTGATCCGGAAAGAGAGCACGCTTTTGTTACTCTCTCTATAAAGCTGATGTCGCTATCCGTTGATTTCGTGAATCTTATGAACTTTCTTTTTTTTTTTTTTTTCGACAAAGAATCTTATGAACTTTCTAATCAATTGCAATAGTAATAAAACAAAAATAATTAAAATAATAGCACGAGATAAATGAATTTGATAATGTTCTTTTTTTTTCTTAAAACTTTTGAACATTAATATGGACCTTAAAGGCCCATTAATGGTAGCGATTTTGTTTTCCTTATTTTTTCTTTTGCAATCTAACAGAAGGCCCATTTAGTGAATCAGTTTATTTTAGTTTATAATTGTATGTAAAATTGTATTCAAACAAAAATAATAATTTTGTACAAGGAATGCTAATTTTTTTTTTTTAATCAAGGTTTTTTTATTTTCATCAAGGCTTATTACATTAGCCGAAAATATCCCAAAAGATCAGAAACAGAAACTTGCGGTAACCAACGATTCCTCTCATCCTATTGCCAGCACTTTCATTTGATGCTTCAGGTTCTTGGCTTTTTTTTATCCACTTTGTTGGTGAACAGTTTTGTAAACAAGATGTTCTAATTTGGAAGTTTGTCAAATACGGTTTCTAAGTTGACTGACAAGTTGTAAGGTTTAGAGTTGCAACATGTAAGATCACGATAAATGTCTATACCAGCCCTACCAGGTTTCATGAACACAAGTTCCATGCCCTTTCCTCTCATCAAATCGATGGTGTGGCGGAATCCTTTATCCCCTGATATCAACACAAGTTGTTGATAGTTTGTTTTATCAATGCAAACGTCTGCAATCTGACCTTTTCGTAAACTTGTTTCTGGATCATTGGGAATCTCTTGCTATGTATTGTATCGTACACCTTGTGGTACACATATTCAGCTTTATTATTGGTAAAGAAGGTATGATAAATACCCTTGATTCTTTTATATCTCGGAAGACGCCCCCAATATGTAGAATCTTGGTGCCTTGATATCAATCATCTCTAGGGCCTCTTCAGTAGAAAGGAATGCTACTTTATAACAGATTATTTGATATCATGACTGAAATTTTAAAGCATACAAGATATTTTTTGAATATCGGGAATGCTTGGTGGTGGAGATAAACGTTATTTTCATGAAAAGTTTATTCAACAAAGATTGATCTGATTAACGAAGATATAACCAACGTTGGATGGCTTTACTTGCCTAAAACTGTCAGAAGAATTGAAATTATGGTGGTGCATACGGTTGTTCGTTGTTGTCTATCTATCTTTTAACTAGAGAAAATAAGTTCAAGATACCACTTGATATAATACATTGCGTTTCTAATTATATAGTCACATGGAAGATTTCTTATCAATATTTTTGGTGTAGTAATAGCTCCAAGGTTTTGAAACATACCTTCAAGTGTCACATATTTAATCAATACGAATTTTAATATTTCATGATCGTTTTCCTTAATCTCTGTACTCAGGTAAATGTTTTCTATTTCACTAGTTTTGGCTGTTATCATTTCTGTATTTTACTATTCATCTCGTATACAAGTCAAACAGTTTTTTACTTCTCTGAAGGTTTAGTTTGCCTCTCTTCGAAACAACAAAAATATAATCTGTTTATTCTTTATTTTAACCATAACCATTACTTAAAATTCATGTTGAGTCAACTTAACTAAAGATCAAGATTTAGATTCAATTGGAAACAAAAGTTAAAGAAAAAAACAACAATCAAGCACACTATCTTTATGATTACATGAAACTAGAGTTAATATGCCTTATGAAGCCTAAGTTTGCCTGACAAAACATCAAAGTTTGTAGTTTAGCATCAAGATCACACACTTGATCCACCATTTTCATCGAAGGAACACCAAATACGAGTTTGCAATGCGATGTTGTATTCACGTGTGCTTTAAAGATTCCTAACACTGTAATTTTCCCTGGCATATTTGCTTTTGTCTCTATCACAATTTTTCTTTGCAATATATCTTAACGATATCACCTAAATTTGCAACAAATTTATCAATCTGAAGAGCCCATCACACTAGGAGTCCTTGCCCTGGAACCAACTTCTTTGGAAGGTTTTCGCTGAAAACAGCAATTGCCATCATACTTCCATCGGTGGTCCACCTCATCATGCATGACAATTCGAGTGGCTCAGGATTCATAATAGACAGTACTGGTACGATAGTAACATGCGCCCATGTTGTTATCGATGAGCCGACTTTGGAATAAAGAATATGTCCGATCTGTAAAAAAGGTAATATATAACATTTTAGCTTGATATTAGTTTTAATATAATTGTATTTAATATTCTAAATTGGCAGGTGAGTGTAGTATTAAGTGACGGCAAGAAATACCTAGGAGTAGTTTCGCACTACAAGATTGAGAAGGACGTGGCCTTGGTCAAGAAAACCTTATAATAAAATTAATAGCACGAGATAAATGAATTTTTTATAATGTTTTTTTATTAAAACTTTTGAACGTTAATATTTATTCAAGAAAACCATAAAGGCCTAGTAAGGGTTGTGGTTTAGTTTTCCTTATTTCTTTCCAAACTAACAGAAGTCTCATTTAGTGAATCAGTCTTTTTTATATAGTTCAATGTAAGATTGTATTCAAACCAAAAAGAATAATAGTGTACAAAGAATGCTACATATAACAAATTTTTTTGAAATTTTAAAGCATACAAGATTATGTTTGAAGATCAGGAATGCATGGTGGTGGAGATAAACGTCATTTTCATAAAGAGCTTATTCAACAAAGATTGATCTGATTAAGTAAGATCGAACTACCAAAGTTCAATGGCTTAACTTGCCTAAAATTGTCGGAAGAATTGAAATTGGGGTGGTGCATACGGTTGTTAGTTCTTGTCTTTCTATCTTTTTAACTAAAGAAAACAAGTTCAAGATACCACTTGGTATAATATATTATGTTTCTAATTATATAGTCACATGGAATATTTTCTTATCAATATTTTTGGTGTAGTAAGAGCTCCAAGGTTTTGAAACATGCTTTCAAGTGTAACATATTTAATCAATACGATTTTGAATATTCCATAATCATTTTCCATAATCTATGTACTCACTAAATGTTTTCTATTTCACTGGTTGACTGTTATCATTTCGGTATTTTACTATTCATCTGGTATATAATTAAAATTGTCTTTTATTTTACTGAAGGTTTAATTTTCCTATCTTCGAAACAACAAAAATATAATATATTTTTTCTTTATTTTAACCATAATCATCACTTAAAATTCATGTGGAGTCAACTCAACTACACACCAAGACTTAGATTCAATTGTAACAGAAGTTAAAGAAAAAAAACAACAATCAAGCATACTATCTTTATGATTACATGAAACTAGAGCTAATATGCCTTATGAAACCTAAGTTTGCCTGAAAAAACTTCAAGGCTTATAGTTTAGCGTCAAGATCACACACTTGATCCACCACTTTCATTGAAGGAACGCTAAGTACGAGTTTGCAGTGCGACGTTGTATTCACATGTGCTTTAAAGATTCCCAACACTGTAATTTTCCCTGGCATATTTGCCTTTGTCTCTATCACAATTTTCCTTTGCAATATATCTTGAAATATATCACCTAGATTGGCAACAAATTTATCAATCTGAAGAACAAGAGGACATGGCAAAATCGCTGAGCCTTTGGCTGGGAGTGTGCTTGAAGGAAGAGTGAGATTTCCCACAAGAATATCTCTATAATAAACCAAGTTTTCTACCGTCTTGTATTCGAAATCGGCAAGATTAGGATTTTTCATCAGCATTTGGAGTGTAAGTGTGAAATTGATCTGGACGTCAAGTGGTGGTGATATAAGTGTGGATACACCTTCGACAGTTGAAGACAAGGTTTGTAATATAGGATGTTTGGGTTTGAACACAGTTTGTGAAAGGATCAAAATGGTCATAAAGGTGATAAAAAGGATGGAAATGATTCCAGAAACTATGTAACAAATACGTCGTTTGGTCATGATTATAGTATATGTGGATTGCTTTTGTCTCCAAAATGTATTAAGCGTTTGCAGAACTTATAGGCCACTTTCTTGCAAACATTCATAGTTGAAAGTATGGATACATTTAAGAGGAATGAGTTTTGTAATACATTGATTTGTGATAACTGATGACAATCTGTAGTCATTTCTATGGCAGTCGCTGGAGATTTGTTGTTTTATAAAAAGGTTATTGTTAAGTCAAACTAATTTATGAGGTAAGTTTAAAAAAAAAACTAATTTATGAGGCAGATATATTTCCTTCACTGAACTTCTCTTCCTTTGAAAACAAACGGACTAACTACACGTATTTTGACTCATTGATTTGTAAAGATTCCTTGCTTTGATTGTATTTATAACTTATCTGAGAGATAGTATTGAGTTAAATGACAATAAATTGTTATTAACTGGTGAAAATGTTTAATAATGAGTGGATTGTGGCCTATGGGAAAAATATATTTACGGATTTCTTACTTGAAAAAAGTTCCAACCTATTTCAATAGTTAGTGACAATGGTAACAATAATATTGTATTCTTTTAGTATGTATGATCAAATAATCAGAATAATCTACAACTAAAACGTTGACAAAGATGAAAAAAAAATAGAACCAAAACGAGTGGTCCAACACCAAGAAACCCGCATCTTAACGTGCTTCCAAGTATTTACTTGAATCTATCTATTTATTGTCATACTATTTCAATATATATACCCCATTTGGTTTATATTATCATTGTCTGTGTCTCTCCATACACAAAATCTTGCTTATTAGTGTTATATATTAGGATAGTATACTTTGTGGACAAAAATAAAGACATTAATCTGTAAGAAAAATGCTAATAACTTTTCTGTTTAAGAATTTATTCTTAAGTTTAAATGATGTCTGCTGGTACTTTTGGATTCTGGTTCTAAATAATAGGTAGCAAATTAGAAAAAGAGCGAAACTACTAAGGTCCATATAGTATGGTTTTATGATACATTCTTAAACGCATTTTAAGCTTTTGCTTTCTTTTGCATTGATAAGTTCTTTTTTATTGAAAAAAGTTTTTTTTTGCATTGATAAGTTTTATCCTAAATGTATTTGTTTATATCATATGTTTTTTCTCTATTGCAATATTTATTTGAACTCTTTTTGTTTGACGTAATGTATATAATTCACAAAGATTTAAGAAACAACATACAAGTATAAACAAACAGGCTACATATATGTATATGGTAAAAGTTTAACGTTACAAAGAAACTATAAATGTGTAATAAATCACATGCAACGACTCGATGGTCATGTGCCGACATGTGTTAGCTGTTCATTACCCTCCTTCATGCACTCTCTCGTTAATTCCCAACTCTCCCTGACTGATCCATCCTTTTCTCTATCAGAAAAGTCCATTTCCTTTTTCAAAAAAAAATTCAATCTCGATCGATGTAAGATTTTAATTATATAAATTGTACAATTGCATACTTGCATGGCTCTATTCTTAATCTCCAACAGTCTTTAAACTCATAAGTCTAATTAACATGTCTGTAATTTGTCTGCTTGTGTCTCCCCCTAACGTGTCCATGTGATCTTCTTCCTCATTAGTACATTTCTAAACTCATTTTACTTAAAAATTTTAATTATAATTTAACTAATTAATTATGAACTCACTCTGTTTCTCTCTACCATTCATTTTATATATTTATCTCCATCATGCATTACTCTCTCACAAAGTCTACCACTTGCTCCAACTCTTCTCTTCAACTTTACACAATCAAAACAATCAACCACACGTCTATAGCACTATTTGCTCTTCTCACTTTATAAGCAGAGATCAATCACTCTTGACGTTAGTAGAAAGATATGGTTTCTGAATCTGTTTCGAAGATGGAATCACCACCGTTGATTGGACCACGTATCTCATTCTCAGCTGATTTATCCGACGGTGGAGATTTCATCTGCATCACTCCCGTGATGTGCAAGGAGCTAGAGAAAGGGTCAGTGAAAGTCTCCGACTTTGAGTTCTTGTCGGAGAATGTGAGTCCACAGAGGATGCATACCGCCGACGAGCTCTTCTCCGAAGGAAAGTTACTTCCTTTCTGGCAAGCAAAGCACTCAGAGAAGCTTAAAAACCTTAACTTGAAGACTAAAGAAGAAGAGGAAAAACAGAGTGGTAATGTTGAAGTTGTGACGATGATGAAGAGTAGAGATCAGGAGAGTAACAGAGTGAGTTGGTTTATAGACGAGGATCCATCTCCTCGTCCTCCTAAATGCACAGTTCTTTGGAAAGAGCTTTTGAGGTTGAAGAAACAGAGGAACTCCTCTGCTTCTTCGACGACGAGGACGGTTTCTTCGTTGTCTCCGTCTTCTTCCACGTCATCGTCGAGCTCGCTTGAGGATGCGGCGGGGAAGAGAGAGGAGAGAGAGAAGGAAGGGAAGAGAGGTGGTAAGAAAGGGTTGGAGAGGACGAGATCAGCGAGTATGAGGATAAGGCCGATGATTCATGTCCCTATTTGCACTCCTTCTAAATCCTCTGTTCCATTGCCTCCTCTGTTTCCGCTTTCTCTTAAGAAAAACAGAGCAGAGAAACGCACTTGAAACAAAAAAGAAGTTGGAATCTATCTTTTGATATGAGTGATTAGTGGTTGATTTGTCATGTGGTCTGTAACTCTAATGCATGTGATTATTCAGATGTATTTTTGTGTGAAAGATCTGTCATCTGTTCTTAATTTCTGATTTCATCTGTTCTTTTCAAAAAGTATGTCATTATCAACAGATGAAAATGTGATTTAGATGTGTTTGTATGTTGAGATGTGAAATGTTGGGAGACAAAAGAGTAAATGTCAAAAAAAAAAAAATGATGAGATTAGAAAGAGCAGAGTTTTCTGTTTGTTAGTTAATGATGAGAAAGTGAATGATGAAAAGAGTGATGGGCACATGCAAGATTCAGATGTTTTCTTCAAATTTTACTTTTTCTCTGCACCAATTGATTATGCTTCACCATTTTGGAACTGGGTTCCACTTTTTGCAGACTACAGCTCTCGTTATTCACATTTCTTTTGTACTATCTTATTTTTAGCATCTACTGATAGATATTTGATATCAAAAAAATATGTAAAGGTCTGATTATTCCAGGTGAGAATGAGAATCATCATTGACCTTAATAGATCCGGTTAACCACATAAACTCCGTTTTATCACAAAGATTCATATTACAACAATGATTTTTTTTTTTCATAATACACAACATATGCAATCAGTATTCCCTTGTCCCTCCCCTCAATGTGTTAAAAGAATGAAGCGTTAAGATAAGTAGGTTGTACACGTGAGGCTTCTAATTTACACACAAAGCTCTAACAAATCTATAACACAAACTCAAACCATTGTCGTCTTCTTCTTCAAAAGGCTGAATCAACGTGGCGGTTGAGTCAGAAAGGGATTACCAGATGTCCTGAAGCATAAAGCAGCAGAGAGTATTTGTATTAGCCAATTCAATATTAGAATGTATGGTGAAAAAAACTCTTTGTATTTGTGTAGCTTACCGTAGCTCAAGTCCTGGCTTCTGAAGAAGATTGCTAGGAACTTGGCCTGTTAGGTTATTGTTTTGCAAGAACCTAATAATATATCACACATAACCAAGTCAGAAACTCATCGTCTAACAGTTTAATGGAGACATATAGGTTCAAGTTTTCTGGAACTTAGTTTACAGAGGAAACATGATTAGAGTTATGGTGGGTATACTATAGTGCATTGTTTACTATGGCCTTTGAATCTTATAAAAACTAAAGCTAAATGACAAAAGACAAAAGAGAGGATGCCAAAAGAGTAAGGGTTAACTGTTATTATACATAATGAATAGAGGGTATCATGTCTTTTCTATCCACAAAGCAAGAATCTTGAGCAGACAATATTCTAGAGAAGCCACCAAACAAATAATGGTAAATCTGAGAATGAAAACTTACAGCTCTCGCAAACGTGGCATTCCACTGAAAAATGAAGGAAAAGTCCCACTGAAACGATTGTCTTCCAAGTGCCTACAAAACGAGATGAGATTAGCTTATGAGTCTCTGTTATGTTCCATTACCATCTATTGTGACTGACTGGGAAAATGTGACAGCACAACTAAAGAAATGTAAGAACTATCTACTTACACTGATTCCAGCAGTTTGAGTGAGCTGAAGTCAGGTATACTTCCCGAGAGAGAATTGTTTCCCAGCCAACTGTTTGCAACACATGAATGAATGCTGTTAATCTTGTTGAGGCATATAACTAACTGTTCACTGGTCGATGTACTTACATGGAGGACAATGCTGTTAATCTTGAAACTTCAGGTGCTAGCGAACCTGAAAGCCCCATACCCGTTAAGTTCCTGGGAACAACAAATGGAAAAGAAAAGTGTCAGTAAATCTCAAAACAAACACAGACGACGCAATTTGGCTCAAAACTCACAAAGCTACTATGCGAATTCTGGGACCTTCCGAGCAGGTAACTCCAGTCCACGAGTAATTTTTAGGCATACAAGGATCCCCGTTCCAATCAACCGGTACGTTCTTGAAACTGCTTTTAATAGCATTCAGTGCAGTTGCTGCATAAGAAAGGAGAAACACAGTCAATATACAAACAATTTTTTTCAAACCATTGAGTGTTGTTAACAGTCATACCATCTCGAACAAGAGTTTTCCCTCCAAGTGGTATCACCTCAAACATTTCACCACCATTGATAAGAGGGGCAAGCGTTGAGCCACTTCTAGGACTCAAACGTAACGTCGTAAGACCTTCAAGAGGCCACCTGCTTGCAAATATAACCGCACCAGCTGGAGTAACAGAGAGCTCTTTATAATACGTTACACCATTCACAGAAACATCAAACACTCTAGATCCACCGCCCAACGAATCAGAGTCATGAGCAAAGTACAGCGCCATATAATAAACAGACTTTGCCAAAGGTAGTGGAGGCCATGTGAACTCCAACGGTTGAACTTGAGTAGCTCTTAGATCCGTGTTGAATATCCTCGAAGGCGGAAGGTTCCAGAAACCAGAAACCTCTAGCTTCCTGTTGTTTGGTACTGTCGAGTTTAACGAGTAAGGCTCCCAAAACCTATCAAACTCATCATCTGGAAACCTGAAAAACAACGCATAATACCAGAGGTTGTTAGCTCAACTAAAAAGGATCCTGACCATTGTGTTAGAAGTCCCCGGTGTTAAATCCGATCCAAATTTTTCTAATATCCGAATTTTTTATAATATTCTAATGAGATGAAGTTCATGAACCCGAACCCGAACCAAAAACTGATTGAGACCTCGGTTGCATAGCCCGAATGCTGGGACGAAATTAATATTACAAGAATGATTATCTATACACTATATTCGCATCGAAAGATTGCCTATTAGAGACAAAATCACAACGGATTAAGTAATATATAAGATCAATGAACTAATCCACTTATCACCAATTAATTTTAAACTGAAAATCCGTCTAAACATTATAACAAACCTCATTCGTAAGTTGAAACAGATTAAGTAATATATAAGATAGATGAATTAGAGCATCTCCAACCCCACTCCATAATTTACTGCAAAATGGAGTGGGAAATGGAGTGATGAAGAAACAAAAAAAGTGATTACTCCATAGATTTTTGTTTCTTCATTACTCCATTCTCCACTCCATTTTGCAGTAAATTATGGAGTGGGGTTGGAGATGCTCTAATCCACTTATCACCAATTAGTTTTAAAGTTGAAAGTCCGTCTAACTAATACTGGCCATTGTGTCAGAGGTTCCGAGAGTTCGAGTGAGTGCTGACACGAAACTAATATTATACCTGATGATTGGTCCACTGTATCCAAAAGCATGCCTAGCAACAAGACTTAACCCAAAACCACCAAAGTTAGTAGAGTTGTAAACAGTGCCATCAAGCCTAACAACCTCCAAGGCCGAGATAAACGGATCAGAAGCCGTATAAGAGTTGGAAGCAACGCAAACGCTTATAGACTTCCCCTGCGCCAAAAACACTCCTTCGTAATAAGAAGCCAAACCATCAGCGTAATCCGCCGTGGTGTTAACGACTCCCCAAAGCGTCCCGTCGACGATCTGATCGAAAACGGGAGGAGGATTGGCTTTTCCGTTAACTCCTCCGTAGAAGTAAGTCGTCCTGATCATGTACTTCCATCCGCGGGAGACGGCGACGACGTAGCAGAACTTGCGACGAGTGTTGGTGGCTAGAGGGAAGGATCTGACGGTGGTTAGGAGTTGGTCTAGTACTTGTTCGGAGACGTTTTTCGATGTTCCGGTGGAGATGAAATCATCGTCGGGTTGATATCTCCGGTTGTTGATTAGAGATGAGGAGGAGGCGCCGCAGTCGATTAGAATCGCTGAAAAAATCAAAAATCAGGAGATCGGAGATAGTAATATGAATAATGAGAGGTGTGGAGATCATACCGGAGGGTGGAGGGGTTTGAGAGAGAGTGGAGAAGACGAGAGACGAGAGGAGGATGAGGAGGAGGAGATGGGACATGGTGGCGGAGAAGCAGTTAGCATGAAAGAGAGAGAGAGAGGGTTTAGGTGGGAAGAAGGAGGGGTGGGGTTGACCCTCCAGCTCCAGAGATGAGAGAAAAGTGACAAAAAAGTAGAGAGAATTAAGAGGAACAGGTCAGAGTCAGCGAGGAAGAGGACGATTCTTTTGTTTTTTTTTTCCCCAATTTTGGAATTAAATTTTTTTTTTTGTTTTCCTCTCTGTTTTGGTTTTCTTCAGAGAAATGATATTATCTTATTCTGTTATTTCTGTTACGGTCTATGTGAAGATAATTGATGATTAAACCGGCGGTTCAGTAGTCCCGGTTCAACTATGGCTATAGTTTAACATCTGTGTTTTAAAAGTGCGGAATTGTATATTTTTAAATATATAATTATATAACAAAAAATTTGTAGTAAAATTTTCTATTTTGAAATACAAAAAATCTTGTAACTATATTTGGAAAATCATATGATATATATTTATGTGCATAATTAATTACATTCAGTGATATGTATTGTTGCCTAGAACTAAATAATTGATTGAAGAATAAAATAAAGGTGTATAAATGTAGAAGTGTATCTATTTAGGTGATTTTTTATATATATAGAATTTTTTTTATATTAATGAGTGGCATCTCATTATAATTTATTCAAATAAATCTCACAAGATTCTGTTTTAATAATATAGATTAGATTTATAGATTTGTGATTAGTTACATGATAAATAGCTGAAATGTGTAACAATTATCATTTTCATTAGGTAATATGGTGGTTGGAAAGACCCTTTTTGATATGTTCCACGCGGTTTGAAGAAACCATTAAAAGCTTTAAGATTTTGATGTTTTAACAATCAAATAGACATTTGGATTTGGTAGTAATAACTTAGGCTGTTCTTATTCATTTGTGTGAAATTACTTAACAATTAACTTAACTAAAATGTCTTCAACTTGAAAAATATTTTTTTGTAACTCAACTGGAAAATACTTCTCGAAAGCGTTTTGTAATAGTTTACGTTTGCTCACTACTTTTCTTTACTACTTCAATGCAAATTTCCATTAAAGCTTTGGATGCAAAGCGTGTGCTCATTACCATCAAGATTTCATTTCATGTGCTCACATTAATAAAATATGAACAATGGTATGTATGTGCATTTTGTCATACACGTCTCTACTTTGTGGACGACCACAACGGTCAAAAGTCTCTCTAAAATATTACTCCTTCTGTTTCAAAATAATTGTCATTCTACGGAAAAATTTTCGTTTCAAAATAAGTGTCGTTTTAGAGTTTCGAGGCAAAATTTATTAGTTTTATATGGTATTCTATTTTTCTATTGGTTGAAAAGTGGTTAGGTGTATAGGTAATTGTGTTTTTATCTTGAAAATATGTAAAATTAAATGTTTCCTTAATCTGTGTGTAAAACCTTAGAATGACAATTAAAATGAAACGGAGGGAGTATTCTTTAATGAAACGGAGGGAGTATTCTTTAGTGGAATCTAACTTAAATTAATAAGACTCAATAAATGCAATGTGACATGTACTAGTTAGGATAAGCAGAGCTGTACAAGTATGGTGAGGCTTTTAAGACCACCAACAATTTCAACACATGTTCACAAAGCTTCTAAAATTTATCATCTAAAGTTCGTATGGGTAGCTGACTGTTTATTCGTTTCTGTAATAACTCGTAAATAAATGGTTTAAGAAAACAAACATTGATTTTAAACCGATCATAACGTATATATAGTATGGTGGTTTAAACCAATGTTCTGTTAATAATCATCTAACAAGAACCAAGTAAATTACATGTTGGATAGAAAAACCTTTAAACACGCAAAAGAATTTTAAAACACAGCGCTTAATAATCAAACTTCAAGACTAACTAGGTTGAGAATATTCAGCTTTCAAAACTTTATAAAATTTGTGTTAAAACAAGTCATGGAAGTCATAATTTTTTGGAGGATGTCCCAGTGTCATATAAGTAACTTCCTTGAGTCCTATTGCCTACTCGTCCTTGCGACTGAGTACGAAGCATTACACTTTCATCATATCTTTATCTTCAGAATCAATTGCTATCTACATATCTTGCTTCAGGCACAAGCGTAAGTTCTTTCATCCTGTCAATCTTCACAAGAATCTCATCTCTAAAAGCTTTTCCTTTTGCTCCGGATGAGTCTCCTCTAGTAAGGTCTACACTTGCTGCTAAAATCAACTTTGCAGCCAAGATTTCACATGCATCGGTCCAAAACTCAGGAGAGATATTTAAGAAAATTTATGTTTTCTCCAAACAATCCACAAGACACTCAACATTATTAATTTATAGAATTTTTACTCTATACATCATTCTCTTTTATTCAGTTTCATTATCAGATCAAAAAATCTAAAAGAGGCTCCCCCATATCTGATCTCTACTTCAAACAAACGAACAAAAAAAATCTTATTTCAGAAAACCTTGATCAAAGTTGATATTAATTTGTTTACTAGGGTTTTATGGGTTATATATAGAGGAGAGAGTTTTAAACCGAACCAGAATATATATATAAAGGAAAACTGGAAAAGAGTAACAAAAACAATATGTAAATCTTCCTCTTCAATCCGGAAGCGAAACCCTAATTTTAAAATTTTCAAAAAAAGAAATTTCCTAATAAACTTTTTTTTGCCTTTTCTTTGGTAGTAAGGAAACCATTTATTCTATAGTCTCTCAAATTCCATAGATTTTATTATAAATCAAATTATTCAAGAGAATAAGGTATCTTCTTTTTACAAAATATTATTTTAGTAAAATATCTACTAATTAGGTAAGTCCACAATTTTTTGACCAAAAAAAAGGTAAGTCCACAATTTTAAGATTTTAAATTTATTTTTTTAGTAAAAAATAGACATTTTCGTGGATTTTAGATTTACTTTCCTATAATACCTTTCTA
Source organism: Eruca vesicaria subsp. sativa (assembly GCA_932364175.1). Classification (NCBI taxonomy): domain Eukaryota; kingdom Viridiplantae; phylum Streptophyta; class Magnoliopsida; order Brassicales; family Brassicaceae; genus Eruca; species Eruca vesicaria. Next base: position 411,097 of record CAKOAT010219598.1, on the reverse strand, counting down.
ATTATTATTTCTATAAAACCTATTCTTCATGGCTAAGAGACAGGCTTTTGGTTAACATCAGAAAAAAAAAAAAAAAATATTAAAGGAGCTAGGGGTGAAGATGGCGAACATTAGCTTAACCAATGAGAAGGCTATGGAAGAGAAAGCATTTGAGACTTGTCCTAACAAGAAACAACTTTGTGATAGTATCATAAAAGTTAGAGTTCCCGTGGGCAAAGCACTTTCAAATTTCAATTTCTTGACTATAATCAACGTAAGTTTTACTAATCTAGAGGATGAAGGTAGTAAAGCTCTAGTAAACGCTCTTGAGAACTCTGCTCCATCTCTTAAAGCTATAGAAATTGCTGGAAACAACATAACCTATGAGGCGGCTTATGATATCTCAGCTTGTTTGGCAGAAAAGTTACATCTGAAGAGGTTGAACTTGTCGAATAATGATCTAAGAGATGAGGGATGTTCTGATATTGTTTATATTATAGAGTCTTTGGAGTTGAAGTATGTTGATATGAGTTATAATGGCCTGAGAGAAGAAGGAGCATTGAGCTTGGCTTATGCTGTTGTCAATAAAGAAGGTTTTGAGATGTTGAACATTGATGGGAATATGATTTCATATGAAGGGGTTGAAGAAGTTAGGGAGATATTCAAGAATTGTCCTGAGTTACTTGGACCCTTGGATGAGAATGACCCTGATGAAGGTTATGAAGATGATGAATATGATGTGGATGATGAATATGATGTGGATGATGATCAAGGGTGGGAAAGAGAGTATATTGAAGATTATGAAGATGAATTTGTGAGTGTATTTTACTTTTATTAGTTTGTAATGTACTAATAGAGATTTGGGTTCTGGTTATCTCAAATCAAATTCAATGTAGTAATTAAAAGGTATTATATGTTAGAATGTCATAAGTTACATTGGCAAGAAGGACATCTAAACACAGAGACAGGTAAAAGAAGAGACCAAACCCAACTCAGATCTCACTTTATCAGTTTCTTCTACTTCCATTAGAACTTTGAGCTTTAAAGTCAGAGGTTCTACCATCTTCTTCTTCTTCCTCCTCACTCGTCTAATCACTCACCACTTGGTTAGGTTTTATTGCTCTTTTACTTGTCTTCTCCACTCTCCTCTCTTTAACAGAGAGTTTTGATATGTCTTCACCGCTCTCAACGGCTTTCATCCACTGTACCTCGCTTAGTGAGTCACTATAAAACATTTCTTTACGTTTTCTTTTACCTGTGACACTCCCAAAATGGTTTTTTGCACTGTTAGACTTGTCATCTTGGTTCTCTGTAGTGTAAGCCCATTCAGGGACTTCCTGCTCTTGCATCAGACGAGCTCTATAACTCTCTTTCCTTCTCCTCTCCTCATCCATTCTCTCAAACATCCAAAACTCATCTTCACTACGAGCAGCAAGCCGGTTTATCTCTCTCTCACTCGGGACATCATTCCCAAGTGAGCTTGTTCCTTTGCGCATGAGCTCTTCAAGCATCTCTCTTCTGTCTTGTGCTGTGTTATTATAATCACAGAGCACACATCAAGAGATTACCATTTATATATAAACATTTTATAGAAGTACAAACAAAACATAGAATTTTGTTTTATATACACAATATAATCATCAACTATTTATCTTATTTTATAAAAAAAAAAATACACAATATAATCATCTAATATATTTCTTTGCACTTCAATATATTTTGATAATATTTAGTAAAATTATACTTAAATTTTATGAAACATATTTCATATTCACTAAATAATATAATAAAAGCAATATAATAGTCAATTTTATAATATTTAATTAATATATACACGGTAAAATCAACTATTTATCTTATTTTATAAAAAAGTAGATTTTAAATAGGTTTTCTTAAAAACAAAATCTTTTGTAAGTTAATAAATTATTATAGTGCCAACATTATAATTCATATAGTTTTGAATGTATATATTTTTTTTTTACTTACCAGTGGAAGTTGTGTTGAAAAGACCAGCTTGTATGACTTTGGCATCAATCCCCATCTTCTGCTTTGCACGCTCCAAGATCACTTCTTCAACAGAGCCAACACTAACCAAAACAAACACTCTCACTTCCTTCTTCTGCCCTATACGATGAGCTCTATCCTCAGCCTGTTGGTCCATCTGCGGGTTCCAATCACTGTCAAAGATAATAACAGTGTCTGCACTTTGCAAGTTCAGACCAAGACCACCCGCACGAGTGCTCAAAAGAAACATGAAGTAAGGAGAGTCTGGCTCGTTGAACTGCTTCAGTAGAAGCCCTCTCTGATCCGTCTTTGTGGTACCGTCGAGTCTAAGGAACTTGAAATCGTTGAGTTTTAAATAAATCTCGAGAACGTCGATGAGACGTGTCATTTGGGAGAAGAGGAGGACTCTGTGTCCGGCTTTGTGTAGTTTTGGAAGGAGACGATCAAGGAGCTCAAATTTCCCTGAAGCTCTGATAATCTCATCAGGTTTCTTACACATGTTGTAGTCTCTTTCAACAAATAGATATGGATGGTTACAGCATTTTCTCAGTTGCATTGTTAGGTTTTGTAGACTCTTTGATTTTCCAGATCCTAAAACATGACATCAAGTTTGCATTAGATCAGTTTTACTTACAATGTTCAAGAAATACTTAGGCTGTAACTAGACTATTTAGAGGACTAGTAGCTTTAGGCTTTTAACAAATTATTGAATATATATTTTTAATTATAAAACTATTTTGATAATAAATTATCAAAAATTAGATATACAAAACAAAAGAGATTAAACAAATTTCTGGATCTTTACTCACATTATTACTCAATTTAACAGATTTAAACCAAATTATATCGATTTAAACCAATTTGAGTCGTATAAATCGGATTTTAAGAAAATCATTTCGGTTAGAACCGATTTGGCCAAGACAGACGTTTATAACCCTGAGTGTGTGAACTTAGAGAGATTAATATAAGTGAGTTAAGCTACAAACCTGTCTGAATACCAACCCTGCCCATGTCTGTAACTTGTTTGTAATAAACTTTCTGCCACGCTGACATATCACACTTCAATATCACCTGTGTCTTTCCAGGAAGTAGCTTCTCTACTTCATCCTTTTTCCTTCTCAGTATAAACGGTCTTATAACCTAAAAATGTGACAAAGAGTGAATCACATTGCTACATAATCTGGTAAAAAATAGTGTTTAGAAACTCACATGATGAAGACGGTGGATAATCAACAGCTCCTCTTCATCACTAAGACTAACACGATCAGCAAAAGGAGCATTAAACCACTCCTCAAAGTTCTGAACCGAGTTAAAAATATGAGGGAGGAGAAAATTAAGCAATGACCATAACTCTTGAAGGCTATTCTGTATAGGTGTCCCGGTTAAGAGAAGTCTACGTTTTATCCTATACCTGTTGAGAAGATATAAACATAAACAAGTCAGCTAATAAACATCATTCACTTTTGAGAGAAAACTAGTCAAGAGATGTTTACCCTTTTAGTAGTGTCTTTGCTAGAGCAGATTCATGGTTCTTCAGCCTATGTCCTTCATCAACAATCATGTAGTACCAATCAATTTTCTTCAGAAATGCTTTATCTCTCATGATAAGATCATAGTGTGTTATCAACACGTTGAACTTCCCTTCTCCTCCAATTTTTTCCCTTATTGCTTTTCTTTCCTCTAAACGTCCATCATAAAGAAAAGCTGCAATGCTGTAAACAAAAAAATAATACAATGGATTATATTCAGACTCATACAATGAAAATGTTTGCAACATTACCTTGGTACCCATGTAGCAAACTCGTTGACCCAGTTTGGTAGCACAGCTTTTGGAGCCACTATCAGATAAGGCCCAGTGACATTTTTATTCTCCAGAAGATATGCAATCAATGAAATAGTTTGGATAGTTTTCCCCAAACCCATCTCATCAGCTAAAATCCCATTCAGATTATTGTTGAATAAAGACACCATCCATTGGAGTCCTTCTATTTGATAGGATCTTAGCTCTCCTCCTTCTAGAAGTGAAGGCTGCTTTGTCACCTTCTCTTGTATTGAATGGATAGCAGAGTTATACTGCCTCTGGCCTTGTAGTAAATCATCATTAGTATCAGACTCAGTGATATTAATCTCCTGCAACGGTTCACTTCTTGGAGCATCAAGTTTAGAATCTTTCTGACGCTGAACAGCAGCTCCCAAATTAGAAAGGAGTTTGTTAGTCTCCTCTAGAAGAATGGTGAGTCTTACGTTCTTACTCTCCTTTACTAGCTTCATGTATGCTTCTTGATCATTGGATTTAAGAGCCATTAGCCTCAGCTTTTCAGCACGCGTGGCGCGGTGTCTTTGTCTCCCATGCCACGCCTGCACACAATCGTTTCTTTGCCTGCGGCGTTTTTGAGTGGCTTTGATTTGTAGCTGGAACTCAAGAACTGCGTTGAGTACTATTGCAAAGAACTTCTTCTTAGCGGTTTTGATCAGATTCTTCTTCTCCTCTTCTTCTAAAAGTGACAACCTCTGAACAAAAGAATTTGAACACATCAGCAATGCAAACAAGTAATACAGTTATGAGCTAGTGGTAAGAAACTAAATGACCTCAGCGTTACGCTTCTTTTGGAACTGATCATCAGCTTCCTTAGCAAAAGGATCACAAACACCGTAAAACAGACGAGGCAAACGCATCATTCCCCAGTCAAATAGTTGGTTACTGACATCAGCACAGTTCCTACGCAGCAAGAACTCTGAGCTAACCTCAGTTCTTACCTTTCTTTGCAACTCTCTTAGCTGCAACACACCAATGTCAAACAACGTTTACATAATGACAAAGATCATAGAGAGAACATGAGGCGAGGATTGATACCTTTAGACCATAAAGCTCAAGTAAGCATTTTCCTTGCAAGTCTTCACCTCTCGTAGAAGGTAACTCTAAAAACAAACACAAGACACCAACATCAGCCGTCACATTCCTCATGAAAAGTATATTATGTCTTTTTTTTTTTTTTTTGTAATGGTTTTACAGTAAGAAAATAATAACCTTGGAGCTCAGATAAGCGTCGTTGGATAAGAGTCTTGTTACGATTATTATATAACTCTATCAATCTCGAGCCTGATTCACAGTTTGTTCTCTGTTTCAGAAGAGCATCCTCGAACTCTCCCATTAAATCACCTCCCAAAGGAGTAAACTTATTCCTCTGCACAAAATAAAGCAATAACCTTTACAATGTAATGCACAAAACAAACTCCACAAAATCGATTAAACCCTCAAACAAAGAGAGAGAGAGAGGATTGCATGTGCTTACAGGAGAAGGAGAAGAGGCGGCATGATGGTAGATGGAAGAAACGGAGGAGAAGAGGTGAGGAGGCAAAGGAAGGTCACGAGAGATGTAATTGAGAGCACAGATCAGAGACTTAGTCGTCTCCTCTTCTCCTCCTCCTCCGCTCTCTGCTAGATGATGAGACATCATGGCGGGAACTTTGGTATGAGTCTTTAACTAATCAAAAAATTGTTTATATTCTTTTGTGTGTGTATTTTTTTTTTCTTTTTTTCAGTTTTCGTCACGATCGCTCCTTTGCCTTTACACACCCGAGGGAAAGTAGACCGAGACAAAAGATGAGGCGGACAGAAACTACTCACCTAATTATACGATCTCCCTTCTCTTCTTGTCTTGTTATATTTTACATAATTACCCGTACTTACTATAATGGGCTATACCTAAGGCCCATTTATTATTAATGGGTTATTTGTTATCAGCGGCCTTCTCTAGTGGGCTTGCAGTAATAGGTCATAATTGATAGTTAATGGTTGTATGATTCCGCTCAAATTTTGGTATGTGTTTACGAGTGTTCATCAAACAAAAAAATTATATTGCTCTGATAATAACAAGAGTCAAAAAGATTTACCGTTGCATAGAATTTTCTCCTGACTTTCAAAGTAACTATAGTTTGCATCAAGAACTCCATGATCATCAAGTGAAGAACCATCAACTGAAGCCACTAAGACTTGTTGCCACCATCTGCATTAGATATGTCAATTATCTTTTCTAAACGATTCAGCTGAACCAAAGTTTTTGTTTTCTTCAAATCCATTAGGAGAATCATATAAAGGAATAATCCAAAACTTTGCCGGATTCAAAATAATTTGACAAATAAACAAATCAAATAACCAGAAAGAAAATAAATTAAAGAGATAAAAACAAAACGAATTAAACAATCGTACTTGAGTAATAAAAAAAGAGTAGCAATTGTTCTCAACTAAGTCTGAAACATGGTGTTTTGGGATTAAGACGAAGATTATCTCTTTTGGGATTCAACTATTTTAGAAGCAAATTTGGAGCTTTTACATGAAATTTTTTTAGGTATCCATACGCAAAAATGTGTTAATTTATTTGGATCTCTATTGGTGTATCTGTTTTCTATGTTTGTTTTGATAGTTTTCATTGTTAAGAACTATTTGCATAAATAATAATACAATTAAAAAACAAAAAATTTAAAACCAAATAAAAATTGTATGGGTCGTTTACAAAGCGGATGGAGCTTACCGCTCGGGTAGGTCACAATCATCTGGACCACCCTTAAAACCAGATTTGAAATTTTTTTTATAAGGATCACGTGGTGATCCACGTGCAATTTTTTTCTTTAATTTGTTTGTTTCTGTACCAGTTTTCAGAAAAGTGGTAATAAGACGATAACACCGACACTAATCTTCATTCAAAATTTCTAAGAATCCTTGTGCATATATAGTAATGAGTTTGGTCAGTGGTCACATTTTGTGTTCGTTCGTCTCTCGGAAATCGTAATTTGATTTCTGTTGGCAGATGCTGTTTCCTAAATAGATTCTTCTGCTCCGTTTCTTTCAATCGTCACACATACATGCGTATTATAGATATACTGTATAAGATTTTGTATATATGGTTCATCACATGATTGATCTTTTATTTGCATAGTTGTAGATATCCCTTAATGTTTATTATTTGGTTACGGTATTGTCTTATAATCTATACTATTATTTGTTCTAGACTTCTAGTAATGGAATAGATCGATGTAAGTGTTCATGACTGTGTTTGTTCCATTGAATCAGTATTCTTATCCAAAGTAGTCATATTTATGTGAAAGTTATAGTTTGCTTGGATGATATGTGAGTGAGACAATAGTTCCGGATGAGAATGATATTTTTCATGTGGATGTCATGCTTTCAACAAAAGCTAAGGAGACAAACAAATAACTCTATGTGGCCAATACATAACATTCTATATACATATTCTTTGTCTACCTAAATTTTATAGATATGTGAACTTTGTTAACCAATAGTTCATACACATGTGTAAGCATAAGCTTAATTTACAATTTAATTCATGGTCACAATTTTTAAAAGTTGTAGAGAGTGGCTCATAAAGACTCCACTAAAGATAGTCAAAAAAGATGATTTTTTGCTTATGCAAATCATTTTGAGCCATGAGATGTACACTTTCGTTTCGAATCATGTGTTCAGATTCGATATAGCGTTTTACAAGTTTTGGGATGATTAAATTTGTTTTGTTCTATTTTTCCATGGCAAGTTCTTTTCGAATAAATACTAAATCAAGAATCATATTATCCTAAAGAAATTGCACCTTTGTAAATCGCTTTCAAATATGCCAAACACATCTAGATTAAAAATGTACAGTCTCGTTTACATTATAACACCACAAGATTGCTAGTTTGGTTACATGTATACAAAACGTAAGGCTTAAGGTTCTGTCTCCACTAAAATTTGAAGTGGTGTGACGTATTCTTTGCCTTTAGATCCTCCATTAGTTGAAAAAAAATAACTAATATTTGATGGATAACGATTCGAGTTTCACTCTGTATTTCAATTATTTTATGTTTGTGCGTGTGTGCATCATGGGGCTTGTGTGACATGACAAGTCAAATTATTTTCGTATATAGTATTCTCATACTTTAATTTGCTTATGTCGCCTGTCGGTATTCACTTAATAATTGTAAAACTCTTAATTAATATAACTAAAAGCATCTTTAAGTAATAGGACACAAATTTTAAAAAAGTAAAGCATGATCGTTTGGTGCGGCCAAGGGTTGCTATGCTACTTTCTAATTCATCTCAATGCGTTGGTTCGAGACTTAGGACCACATGTGCTGATCAAAGACTCAATATATGTAGATTGATATTTGTCGATAGATTACGTCTGCAGGTCAGCTCCTTTTTCCCACCTTTTCTTGATTAAATATATGTCATAACTTTTTACGTACCCTCATGCTTACGTTATAGAATCCTCCTCTATTTTGTTATTATTTTCACGTTATTCATACCAATAATGTATCAATTTAAATGGTAAATCATTTCGTTATACTTCCTTCAGGAGAAGAGTTTTAGCGTAAATATTCGGACTCAACAATGAAATATATTTTGAAGGGTAGTCACAATATATTTTGAGTATTTTATGACTGTGCTAGAATAAAAAAAAATATATATGAACGATAGGTTCTTCATGCGATTAAACAACGAGAAAATTAACTCATATTTATCACACTTTGTTCACATCATTTTTGGTACGTAACTCGAATACACACATTCTGATTCACATATTCAGTGCACTGAGTACAGGATCCGTTCATCCACTTGGAACATATTGTAAAATGTTACTAGTACTAGAAGCTAAGTACTTATTTTGGAAAAAAACTTAAATAGGAAAAGAAATCTGAGATCTACTTGTCATATATAATACATATCAAAGGTATCTTCGTACAAAACCAACATCAATGCATGGTCTCGATTTTATGAGAAATTATAATTTATGTATCTACTTGTGTTCATGTCTGCTATACATTTGCTTGGTACGTAATGCGAAAACACACGTTCTAATTCACAAACTTAGTCCACTAAGTAATCCGTAATCATCCACTTGGAACATATTGTAAAATGTTACTAGTACTAGAAGCCGAGTACTTATTTTGGAAAAGAACTTAATACGAAAGAAAAAAAATTAGATCTCTTGTGATATAAAATACATATCTATGGTATCTTCGTACAAAACCAACAACGCATGGTCTCTCGTCGAATTTTGTGAGAAATTATAAACAATGTATCTACTTGCGTTCATGTCTGCTATACACCTCAGAAAGTTTGGTCTGCTAGCTAGTTAAAGCGATCGTAGGTTATGCAACACACAACTAGCATAAGTGCAAAAGATATTATTATGCTTGCCACAGTTCATGGATGCTGTCTAGCTAGCTTATATTTGTATACACATTCTTTATACACAAGCTGCGAAAGCTTTTCCATTACAGGAAACCCAGAATCTCAAAAATCTCTCTTATGCTCTTCAAAATTAGGAAACGGCTTAACTTTCTAGCTAGCCTTTCTTTCTTGCAAGTTATACGGTAAAAGATGAGGTTGGGGCCAAATTGCTTTTAAAAGAGCATTCACATTGCAAGATTCTTTAACAAAAAAAAAAAAAAAAAAACATTGCAAGATTCTTCTTGAAAAAATAATCGGACCAAATTCTAAAATTTAAATTCTCAATTAATATTTTATTATATTGATTTTTTTGAGAAAAAATTGAAGAACTTTGTAATGTGGATGTTATATATAAAGTTTAAAAGTTTCATTTTCCTGTGTTTATTTAAAGAAGGTACATTTTAGTATTTGATCAAGCAAGAATCAAAATTTTCAAATGCAAACAGAAAAGAAAAAAAGTCAAGTTTGCTATTTTCCGAAATACATATATGATAAATACAAACAATCTCGGATTTATGATAAAAATGTATCATTTTTATTTTATTTATTTATTTAAGTTTCTATTTTTAATTTGAGTTATCTTTTCAGCCGATAATTATACTTGCCTTGTGTGGATTCACGTCTGACTGCATCACCCCGAGCCGCCCTATGAGATCCATTCCTGAGGGTATGTCTTATGCCATCCTGAAGATCTCTTGTAAGTTTTCTCTCCATTATGTATAATTCGCCATTCACCTTCTCCGGGAATTGAAATCTTTTGGTGTAGAAACTGCGTAGCTTGTGATTCGAACCCCATAAACTTTGTAAGTTTTGTTCAGTTGTGAGTTTTTAATTGATCTAAAAACGAATTTTAAATAATATACTTCTATTTTTAGATAGATCTTTTGTAACCCCTTATATGATTCCAGAGACAAAAGTTTGGTGTTTCAACTGTAAAATTCTTATACAAAACGAATCCATTTGCATTATCGTTGTTTCTACTAAATTGTAAAAGAATACTATAAACACAAACACACTTTCCATTGAGCATGATTTGTTATATCAGCATTCACATGGCTTAGAGTTAAGAAAAAGATAGCTAGTGAGTAATTAGTGACTTTAGGGCATTAGTTTACTTGTAAAAGTTGTGTGCAACTGTTGTTTTGTCCCTTTCTTTTTCAGAAAAAAGGTTTTAATTAGGGTTTTTTCGTACATTACACAGCGTAAGCATCTGAAAAACAGTAAAGACATAGAGAAAGTGATAGTGGGGAATCAAATGCTGATTCACGAGTCTAAAACTTTCTGTCTTCATAAGCTACTCCGTACGAGTTTTTAGGGGTAACATGGGTTGGACTAGGAGAGGGTAAAAGCAACTTAGTGTTGGCTAGCCAAAGAGAAAAAGGACAAAGTTTGATGTGAACCTACTCCAACCTGGATTACTATTTATAATCACAATGTGCTGAATCTGAGAGAGAATATTCCAAAGTAGGAACCTAGAGGTGGCCTTCTTCTATTCATCTTCTGTCATCAGCGGAAAGTTTTGAGTATAATTTCACACCCAGATACGTACAGATGTAATATTGTTTGAAGTGTTCTAAACCCAACCTTATAAAAAAATACAACCAGACCAGCAAAATTAAACACATACTACGATTTATGATCGTTAAACTTTTTTCAACAAAAAGCTATTCTAATCCTTAGCAAATTTTAAACTTGACAGCCAACTCAATGAAATTGAGTCAACATAAACCATAGTATAAGGTAGATATCGAACACCACACCCCATGCAAGTTTTTCAGTCATTATATTTATTGTCTTTGGGATATGTGGATAGCAAAATTTTGGAAGAATTACTTACATAGCAAAAATTGAGATTTCTATTTCTTTTTCTCTTTATCCTACAGTAACAATTTATAACTAGATGGAATCAACTTTTAAATTTGAGAGATTTAGAACGTAGTAAACCAATGTACAATAGCTTTTATCAATGTTGTAAAGCGTCACAAACCGCTACCACTCACAAACAGTAGCGATAAAACCATTCAAACCCTTAATGCTACTCAAAGAACCCTCCCCTTAACGTGCTAAAATGATTAAACCACTTAATTATGTTTTGATTAACATCTAGGACCATCTTTTATCACTTTAGGGCATAACAAAGTGGGCGGAAAATGGGAATTGGTTCCTTGCATTCATATATAGAAGCGTTGTTGGGTGAGGCGTGTTTTGACACACTTTTATGTTTTATTTTTATTTTTTATAATTAGTACTATTTATTTTTCGTGGATGATGCATGCATATCTTCAGTTGACGAACATTCCTCTCTAGATGTTCACGCCTTCGTCACTGATGCCCATAACCTTATATTAGTTATATTTTTGTGGTTAGTGAAAGAGCTTTCAACATTGTTGAGCTGTTTTAATATTTTTTTCTTACTGATGTATTAATCATGTTGGTAAGTTGGGCTAGAGAATTAACCGCCATTTTTTTTTTTTTTTGAAAACTGAATGTTCTGGCCTCACCATGTGGTCTAAACTAAAGACCGATCCTTGCATGGACGCACCCCCGAAGGTGGATACTAGCTAGGTGAACACGATTTTCGGTCTCGGACGCCAGATCAAGTCCATATGTAAATTCTCTGGTGACCAACGCGGATCGAAAACAAGACTTGTTGATTGTTGGGGTTTTCTCAATTTTAGTAGGTAATTTATCAAAACGAAAGAAAAAAAAACAACCTAGGCTAAACAAGATTATAAAATTTAATATATATATATATATATATATATTAAATTGTAAAAAAACTTCGCAAATACTAAAAGATCTAACTGAAGCTGTGAATAGGAAAAATCTGTTTCAACATTTTTTGTTCAGTTTTTTTTAAAAGAAATTGTATACTTCAAAAACACATGTGCTCTCAAACCACATTTTATGAATTTACTACTTGCATAGGAAAGTCTCTTTCTCTGCTTTGTTTTTGTGTGGGTAGCCTCTTTCTGGCCACATCACATGCACGAGGATCGATACTTCCTCGCCACTGACTCAATCATGTATATATCTTTTGTTTTTGCCATTTATGTGTAAAACTATAGTTGACCAAGCTTTCTTCATTTCTACAATTGCGTTCCTATAAAAAGAAGCTTTTCTTCATTAAAACTGAGAGAAATATTTGTAGTGTATATTACATATATGGAACTGTACAGTGACTCTATTCTATTCCTTCACCCTTTTAATGGATATATATTCTCATATACATTATGTGGCATAAATAAATAGTTTTCATTTTATTCAAGTGGTAGTGTGGTAAAGCTCTTTACCCACCATCTCTCTCTCACTATACACTAATACCAAACCTTTCTTTATCAAACTTTTATTTATTTATTTGTAAGAAAGTAACTTTTTAGGCACTACAAATTAACACCCTCTTCCTCTCCTTATCCCTCAAATTCACTTCTCAAGCCTCTCATCTCCTCTCCTACTCATCTCTCTCCCTCTTTGTTTCCTTGTTTCCACATAACAACTCTTACAAGAATCTTCTTCAAAAACTCTTTAAGCCATGGCAACTGTTGTATATCAAGGGTATCAATCTCATTTTGAGTCTCAACACTTTGAGCCAAGAGCTCTAAGACTCAGACTCTCTTCTCCTAACAATCCCCACTCATCCACACCTCTCAAACCCCTTTTTCTTGACTCATCCATCACTCCACAAGACAACATCTCTACCACTAATGCAGCCTCCTCGCCAGCTCCTAAGCCGAACTCTAACTCCAAGTCTTGTAGCTTCCTCGAGACAATCACAAACTCGAACTCTGATGATAAAGACAAGAAGCCATTACTACCCTACGTTCATTCCCCATCTTCTCGTAGAACTCTCAGCGATGAGAGCTTAGCATTGTGCACTGAAAGCCTCGGTAGCGAGACGGGCTCTGATGTTATTACCGATCAAGATTTGTTCTCGGTTTCATCCGAATTACAAACCATGGAGACTAAAACGTCAACCACCACATCAAGAACATCAATACAAGAGAGGAAGAGGAATGCAATGGCTTCATTTCCACCTCCTTTGACAAGTATGAGAGGTTTTGATTGCATTCAAGTCAAGTCCCACCGTGAAAATGGAAGATTGGTAATGTCGGCAATGAAACCTCAGCCCCGGGATAGATGCTTACAGGACCGAAGTAATGGCTGCGTCAGACTCGCGTTCTTGATTGAATCTGATGACTATACAGAGACCAAAGAAGAAGAAGAAACTATTGAGATAGAGAGAGATAATGAAGAAGAGGTTCCAGAGAACGAGGAAGAGGTTGAACAAGAAGAAGAAGAAGAAGAAGAAACCGAAGTGATGGTTATTGAGAAGATTCAAAGATCAAATAGATGTCATGAAGGGGAACGAGAAAACAGAGGATTTCTAACGTGGGAATCTTTATGTGTTGCCACTTCTTAAAAAAAACAATATATCTAATCTCTTTGTGATCACAGTTTCACACACTTTTTTATTTTATTTCATGCATTGTATTTTTGTTTTTGTATAAATAACAAGCGTTTCTCTTTTTAATCACTCTCTATGGTTAAAGATTAAATCACTGACAAAGACCTTGATTATTAGGTTTTTATTTTGTCAACGACCTTATTTGTTAGTTTAATAATTAAATATTTGAATTTTGGGTATGTCCTGTTAAAATATGACGTCCACATTAATACTAATAAGTTTTATAAGAAAAAAACTAAATTTTGTAAATTGCATAAACACATTTTCTGCTCATGTGTAGTAAAAGTTATTATTATGAAACCCAAATATAATGATCTGACAGAAGTGGCAGACTGGAAAAATGTGGAGGAAGAATGTGTACCCTGGAAGTGCCTTCATCATGGGAACACACATCACTTCCCTCTGTCTATTCTTGTTTTCCCACATTTTTATCTTCTCAAAGTTAAGTTATATGTGATCATATCTCTAAGACTTTGATTTGTATTCAAGTGGACATTCTATGCTTGTGATATATAATCCATTAATCCTCTCCTCATATATTTATATATATATTTGCTGAGAAGTTATTTTAAGTGTATATTAGGCTAAAACATATAAGTTTTGCAGCCATGTGATTTTTTTAAAGTCCTTGGTGTTTATTTAACAAACAAAAAAAAATCATATAGAAGAAGGATGGAAAATAGAGAAGGGACTATTGTTCCGTACAATGACGACGTCACATCTATGCTAAAAGCTCTCCGAGCCTCCGCTTCTAATTTCCCTCAGCCTCTCTCTTAGCCCCACAAGTCCACAAGAGAAAGACATTTGGTTGAAAATTCGTTAATATACACAATTATATTTTTTTTATTCAGATTTAAATTGGAATTCAATTAATTTTTTAAATGCATAGAATAAACATATGTCCATAACTTATTGCTTAGAAAGAAGATGTGTCATAGTTCAAAAGTACAAGAGGCAAGAGGTGCCACTTAACTATGACTATTTTCATATGAATAATTATCTGTAATTGCCAGCTTATATGTATGCAGAAAATTTAGCAACAAAAAAAAAGAAAAAATTTTATATGCATTAATGCATGCATGCATGGTTTCCCCCTAATTGTTGTCTGTGTTTTGTTACATCAAAAATAAATCTAATTAATATAGTAAGGATGCCACGTAAAACTCCACAAGAAACTTTGTTTTCTCCTTCTTATGATGACTACTCGTTTGTTACAAATTTAAAATAGAACATTAGACCATGTTTATTGCAGGTTCCTTAAGTTGGGTCCCTTAACGTACGGTCCCTTAACTTTTAACTGAAAACGCTAAGGAACGTCCCTTAAATCCCTTATATAAGGGACGTCCCTTAACGTTTTCAGTTAAAAGTTAAGGGACTGTACGCTAAGGGACCCAACTTAAGGGACCTGCAATAATCATGCTCTTATTTATTTGTTATTGTATCCGATATCCCCAAAACTGAGTTCCCTTATAAATTTAATTTTAGTGGTTTAAATTTGATTTTTCAGTGCGATCCTTTTCACGTTTCTTTTCTGCAAAGTAGTTGGAAACTTTGCATGGATCTACCTAGAGCTCTATCCAATTTTTGAACTTTTTTACGTTAATCCATTTGCGCAATGTATTTTATATTTACACTTATAGAATGAAACAACTTAAGTCGTCATTTTTTGATAAAATCAAGAGACTAATACCAAATCGATATATACTCAAATTCATATACAGTATAATTTCTTTAAATTAATACTCTATAAATTGATATACATTAAAGTTTTTTTATTAATATAATATCATTTTATAGTATCAAATTGAATATTTGGTTCAATTAATATATCAAAAAATTAATAATTTATATAAATTAATAAAAATATAATTTTGATGCATTTTCAATATTATTAATTTATACAGGTTTCACCGTAGAATGAACCATGAATTATAAAATGGAAACTTTGAATTCGTATGTTTGCTTGCCCTGGTTAATGTTAAGTGGTAAAATGATTATGCTAATTAACTAATCAGTAAAATCGACTGCAAAAACTAAAACAACTATTTGTATATATATACAAATAAGACAATCTGAACAAAATGATATATACAATCTACTATTTTGACACAATGATATACACAAAGATTAATTCAGTATAAACGTGATATAATATGCTCTCTTTTAAAACATAAACTACCCCGAAGTTTATCTCCACGTTTGAATATATAAACACAAAAGCCATAATAAAGCTGACGTTTATGCTATGTCCTATTCCAACCCTCTTTAATTGATCTAATCCAATAGTCCTAACAAACCTGGTCTTATATATGTATGATTCATGACGCAATCCTCTATTGGTATGTTACAAAATTAGGTCAGACTGTATTATATACACCAATATGCATAAATTTAATTATAAAGACAGAGGATGCAATGCAACAATGTGGAAATATAGAGGAGAAACAATGACATCACGCAAAGTAGAATTGGGTATTTTCTTGCTGGCTAAGAAGAGAAAAAGGATTGGTAAGTAAAATAAGAATATGGATATATGGGCTTACAAGTGTATATGCATAAACCTTTTTTGTGTGCAATTAAACAATTTTAAAATATGTAATTTTGTCATCTTTTAGTAATAGTGGGATGCCTTTTGATTCTTTATGTTGTCACTTTCTTTGACCCGTTAATTAAACTATTTACCAAATTAATTAATTCATGACTTTAAATTAGTGAAAATTTTCCAAAGTAGCAATAAGCCAATCATGTTCATTCATTTACGTAATGGTACAAGTGGATGATTAAGGCTGGACACATAATTTATGATATACGAATTAACCTTACATAATATAACATATGGTCACAAATCCGATTATACTGAAATTTTTTTATCACTCTATAACCAGTAAAACTGATTTGGATTATATTCATGCATATATTGTTTACATTTTAGCTCGGAGAAAATAATATCTGCTATCCAAATATCTAACTAGTTGTACTTTTCGTTATTGATATCACATTTGTTTAAATTATTTAAAACTAACATTGAAAAAAAACTTGTAACACCACATTGACATAGATATTTTCATTAAACGCTTTTTATAATTTTCGTGTATCCCGGGGCCCATGTCGTAGTGAAACATGGCGACACAACCAAATCGTAGCAACTCTACTGGTCGACTCTTGTCCTAACTTAGTTGCTTTGCATATTAATTTAAAACGTGTGCATAGTTTAATGACGTTCATCTTGGTTTAATACATATATATATATATATACAAATCATATATTTTTATATTATAATGATTAGAAGAAACATACATTTAAACTAACGAGGACCTCCACAAGAAGTCGGGAGATAATAATTTTTGGACACGAATATAAAAGGTGTGTTTTAAAAATAAAGGCAAAAAGCATTCATCACAACGCATAACTTTCTATAAAAACAACCCATTCATAGTTTTGTGAAATTATTTTGGATAATGAACTGCAAAATTCGTAGGACCCAATCAGATTTCAGAAATTGAGTTATGTGACTATGTCCACGTGAATTATGTCGAGCAATATTTTGTATATTATTATCATTATCGATTATATATATTTATATCTTAGGTTACATTACTTATTATTAAATGACGTAAACAAATCTACAATATGTTTCTGAAATACGTACGAATCTCTGAAACAATAGGGTTTTTAGTTAAACCAAAAATCATGACAAATATTTGGAATTTGGATTCCAGTTACAACTTGTTATCACAGAGAAATTGTAAAACACACTAAAGGTGACGTAGAAAAGGGGTACCTCGCTCTCTCTATATCTCTCAAATCATTAGATAGGGAATTGTCAAGAACGTACACAAAACGCAAAAGAAAATCACATATTTTTATTTTTCTTAAGTTGGAGCCTATATGTAAGTGTATCTAGCTACAAAGGTCAATACTTCAATCAAATACGGTCCAAAGTCCAAACACTGAAAAAGGAGGAAAGCACAAAATCTTAATGTGATTATAAGTAGATATGGAAGAGAAAATCAAGAAACATAAAAGGCATGAAGATCTTCATGTTCCTCTTTTTTTTTCTTGGAAATTTGCGCAGCTTTGTTTGACAGCCCACACTCCAACCAAACACTATAGATAATTCAACCATAATACTGAATCAAACACGTTGGCTCATTTTCTCCCTTTTTATGTCTTTGATTAGTGATTGACTTAACAACGGTCATATAAAGGAGAAGAAAGCAAAGAATACACATGTTACATTGGAGAGTATGTGTGATTCCTATACGTTTTCAGTAATTATGACATTCATCTGTTTACTTTCTTATAAAGAATAAAATTCATATCTCTGTATAAAAGCACCTCCATTAGGAGGTTCTTACGACGGAGTTCTTATCATAATATAAGAACACGTCTTTTTAATTTTTAACTAAAAAAATTAAGAATCAATTCTTAAGAAGATATAAAAACTGATTTTTAACTTTTTTAGACGGGTTTTTATATTCTGCTAAAAAACCCATCGTAATAATCCTCCAACGAAGATGATCTAAGACCACTATATTTTGTTTGCTATGCTTTACTAATAGTTAATCAATATATATAATCATATATTATTTTATATATCTTTTCATAATATTTTTAATTAAGACTGTCACCAATAAATTATTTTATATATTTTTTTAATACAGTTGAGTTATATTTCAATGATACTCTCTATTTTAGAGAGTGAAAAATAAAGTGATAACAAAAATAAATAAATTATTTTATTTGTAGAACAAATTTATTTTACTCTAATAAAAATAGAGTAAAAAATAGAGTGCGGAGATGTTTGTAAGTTGTCAAAATTTAATTAACATGAATTAAGCTGGGCTGTTTCATTTTGTTTGGTATTTATCTTAGATGGTTGCTGTCACTAAGTGAAAGTTAAGATACATATAAGTATATAACTCGATTAATATTATTATGGATCATTTAAGAACTAACTACATATAGATCAAATGCAATAATAGTGATGAAAACCACCCGACCAAAAAAGGAAAACATGAAAAAAAGGAACAGAGTAATTTTGGGTTCACAAAAGTGAGAAACATAACAATGCTTCTCTTAACCATTCTCTCTATCCTTTATGAGCTGATAATGGAGACTTCCCTCCTGCACCACCATGTCTCAGATTCTCTGCACAGATTTATTACGATAAGTATAATATGTTTTTAAAGATTCAAAACCTTTACTAAAAATGTTTGGACTCGAAGAGAAAAAAACACTTGCCTCGATGCCTTTCAAGCTCTTCATATAGTTCTTCTTCCCACTCCTTTCGTATCTCTGAAAAACTGCAAGCGGGATTCAAAGAAGGAAACTTCAACATCAAATTTTAAGGTTTTTATAAACATAGTAACTTCAGCACGAGCTAACTCACCAACGGCTATTATTTACTGCCTTCTTGGTTAACTCGCTGACTTGAGTTGACTCAGTTCCTGGCTGCATCACTCTGCTTGTACGTTTTGAGCTTTTGAATGGGCTGGGCATTGCATCACTGATAGCTGAGAGTCGTCTGCTAGGAAGACGTTTAGGTGACTTGCTTAGAGTTGGTAGGTTTGGTAACTTGTAGCTGTTGTTGTTTCCTCCAAGTGCACCTTGTGGTATTCCTGGATTCATAGCGTTGTGGAATTCTTCAAGCAGAGGGGTCTGCAACCTTTTCAAATCTTGAGCCTTGACAACAGATAAAACCAAAAACAGAATAAGTGATCAACATTCAGATATTCATCATAAAACCTCACTTGGTAGCAGATATGCATATGAAATCCTAGGTAGACCAGAGGATATGATTAAGATTAGGGAATATTGAGAATGGAAAGCAAATATGTGCATGCATTTAACATTAACCAATTAACCAAGATTAGGAGATTAATAGGTCTCTTAAGCCTAAGTTTAGCAAATGACTCATTCATAGTATTATCTGATTTGTCATCAAGCTGCAGCAACGAGGCTTACCTTTTCATCCAAAAATGATTTTATTTTCACCTCTGTCGCTTTATAATCATCCTCTGCAACGGAAGAGCTACCAGCAAGTGTTAAGCTGGTTTCCTCATCACATGGAACACCAGATTTGAGTTCAGCGGCTTGGTAAGAAAGCATATTAGATTTACTTCTCTTCACTTCCGGGCTTTCGTCAAATTTGCATGACCAGTTATCCGTGGAATCACACATGGGATTAAAACTCTGTTAAAAAGTTCAAAGGTTTCTGTCAGTAGAACTGTAATCAACAATATTTGAAATTTGGAGGATAGATTGATCACCTTGTTTAAATCTGTGGATTGTGACAAAACATTGTTACTGACTGATGAAATGTTGCAGAGATCATCCATATCGATCTGACAAAGGTCATCAGAGTCGCCATCTTGCCAATGAAATCCTGAGTTATTTGACTTCTCAGGGTGTATAATAGAACTCCTCAAGCTTCCGAGTTCACAGACATCCTTCAAGCCAGAACAGGTTGACATCCTCATCAAAGAGTTCATTCTGGAACCATAGATATATAGGAAAAGTGAAAAAGGAATCAAGAGACCAAAATCAGAGGAAGTAATAAGAACGAAAATTGAAAGTAGAGCTGCAAAGAGAAACTTACGAATTCCTAACATTTATTCCTTGTACTGAGTTTTCGCCTTCCTGATATATTTCAAAGGATGTCAGAAGGTTGAAGAACCAGAACATAGTTCACTGAATAGTTAATGTACTAACCGTAAGAGAAATACGGAAAGCAGGATGAGGTTCCTTGTGCTCTCCAGTGACAAAGGGATGCTGCAAATGTTAACCAGATGTTAGAACTATTAACAACAAAAAATAACTCTGTTAAAAGTGGACAAAATATAAGATTCACACCACCTGAAGCAATTCAGGTGCAGAGAGTCTCAAGCTTGGTTCCCTGCAAAATATAGTAGCTCTTATAACTAGGATAAACAGAAACAAACGCTATCTTGAAATGGAAGGTGGACATCCGCCTTTGTAGGCTCTATCTCTAGATCAAGACATAAACGAACTTATGACTTACTTGTGTAAGCATTTCAGTAGAAAGTCTTTAGCCTCTGGTGAAAGGTATTCTGGAATTGGTGGATGAGCTTTTGTTCTACCAATATGAAGGACAGCGGCAAACTGAAAAAACACATGTTAGTTTTCAAAACTAAAAAACTGCAGCTTATGCATCAACTTTATTGGAAATTGTCGTCCACCCAGTTGATATGCCTACCTGCTGGTACTGCTCGCTCCATGGAGGTTTCCCTGTAGCCATCTCGATCACAGTGCACCCAACGCTCCATATATCAGCAGAGCTTCAGATTCAGGAATAAGGTCAGACGAAAAGTTGCAATACACAGGAGAAAATAGATGAGAACAATTTCTAAAACCCGTTACATTTGTAATGTATCATCTTGCAAAAAGTTAGAAGCTTAAAGAAAGTAGGAGATTTTGGGGAAGTAAGATGACTAGTATGTGTATTATACAAATACTTACAAGCTATGACCAGTCTGAAGAATAACTTCAGGAGCCATCCAATACGGTGTTCCCTTCATAGATTTGGCACCATTTACAGTAGCCTGGAAGCAAAACAATCACAAGTTGTCGAGTAATGAAAAAAAAAAGAGGCAACATAATGGAATTTGATTAAAGAGAAAGATAAGCGCAATCATACTAGCTCTTCAACTTTCTTAGAAGCACCAAAATCCGCGAGCCTGATGCACCCTTTATTATCGACCAAAATATTAGCCCCCTAGACAAAGTTGACAAGAGTTAAATAAAGCAACCACATGTCCAAAATCACATGTTGGGAAAATAAAAAAGCACCTTGATATCTCTATGCATAATCCCATTCTTGTGAAGATACTCCAAACCAAGCAAAAGTTGCTTTGTGTACATTATTATAACCTATTCATAAATATTCATCACAAACATTACATCCCCTGTAAAAATCTCAAACACAAAAGTCAGACATAGTAAGGAATACTTACAGGTTCAGGAAAAGATCCAAACTTCTCCAACAAAGATGAAATAGAACCACCGGAAACAAACTCCATCAATATATTCAACGAATCACTCTCCCTTACAGTTCCCAAATATCTCTGAAAAACAAACAAAAAAAATCATGATAATTGACACTAAATCTATATAAAGGAATGTTTGATGAGACTACTCACAACAATGTTTGGATGTGAAAGATTCTTGAGAAGTCTCACTTCTTCCTCAATCTCACGTATATGACCCTAAAACAAACAATTATTAATCCTAAAATTAGAAACTTAAACACAAAGACTAAAACTACTAAGCTACCAAAAGTAATTAAACCTCACCTGAGTCTTCTCCTTTGCATTGTTTGGAGCAATTAAAACCTAATCAACAATTAAACCATCACAAAATCAGCAAAATAATATAATTAAAACACAATTAACGGATAATCTGAATTAAAAACACAATTAAGTGATAATCTGAACTGATAATATTCAAATCGACCTGTTTAATCGCGAGAAGCTCGCCGGAATCAAGGTTCATCCCCATGTAAACCCTCCCGAAAGCACCGCAACCGATTAACTCCCCCTTTCTCCACCGAATCGCCGACGGCGCTTCCTCCTTTCTCGGAGCGGGGAGTCCCGGAGGCGTCTTGTTGAATAATCCGATTCGAGAGCTGCGGATGCTGGAGTTGATCTTCCCGACGAATCCGCTGAGACTCCCTCCTCCTCCTCCTCCGTCGTCTCCGGCTAGAGATGATCGGAAAACTAAGGATCGGCGAACCGATCCGAGAATATCCTGCATCGTGAGTGCTCTCGAGAAGTGATTCGTTAGAGAGATTAGTGAAGAAGATTATTCATTGGCTTCTTCGTTTGATGTTGAGAGGAGGGAATGAGAAACTCCGATCTGTAATTCAAAATTAAAGTGGAGCTTCTTTTTTTTTTTTTTTCGTTGGGAAAAAATAATTCAAATCGATTTGTTAATGGGCCTTGAGTATTGGGCCTTCCGCACGTGTCGAAGAGGCGGATCGTGTGTCGGCCGTTTGAATCATGTTGTCTATCTCCACCAAACTCACCGACAAAAAGTATATATTAAATAGTACATGCTATTATTATTAATCACATGCAAATTTGCTTTAACTTTAATCTTGTTTTGTCTACTTTTAAATTTGAATTTAGGTTTATGTGTTTAAAGAATAAATACTCGTTCTGTTTCAATACATCAACATTTTTAGAAAAAAACAAATTATTTCAAAAAAATTGTTTTTATAAATTTTTATTGTAAATTTTGAAAAATTAACTGTGTTTGTTAAAATAAAATTATGAAAAATAGTTAATCAGAAAAAGTATTATATTTATAATCAAAATTCATTAATATGTTGAAAAATCTAAAATTTCGAAACGGAAGAATAGTAAATAGCATAAACAAAAATTATTCTTCAGCAAAAAAAAAACTCATGACATGTGTGGTAGATATCTCTCAAACTCTCATCAACAGAGGAAGAAACAGAAGGACAACATGAAAGCAAGCAAGTAACTAAAGAGGCTAATACTAAAGGTGAAGCCATTAGAATCCTGTTTTGTAGCTGGAGAATAGTTTCCTTCTGGTGTGTTGGTGGTGAGAACCACAACGATCCAGTCATCTTCTTTACCAATACCCATCCCTGTGAACTTAGAATCGTTCAAACTCAAGGAGTATTGTGACTTGGTGAAGTTTGTGAGGACAAGGCTCGACTCTAGACGAGGAACACATGCGGGCATAATAGAGCCGTCTCTTGTGTCAGAGACGTTTAAGTGGCATTTAGCTAGAATGTTAGGGTAGTCTGCGAACTGTGGTTCGGTTCCAGGTACCGTGGCTGAGCCAGTACTGTTGGTGCATGGTTTGTCCTTGAATTGTTCGGCGAGTTGGTCTGCTAGACACTCTGCGTTTTTGTTCTTGTTTAAGGTTGTGAGGTTTTGTGATGTTCTGTAGCTGTTGATGCCTGTGAAAAGAACGTCCTCTTCATCTGCAAAGTTAAAAAGTCTTATCAAAATCTATATACTTTGCAGTATCATACTCACAAGTAAATCTTTTTAAGAAAAAAGTATAGATTAAAGATCTAAATGAAGTGAAAGGAACAGATCTTAAGAGATTTCAGACCAGATCTAAGAAACATCTTAAAGTAAATCAAGAACAGAGAATCTCAAGAACAAGAAAGTTATGGAAGAGAGAGGAAGTTACCAGTGTCACTAAGCACAGGGCGGCTGAGGAAGAGAATGATGACGGAGAGGAGGAGGAGAAGTGGAAGCCTGTTGTTAATCGCCATTGAAACTGATTCGAGAACTCTCTTGGAGATGAATAGCTTTTATTTATTGATATAAAAGAGAGAGCGTGAGAATGGTTGCTTAGCTTTAACTCTTTGACAGTTTGTTTTTGATTCTGTTGTGCTTTACTTGTCTTACTTGATTGTGACGCTGCGTCGGCCACTTAAAGCTCTTATCTTCCTCCTAAACGATGTCGTTCTGTTCTGAGTAAAAGGGAGGAACAAGAACAAATGTAGCAGCTAGTCTTGGGCATTTTATCCGAAACCGAAAACCGAACCGAAAAAACCGACACCGAAACCGGACCGAAAGTTACAAAAACCCGAACGGTTCCTATTTTTTTAAATTCAAAAAACCGAAACCGAACCGGAACCAAACCGAGAACCGAACGGGTACCCGAATATTGTAAATATAATAAAAATATTAATTATTTTAAATTTTAATATATATAAAATATATTTTTTAATACCCAAATATTTTCCGGGTTTAACTCAGTTTTTCGGTTCTTTTTTTAATTTTTGGGCTTTAAACCCGAACCAAACCCGAACTATTTCTATTTCAGTTCCACTTTGAATTTTATAAAAAAATAGAAACCCGACCCAAACCCGACATTACCCGAATCGATCCGACCGAAAAATTGCCGGTTCCTAAACGGTTTCTAAACAACCTAACCCGAATAACTCGAAAACCAAATAATTCGAACCGAAAACCCGAATGCCCAGCACTAGCTGCACATAAACTCACTAAACCAAACACAAAGTTTAAATCTGAAACCAAGTTCTTGGTTTAACTGATTTGTTATTACATTGCAAGTGTCGAGATGTGACCAAACACAATAACCAAAACACAAACCAAAACACAAGAAGAAAAACATAAGTGTTCAAAAGTCACTTACTCCATAACTGCGACTCCACCTACAGCTTTGATCTTTTCTATGATACCATTAGCTTCTTCCTTAGTCAGACCTTGTTTAATCACCACAGGGACTTTCTCCACAAGCTCTTTCGCTTCCTTGAGACCCAAACTCGTGAACGCTCTCACTTCTTTAATCACTTTGATCTTCGCAGCTGTATCAAACTTCTCCAGCTTCACATCGAAAGACGTCTTCTCCTTCTTCTCCTCTACTTTCCCTGCTCCAGCATCTTGTTTTGCTCCCATACTCATTCCCTGGGATGAGATCATCTGCTGTTTCGGAAGTCTCAGGTGTTCATTGAGTGCAGGACCGATTTGTTTCCGCTCTTCTGGAGATAGTGCAGCTATACGGTCAGCTAGCTCAACGATCTTGCTTGAAGGCTGGGGTCTAGGACCGTACGGGTCATAGAATGATGGGTACTTGTATTTCTTGGGTTTGGGTTTCGATACAGAATCTTGCTGCAAGAAACGCGCTTGGACAGACCAGTTTAGTTTGGGTTGGCATTGGCGAGAATGAACGTTTCTGACAAGTGAGATAAGCTTCTTCATAACTCTACAACTCTGCTAGCATACAAAAAGTCAACACAAGATCATTTCACGCAACAGTAGAGACAGAAAGAGACTGATTTTACTAAATGCTGTTTTTGACCAAAGCAAAGAAGAGATCCAAAATCCACAGAACCAGACTGATCATGCTTACATGAGTATCAATATAGGCATGAAGATTTGGCCTATTTACAGCAACTATCTGATGAAACTAAGAACACAAGTGTACCGTATCAGTTCAGGCCCAAAGGTTGATCAAATACATATAGCGTTTGTCACAAGATCAGTGGAGCAAATTGAATAACACAAAAACGCTATATGTATTTGATCTACAACTCTGCTACCATTAAAAAAGTCAACACAAGATCATTTCAAGTGCCACAAAAGAGAGTTTTTCAAGTCTCCAAATCTACACATGACAGTAACAGTATAAAAATAAAGAGAATGATTTTAGCTTGGTGCGTTACTTAATGCTGTTTTGACAAATGCAAAGAAGAGATCCAAAATCACAGAACGAGACTGATTATGCTTACATGATGATCAATATATGCTTGATGATTTGGCCTATCTACAGCAACTATCTGATGAAATTAAACAACACACGTGTGTACAGTGTACTGTATCAGTTTAGGCTCAATGGTTGCACAAAGCCTTACAGCGTTTTGTCACAAGATCAGTGGAGCAAATTGAATACGACAAAAAAAAAATTGATTTCAGAAGCAAGTGGAGATTTATTTGACCGATTCGCACTTCAATAAACCTCAAAACTAATTTGATTTACTAGTCTTATCAGATTCAATAATCAAGTGCGAAACTGCTTACATTCTATAATAATTAGTGATCCGTTTCGATTACTGAGAGCACAAACCCTAAAGATCGAAACCTAGCTAGCTCGTAAGTTACCACAGTCCCAATATCAAAACAATAGGATAAAATAAATCAATATAATCTATAATGTGAGAATAAGATCTCTAAAATCGGAGAAGAAAGTTGAGAAATGGTTTACCTCCGGCGCGTTGCGGTTGGACAGAACGGCTAGCTTCGCCGGGTCAGAGATGATGGTGCAGGTGAAGAGAGGAGGCACGAACGAGAGAGGGTTTAGAGTGAACCTTCCTTTCTTTGGGCTCAAAATTTCATTTCGTTAGATGGGCTAGGCCCAATAGCTTCTCATCAACAAAATTATATTTCGATATATGGGCTAATACCAATAGATTATTATCCCTTTCTTAATTTTTTTTTGTAATAAATTTTTCAAGTTGTTAATTTATAGTTTGTTAGTTAATAATATCAATAAATTTTTATTGATAATAATACCTTTTTTGAATGGCTATTGGCTTAGAATCATAGGAAATTTTTACTTTACTAAAAATTATGCATTTATAATTAAAAATGAGTTGTATTTTTACTATTAAAAAATATATAAAATTTATCTTTCAAAAACAAATGGAGTACTCTATCATGTTATGATGCACATTTGCTGAGAATTGGTAAGTAACAAACACATTTTTATTGAAAAGAAAATAAGAACCAAGAAAAAGGTAGAGTTGTTAAAAGTGTGATCCTTTGGTGATGTTCGGATCAAACTTATTTTCACTTGCAACTTTTATAGAGGAAACAACAGAAGCAAGAACAACTTGTCGAGACGCTTTTTAGATCTGTCCTAAAATGACATCTGCTCCTGACACCTTGAAGTCAGATGGTGCTTCTTCCACGTTCACAGCCTTCACCTTACCATCTTCAACATAAGCAGACCACCTGCACATCAACATCACACAAACAAACCAATCTGTAAGATAAATAGGTTCAGAGAAATGAAATTTTCTACAAACGGTCTTTTGCAATGGTGTTTACCTCTCAGACCGAGGGCCAAGCAATGCAGCAGAGAGATCTTTGTCTAAACCCAAGCTTTTATGGAATTTCCCATCAAAATCTCCATAAAACTCAATCTGATGTTAACAAGTTTCAAGATCATCACATTAAGTCATTATGCTGGCATGTGATGAAGATAATACATCACGCAAATGAACAAAGTGTAATAACAAAGACAAACACGCAAATGAACAAAGTGTAATAACAAAGACAAACACCCAAATGAACAAAGTGTAAACCATGAATATCTAGCCAGGAAAAGATAAAAAAAAATCTATTGAAATTTGCAATGCTAGTCCAAATAAGTATTATGGAAATTGCCTATGAAGGAAGTCTCACTAACCATAGATTCATATATTTAACAATCATCTACCATAGAAGTCTTCTAGTCCACAAGCTTGAGACAATAACCAAAACAATGGAGTAAGAAAATTCCTAAATGGCCCATCTTTACCACTCTAACACTTAAAACAAATTTATATATTTATTTCACAAAACAAGATTTATGAAACAAGATTCAGCAGAGAACTAAACATTAAATTCATGGTGATGTTAGGAACACAACAACAAAAAATTCTAAGAACTTACAGCATCTTTAGCACCAATCTTCTCTGCCCAACCATTTATAGTATATGGATCATTGACAGAGACACAGATGACGGAGTCAATGCCTTTGGCTTTGAACTTATCCATGTGGCTCTTGTAGCTTGGCACATGCTGCTGTGAACAAACTCCCGTGTAAGCGCCCTGCACACAATAATCATAACTCAGAAACCTGATCAAGACATGAAAAATATTAAAAGACATAAACTTTTCTTACAGGAAGTCCAAAGATGACGACTTTCTTCCCCTGCAACCAAAACCAAACAAATCATAATGTCAGAAACTGAGATTACACCTCAAATCAAAATCCAGTAAAAAAAAAAAGAGAGAGGGTTGACCTTGAAGATATCTGACAATGGTGTGGTGGAGAATTTGGAGGAAACGCCTTCGTCCCAGCTCCGAGCTTTCTGGAGGGAAACGCCTGGAGCCGCCGAGGTTATGTCTGTGCCCTCTGAGAGCTTTGAGAAAGCCCTTGATGATGAAACTCCGATCCGGGAAATAGTGTTTGCGGCGGATCTCAAAGCCGGTGAGTTTCTTAGCTTCAGAATAGACATCGCCATCGTTGTCTGAAAATGAGAACGTGTCTACCTCTTGGTTCGTTTCGATTACTGTATAGTGTCTCAACCATTTCTGAAGAAACATCTTGCCGTTTTGTAACACGCTAATCAAACTGCACGCTGTTTCAAAGTCTTATGGAACAGCACACACTTTTGATGTCAGGTTTAGTGTAGATTCCGACAAAAATCTCAATGTTGGTGTTTTCAGGTTGTTGGTTCAGCTTCACTTCTTTGGATAACATCAAACTGTGAAGAACATTCATTTCTTGACCAAGTTGAAAGAGTGTGAGGCAATACATTCAAATGAATTCTTTAGATTCTCTATAAAGAAAGAAAACACAACTTGTTCTGAGACTGTCATGAATCCAAAAAACTATCAGCAAAAGAGTAGCCATCAGTGTTTCTTCAGTTTCTGTGGAGCTATGATATGTCTCTAGCTCTCTGAAATTACAAAAGAGAAGTTAGATTAGAACAAGTCAATTCAAGAACCATTACTATTTTTAACGGATTGATGGTATCAGGTACTTACTATTTGTTTTTGGTTTTGCTCCATTTTTCGATGGCATTGTACCAGTCCCACTGGAAAAAGAGTGCGACTAACCTTATAGGCCCTGCGGTTATGACTTCAAGAAAAGCGAGCCAAAATGATCTTTGAGGTGACATGCCGGTTGTGGCGAGGGATAGTAAGAAGCCTTCAAAGTTGCATGAGACAGTGAACTTTCCTGCTTTGATGCCATTCATAGCTCTTCTTGCTACTTCTTCTGTTTTCATTGAACCAGAGGACGCAGCTATTATGGCAGTGACCTCAGGTCTGCTTTTCTGTTCTGAGAAATCCAAAAAATGAAAATCAAATAAACTCTTATCAGCATCTTAACTTTCTTAATATGAACCAAGCAACCTCAGAGCACCCGTCAAAGTGTATGTTAACATCCCTTATTCTCTTCCACACAGAATCAAATTAACGCAGAAACTCTACTCTAAAAACTTTCGTAGTCAATCATCAGTAACAGATCAGTTTCTGGCAATTTCATAGCTAAGAGAATGCGACACAATTATTCAGGCAAGACAGATAACAGCACATCTCCGATCTCATAATAACAACTAAATCAACAATAGTTTAATCATGTCTTCATATCTCCAAACCATTACTACAACTTTGTGTATGTTAACATCCCTTATTCTCTTCCACACAGTATCACACGAATCAATGTAACGCAGAAACTCTAGCACTCTAGTCTAAACACTTTCGTAGTCAATATTCAGTAACAGATCACTTCATCAGTTTCTAGCAATTTCATAGCCAAGACGAGAATCCGATACAATTATTCAGGCAAGACAGATAACATCACATCTCTGATCTCACCATATAACACACCATTATGTAGCTTGTCTACAACTTTTTATGCATTTTAACTACCTTATCCGCTTAATATAAGCAAACTCATTAGCTACCTAATCTTACCTCCTACAAATCTACAAAACCTTCAAAATATTGTCTTTACCTTCCTCAAACCCTGGTGTATCAGTATCAGGAGGAAACACAAGAGTAACATGAATATCATCAGCAATAACCTCTTGCTGCAGTGACTGCGCTAAACCTTGTAGCCCAAACTTACTCGCAGAATACGCAGCATATCCATAGATACCCACCTTCATACCAAAGCAAACATCTTTCACATGTTTTGTCTTCCATCAACAATTTAACTTAGTGGCTGTTATTCAATTTTGTACTTTAATAGAGTTTAAATCTAACAAAAATTCGAATGATGATTCTAAATTCTATTTTAAAATCTAGTGTTACTGGTTATCGTATTTATAAATCTAATTTAAAATTCAATGAATGATTTAAGTCCAGTTTTTTAAATTTAGTGTTATTCAACTTCAAAGGATTATAAATTTCTTTACATTTAGAATTGATTTCAAATCATTTGGTGTGGAATCTAATGAACAAAAGTTTAAAATCAAAATCTAAGGAGATTTTGGAATTCACCAACTAAAACTATCTTTGAATTTAAAATTTTATTTCATTACAAAACATTCACCATTGATTCTAATTCATTGTCTAAATTCACCAAATAAAAACCTAATCTTTCTTTTTTTTCTTTAAATTTGTGAAGACCAACCTGACCAGCTTGAGACGAAACAAGAGCAATAGAACGAGCTCCACGCCCATCATCCCTCGCCTTCATCCCAGGCAAAGCAGCCTTAATCACATTAAAACTCCCAACAAGATTAACATCAACAATAAACCTAACATCCTCCACACTATGCCTCTCAAGCTCCCTCGCCGTAAACACCCCTTGATTCACTACCAACACATCGACCGCCCCCGCTTCCTCGACCGCCTTCGAAACGGCGTCGTAATCGCGAACGTCCGCTGAGAACGTCGCGACTTCGACCCCCGTCGCGAGCTTGATCGATTCTTTGGCTTCCTCGAGCTTTTGGGAGGATCTAGCGAGGATCGAGACGCGTGCTCCCTCTGAAGCCGCGCGGTGCGCGAGGGCGAGGCCGATTCCGCTGGATCCGCCGGTGATGAAGACGTGGCGGGATTTGAGGGGGATTTTGGTGGGTTTTGGGCGGGTGATTAGGGATAGGATTGCGAGGAGTGAGAGTGGGAGGAGGAGGAGGAGGAGAAGGAAGAAAGGAGACATATTGTTGGCCGTGGAGAGTTTTGGGATGTGGTGGAAACTCCGCGTGATCACTGGAGAAGAAAGCGAAACTGATTTGTGAAACAAACTAACGAAAGTCAAAAAAAAAAAAAAAAAAAAAACTAACTAACGAACCAGATACGAGGTTAAGGGTTTTCCTGTCTGAACCGGTAGTTGAATTTCTGTCTGTTATTTTAGAGCATGATTATCCCTTGGTTCCTATTAAGTTTCTTAATGATTATTTAAGTAATAAATTTTAGTTAAGAATTTTAGTTAAGGATCACATGATTTTTAAGCTCCAATGGAAGTTTCTTAATTAGGGTTTTTTAAAAAAAAATTGCCCCAATTAAAGCCAAAAAATTCTCCAGCAAATGTTACATAAAACTCTCAAGTACAACTAAAGATTAGCCAAAAGTATATTTGGAACTAAGAACAAATTGGTGGTAGTGGTTACGTAGATGACCAGGAAGACGTGAATGTTTGTTCGGCGATTGAAAGAATGGCAGGTGAAGCTAATTATCATACCAAAAGGAGAGAGTTTGGTAGGAAATTTCTCTAAGCCTCTCTTTCTACCTAACCTCCTAACAAATCGAATATCATACTGCTACCTCTTCGTCTGAAACAGGGGATGGGGGTTTCAAGGGGCTGATATCAGGAGAAGCGGCGGAGGATAAAGAGTAGTCGTTTTCCATCGTCATCATCATCTTGCTGAGTTCATGGAGAAAGGAGAAGACGAAGAAAGAGAAAGGAAAGAAATTAAAAAGAGAAAAGAAAAAGAAAATTATATTTCATTGTGTGTCGACACGTGTCTTAAAAACCTTCTTAAGAAATAGTCCCCAAAGTCCCCGATTAAGGATCGGTAATTGCCTTTTCTTTTTCTTTTGATTTAATTAAATCAACTTTTTTCCTTAAGAACTCTATTAAGGACTAGCGTTAAACATGGTCTTAGTTGAATAAAATCAATAAAACAGTAAGAACTCTATGTTTTAATAAAAAAAAAACTATATAATTTAATGATGTTAAGATTTTAATATTTTATTAATTTATTAAGTTGCTAATTATTAAAATTTTATTTGTTAGATTTATATAATTTAAAATATGTATGTAAAAAATAAGAAACTACTTTATGTTATGGTATATGTATGGATTATAATTTAGAGATGCAATTTTATGTTATTCATATTTGATTATGCGGTGTATATAAAAATACACTGTAAATGTAAATTTATTAGTGTAAAATATTGTAATAACGTTAGTATTGTTTTGAAAAGGTTAAAAATAGATTTTACTGTGAATAAATAGAATATATATGGTTTATCTTTATATAAACAATATATTAAATAATGGTTATACTGGGATTAAATATGTACTTACAGTTTTTTAAATATTATCTTGTTATCTTATTGAATTCTGTCAAATAAAACACTAGTCCAACTCAAATTAGTATTAATTTGTCATATTTATTGATTTATCGAGTATTCATTTATAGAGTTTTTACTATATATATTGTGTAAAAAACTTATATACTTCCTCTTTTCAAAATAATTATCATTTTAAGTTTTCTATTTTCTTTCAAAATAAGTGTCATTCTACAATTCTTATATATTTTATACATTGAATCTAATTTTTACCTTTTTGAATAACCATTATTTTTTAAAATCATTATTATTTAATTAATCATACATTAAATATGATCATACTAGTTAATTATAGATATTTCTTAATCTCCGTGAAGAGTGTCAAAATGACACTTTTTAAAAAACGGAGAAATTATGTTTTATTAATATCAGATAGCATAATTATACAACATGTTATCAAATAAATGACAACTAGATCATAACCCGCCCGACTGGACGGGTCTTTGTTTTTATGGTATAGATAACATTTCAAAGT
Source organism: Eruca vesicaria subsp. sativa (assembly GCA_932364175.1). Taxonomy (NCBI): domain Eukaryota; kingdom Viridiplantae; phylum Streptophyta; class Magnoliopsida; order Brassicales; family Brassicaceae; genus Eruca; species Eruca vesicaria. Next base: position 378,121 of record CAKOAT010219598.1, on the reverse strand, counting down.
TACAATTTAATGGTTCCAATTTTACTAAGTAATAGTATATTGTTTAAACATTGTATTTCCTTATTGTATTCTGTAACAGGGGCGTCGTAAAATGTTGTGACGTAAACATTTTAGTAATAGTTTATAAAGTTTTTTGACTAAATTTGGTGTAAAGTTATATACACTAAATAATTTAGTCAAATTTTTAATTTAATTTTTTAATGAAGAATTGGAAGGCTAGTATATCAGTGTTAAAAACTTATAAGAATAGTCAATATAAATTATATAAATAAAATATATATTATTCTTGATTTATTCTAAATAGATTTAAAACATAAATACATATATGTATAAATAATTTGTAGAAATAAAGTAATATCAATGATAGAAAATCCAAAAACAATAATAATGATACCTTGGGCCGCAGTAATCTTTAATATAATAAATAAGCCCATTAAATTTGTATGCTATCCATATTTCCAATCAAACTTTTAAAAAAATTTTATTCATGTTTCCAAACACTTTATTTTTGTACTTCAGCTTTAATAGTTTTTAGTAATAGTTTTTTTTATTAAATTTGGTGCAAAGTTATATATACTAAACAATTTAGTCAAATTTTTAAGTTAATTTTTAATGAAGAATTGGAAGGCTAATATATCACTGTTAAAAATTTATAACAATAGTCATATATAAATTTTAAATAATATATATATTATTCTTGATTTATTCTAAATAAATTTAAAACACGAGTACATATATGAATAAATAATTTTCAGAAATAAATTAATATCAATGATAGAAAACCCAAAACCAATAATAATGGTACTTTGGACCGCAATAATCTTTAGTTTAATAAATAAGCCCATTTGTATGCTATCCATGTTTCCAATCAAAATTTTAAAATCTTCTTATTCATGTTTCCAAACACTTAATTTTTGTACTTCAGCTTTAATAGTATAGATGCATTTATTGTTTTATTTTAGATTATATAATTATACATTTATATATTAGCAACAAACAAGTGATATATTAGTCTTATGAAATTAAGTTTTTTTCTGCAACTGATCCCATAAGAGAAGGTGGGCCGTGACTATGTATCTTATGGATTCAGAAAGGTTGAATTCGTAGTCTGCAACTTGCAAAAGAGACAGGTTTGAGTTAATACTTTCACATATTGATGCTTATTCTTATTTGACATTTAGAACTTTTTTTGAAAATTTACAGCTAGTTGACAGAAAAACATACAGCTCTTTTTTTTGGGGGGTCAAAACATACAGCTCTTCTCCATACAAATGTCTAAGCTGTGATTTGTTTGCAAATATTATATCAGAGAATATACATATAATTCTAGGTCTTTTTAAAAAATAAAAAATAAATAAACCAATTTGATAGAAAGGAGAGTGATGGGCATGTGGGTGCAAGTCTGTGACAGTCTTTTTCCTCTTTAGATCTGACTTTTGTCTTTTCAAACATTGTTGCCAACATAACTGTATAACTCGGAAAGTATTCTAATATACCCCAGTTGGAAAATAACTATTCTAACTACCCCACCATTTTTTTCACTGCCCCACTTTTTTTTTTGTTCGTAGTAGTTTCTAGTAATTCAAGGTAGTTTGTTTTTTGTTCATAGTAATTTCTAGTAATTTAAGGTAGTTTCTAGTAATTCAAAGTAGTTTCTCGTAATTCATATTACACATAATACTGATTCATTAAGGGTAATTGATTTTTTAACCATACTTAGACTTTGAGCAAAAAAAAAATCAAATTTATGATGGGTTAAAATAGAATGAAGATGGTAGTGAGTGGGGCAATGTAGAATTTAGTCCGTATAACTCTGAGGTCCCAAACATATTGATTGGTTATGGACCTAAACATAGAAGATTTTCCAATCTCACATGAGACCTGTCCTGATCCAGTTTAATTCCTCTGCTGATAATATAGGACTAATTTCATTAGTTTTATTTTTCACTCGACTTGAAATTAACAATTAGAAAAAGTGGTATATAAGGTAAGATTGAGTGAATTAATCTCTCTAGACAATTGCATAAATGCCGACAAAAAAAAAACAATTGCATAAATCACACCAAATCCCTTTAGATTGATGTGTCTTCCTTCATTCTTATTATTTGCTGATTTTACAAACAGAAAATCTATAAATATTAATATTCAATATATAATATGAAATTAATGACACAAATACATGTCTTGAATCTTGATTGAGACTTAAGTGAAGAGAGATGCTGCATCTCTGTAGGTTCTTCTTGGGTTAGTAGAAGCTGCATGATGAAGGGTGATCCTTTCTTGGTTGTGGTTGTTGAAAGTTGTGGAGTTATTGTTGTTGTCATAAACATGATGAGGATACTGTTGCTTGGTGGTGAGGGAACCATATCTCCCTTGCTTCTTCTGATGAGAAGGATTATGTTGTTTCCTTCTTGGCTGAGAACATCTTGGAATGAACACTCCTGTCCCTTTGCTCTCTCTAACTTGGTTATAATTCTGCTCATGGTACATCATATACGGTGTTGCTGATGCTTGGTAGTTGTCTCTGAACAAACCCTGTTTTCGATTCAAATATCAACATCCACATATATTCACTAATCAAGAAAGAGAATATATAGAAAGGTTTATTTAAACAAACCTGGAATGAGGCAGGAGAGGAAAGTGATATAGGGCTGTGTTCATCTTCATCTGTGATTAAGAGATTGATTTGCTTGCTTATATCTGCATAGAAGACATCATCATCAAGCTCAAGGTCCATAGCCACTTCCATGGCCATATATAGCTTGTTTTTCAAGTAGACTCTCTAAATTAATTAGCCTTTTGTTGTCTATGGAAAGAAGTGTTTTCTAAAAAAATATGGTTCAAGTGGAGATGTGAGGGGGGAATGTTCAAAGGGTGGCATAAATAGGCAAATATGTTGAGGGTGAGAGAGAGAGGCTAGAGAGAGAAGTGCATGTGGGAGAGTGGGACCAAAGTAAAGATAGGAGTAATATATAATGCAATCTAATCTGGCAAAAGTAAGTCCCCACACATAAATGGATCATGAAGGAGGGTTTGCACAATGATGCTACTACTTGCAAATCCTTAAGATATTAAATCAAAAGTTCACATCTCACAACTCACAACAAGATTAAGACACCCATATCTATCTCAAGTTATATTTTTTTTCATTACATAATAAAATTATAATATCTCATCCACAAAACCCATCCCTCTCACTCTAACGTTTAAATCGAACTTCATTTTCTTGTATGGCTCAAAGTTTATAGTTCTAATAATCTCCACTTATGGATGGAACTCCTATACCAACCTTATCCAGTGACTTTCTTAGTCAATACCTTCAGAAACAAAAAGATATAAACAATAATAAAATACATACTCCCCCCTCCCCTTCTCTCTCTCGTAACTAGGGGTGGGCACGGATCGGATATCCGGGTTTTTGAAGGTATTTGTGATTTGCTTCGTATGTTACGGATATCTAATTTTGGTATTTGCTTTGCTTCAGAAAAATACGGATATCCGGAAAAATGGATATCCGGAAAGTAAACAGATATTTGCGGATATTTACGAATACTTACGAATATCTCATCCGTTACAAATAATCTTATATAAATTTATCTTGTAAATTTTTTTTACAGGATATATAAAATAAAAAATAAAGAAGTAGTGAATTTACATATTTTATAATTTTATATGTTTAAGTTAACAACTATAATAACACAAAACTTAAGATTTTTTTATAAATTTTTCTCTTCTTTTTATCTAATAATTTTATATAAGTAATAATGTGAATCTAATTAGTCAAATCATAAGCTATAATAATAATTTTATAAATTTAAAATTTTAAATATAATCAAAATATACATATATTTATATATTTCCGGATCGGATCCGATATCCGCTTCCCAAAATTTTAATATTTGTGATTTGCTTCGATTTTAACGGATATTGATTTTTAGTATTTGCTTTGATTCGAAAGTTTACGGATATCCGGAATTTTCGAATCGAATCGAGACGAATAACGAATCGAATCATATTTAACGAATAAAATGCCCAGCCCTACTCGTAACAGAACTAGTTAATGATATGTTTGGTAATAAAAAAAACTTAAACTTTAATAGAACTACAAAATTCAAAAAGTGCTATGACTGTGTGCGTTTGATCTAAGAAAATGCTAAAAATAAGAAAAAAATTACACAAAAATTTTATGCATTTAAAATATCTCAACGAAGAAAATGGAAAAAAATAGAGAAATCAGCTGTGATATAATAAAATACTGAATAATTATATGATTAATTTTGTTTAATTTCCAATAATTATTTCTAAAATAACATAATACATACGCATATATATATATATATATATATATATATATATATAAGTATTTCCAATTCATTGCAAACTTTTATATTTGTTTTTGAAAAGCAACCGTTTAAATCCTTGAGACTGCATGCATGGTCGCTCCACATTTAGTCTTAATTTTATAAGGTGTACTTTTCCAGCCATTTGCAACTACACCCACGATGGATGACCTATATGCATATACCCAACATATGGAACCGTGGGTCACACAGTCACACTTGATACGTTAATTTAACTTTTATCTAGCTTTTAAAGGAAATAAGCTAATTCTTCATTGTTAGCCTCGTGAAGAAAATATGTTCAAACAGTTATCTTCAAGGAATATCATTGACATAGTAAGTTACTGAATAGAGTATTCTATAAGGTGAGGATTTGGATAGTTAGTGAAATGAATCAGTGTTGCTTGTTATGTAACGAAATTACTATCGAAGAAATTCACGGGTGAGTCCCATCTGAAGTGGACAACTGAAGCAATGAACATTAAGAATATAGATTTTGTGGAGATAAGGAGAAAGAAGAAAACAAAGAAGAATCTATCTCCGTGATTTGTTTTGGATGGAGTTTTATAGATTCTCTTAATTTTTATGGAAGTAGGGTCGCACACACAGGTCAAGTTGGTCACTTAGAAGTTAGAACTAACGATTCTAAGTCAAGGTTTTACGAGTCCTTCCATATGTTTATACAGTAGTCAATAATTGCTTATAATACATATTTCAAATAGTTTTCTTCTATGACTAGAAATATTAGAATTCTAGACTAATTTCTTCAAATTTGTGGTCATATAACAGTTATACAAGAAACGTTAGTGTCTTTTTGTATATATATATCTTTTATACGCTATGTTCACTCATGCGTATGAGTAACCATTAGTGAGAATATGTACATAGATAAAATGACATCAGTTAACAGGTGATCACTAGTGGACTATGGGGTGCTTCTTGACTCTAACTAAAACTCATGGTACGTATATAACTTCAACGTATAATACTGTAATACAATAAGTGAAACTTATCCGAATCTTGATGTGTGTTTACATCATTTACACCCACATAAATATTAAAAAGAGCAAATAATACAACACCACAAGGTTGTGTCATAGATAAGCTATGCTCTACCCTACACCTACACATCCAACTTGCATACATCACCAGATAAGGCCCCAGAATAATCAAACCTAATAAATTTGTAGGCTAAAGTGAAGTAAGTTTTATCTCTGTGTTTACCCCCAAATGACCAACGAAATTTGAAAGAGTTAAGGGTATAGTATTTGAGAAGAAAATTACTTAAGAGAATCTACAGTTTGAAAACACTCACGAGCTTCTTGCTAAAGGCATGTCATGTCACGATCACCGACTTGAGTTTTTTTTAGCCTCACCGACTTGTCCTTTGGGCATCATAATTAATGACTAGATTCACTTAAAAAAGGCCGCTTTGTGATTAAATTATTATTCTATTATTATATTATACGAAAAAAACAAACATAAAACTTATCCATAAAAAGAAGTTCGTGCATTTAATGGAATAATTGATGTCACAACAAACACTCTTTTAAAAAAGTTAGGGTAAAGGATGTTGTGCCGGTGGAAGATCGTGCTGTTGAAGTGGTATGCATGTCTCGTTTGAAATGATCGTTAACGGTATAAGCTGTATGATTTGAAAGATATTTTTTAAAGCACTACAAGAGCGAACTAAACATATCTAAAAAATCAACTACATATATACATGTAACTTGGAAAATATAAATCTAGCTAGCTTTGTTTTTACAAACGCATATGCATGTCACGTATAAGAAACACATTTTTCGACAAATGGAAGTGGCCAGACATGCTACGTGCACTGCTTAGTGGTTATCTCGAACCTCAGAAGATTTACCAGACATAGATCAACATGGTTCAGACAGTATCTTTATCTGTTCTTCTTGTAAAGTTGTAATCGATTCACATCTTGAATGTTCTCAAGAACGATTTATAGTTTCATAAGACGAACTATATCTCCGAGATCTAGTGGATCTTAAGAACTTTACAAATTTTGGGCTAGGCCTAAGAAAAATACCCAGTATCATCTTCTTTCTTTTTTTAGTTGCAATCACATCTATTACTTCATATAATTGTAAAACTTGCTCTAATATTTATAATATTTGCTGTTTTCACCAGAAAAATGTAATATTTATGAGGTAACTCAATCTTTGTGTATAAAACTTTTAATATCATTTGAGATTTTAATCTTTACAAAGATTATCAATTTAATTACATATATTCCCATCCAATAAAACTTGTGAACAAAGGTAAAACAGAGATTTATTGAAATATAAAATAGCTCATAGAGCTTTATTTAGGTGCATAAATAAGAAAGGAAGAAATTTGAGAGTTTGTCTTCAAGAACTATAATATAAGATTGATATCATATAAAATGTAATGAAGGTTGGCTGCACAAACCGCAGCCTTAGTTACTCCAGCTCAATGTCATTACACTTAGATATATAAGAAATCTAACATCTGAAAACCCTAGTTGCATAGGTGAATGGGCTTCATTCTTTCTTTGGGCTTGGGCTCTAATAAAACTAACCCCTCCATCAAAAAAAAATCACAAACCCTTTTATGATCTTTGAGCTTATCATCTTAAAGAAAACAATATTTCCAGAAGAAACAAGAGCGTGTTGTTGTTGTTGTTTCCCTTGTTCTCTCCAGCGTCATGACACTGTCACATTTTCTGTACTCTTTGCTTCCTTGACTCTTCTAGAAGAAGAAGCTTCTTGTTTCATAAACAACGCATACATGAGCTCGTTCCACGTGTCAGGAACACCGGGAAGGCACCAGTGGCTACAGTCTTGGCGATGAAGCGGTGCAGGACCAAGCGCGCCTAGATAGTAAAGCGACGGGTGACCATCTTTTCTTCGAGCAGACATTGCTGTAATGTTTAACACTTTCATTTCAACAGTCTCTGATCTGTTGGAGTAATGTGATAAGGCATCTCCGAGGAGCTTTAACTGTTCCCATGTCTCTGCTGAAACCAATGACGTTCCAATCTCTGGCAATGTCTCCATGTGACATGTTCCCCCCGTTCTCCAATCTCCTCCCCTGTTTCATTACGAAGAAGCAACACACGAATTGAGACTAAAACTAAAACAAGCAACTGATTTTATTACAAGGAGTTATAACTAGGTAGTTTGGTTCAGGTAGTTCGGTTTTTGGTTATTTCGGTTCAACACAAAATATTAACAAATAAACCTGAAATAAAGTTTGGTTTAATGCAGTTCGGTTTGGTATGGTTCAGTATTTAGTTAGTTTGGTTTTTGAAAATCAAACCGAAATTTTGATTTCAATTATATTTCGAACTTAATTTTGTTAAATTTCGGATAAATTCAGTTAATTTCAATTAACTTTGGTTAGTTTAGTTATTTCGGTTTGAAATTTGGTTAGTTTGGTTCCAGTTTTTGGTATGGTTTGGTTTATAATATTTTTTTTTGTTTTTTCAATAATATCGAATTAACCAAATACCGAACCAAAAACCGAACTTTTAAAAAAACTCACCAAATCGAACTCAACTAACCAAAATATAGGTTTGGTTCGGTTCAAAATCCTAGCCCTAAAAGTCTTATAACTTATAACTACTACACAAACCTGAAATGTACAGGGGCAAATGTTCGGAAGAAGACTTGAGTTTTGTTAGAATCCACCTCGGTTTGTATCCATTTCATAACAGTTTCCATAGCTCGCTTATACGCATCATCTACATTCATCTTCATTTTCACTTTTTTCCCTTCTTGAAAGTAGCATCCCCTGTAACAACATTTCAACATTTTTTTTAGTCATTGGAACAAAAGAATCATAAATGATCATCATCTGAGACATCAACAAACTAACGTTCTGATAGTTTTCCCATAGTTCCACCAATGTCCTGTATTGAACACCAAGATGTCTGCACCTCTCCATTTACTAGAAGTCCAATCCATAGTGTCTAGTTTCAAAGTTGTCTTAACATTCTTGGGAGATCTAGCCGGTGGTCTGCCTTGAGGAACCAAAAAAGGAGATCTGTAGTATTCAACTGTGCAGTTGTAGTCTTTAAATTTGAACACTAAGTACCCTGTGTGCTTTGTGATGGGACTTCCATTAACTTCATAAACCGAACTCTCGTTCTTGACTGCAGAAGAGAGAAGACAAAGAAGAGACTCCCATTGGTTTCTCCCTATTGAGTCTCCAACAAACACTAGCCTCTTGTTCCTGAGTTTCTCTAACATCAGTTTAGCATCAAACCTGTTTTCATTTGTCACATAATTCAACACAAGTCAGCTTAGGTAAACTATATTCATTGTTTTAACAATAATGTTGTGCATACATGTTATCTGGCACGGTGGCACCTAATCATTTCATTTAAAGATCCAATTCAAGAAATGTGAAATGAAAGAAGAAGAAGGGACCATTATAAAAAAAAGATCAAATCAAAGAGAAGAAGAGAACAAAAAGGTACTAAAGATGATGACTTGGTTTCACGAGATAAAACAGAGAGCTGACCCCAAGATTAATCTTATCTTAAACCGTGACTTACGGACACAACTGGAGAAAGAGACCATAAGAAAACGACATCAAAGCAACAACAACAAGAAGCAGAGAACAAACAAGATTCAATTAACCCTTTTGGTTTCAGAATCTATAATCTCTAGAACAAACAATCTATAATCAAGGAGCAGAAACAGAGAAGAACAGAGTAAAAACAGAGTCTTCTCACCTAGGCAAATTACAGTGTCTGGGTTGCCATCTCCAATGAGTATAAAACAAATCAGACCTTCCAAACTCACTACACCTAAACCCTCCATCTAAAAATCTACAATCTTTGGATTGATACAGAGGATAAGACTCGTCCCAAACCCAGTCTCCATCAAACACATCACACCCATCTCCACTCTCTTCCAAAAACCCAACTCTGTTTGGAACACTAATGATACTCTTGTTGTTGTTGTTGTTGTTGTCAAGTTTGAGCCAAACGAATCTATCTGATTTATCAGAAAGGTTATAGCTTTTAACCACGCTTCTATAATCAAAGTAGAAGAAGCTCCATACAAGACACAAACCGACTAAAAAGAACCCAAACACTCCTAGAGACGGTTCGAACACGAGTCTTGACCTCTTGAATCTCTTTAATGCTTCGGAGAATGGCTTCTCTCCTCCCTCTTCTTCAACTTGTGAGTTCTTGTTAGACATGTTTTTTGAGAATTCAATAGATTAAGAAGTAGAAGATGATGATGGCGAATGAGGGAGAAGCATGTTAAGTGGCTCCTTTGCTTGGTAAGTCAGTTTCGTTCTTTTAAAAATTATTATGACGAATGATGCGAAACACATGTGTCAAGGAAACGAAAAAAACACACTCATTGATGATTGTTTTGTTGGGAAAAGTTTTAATCTTTCTGAAGAAATAAAAAAAAGGTTTGGTTTTTGTCAGAAAAAGAGAAAGAGGAAGAGAGAGACCAAAGAGGAACAACAATGGCGATTCGGTTCGAATCCAGACAAGAGGAAGTAAGAAAGAAAAGAAAAGTTTCAACTTTCTCTTGTTGTCTTTTTTTTTTTTTTTAGTGTTCACATTAAACAAGGAGGAGAGAGAGGGAAGAAGACGAGTGGCTATTGGTTGAGAATCGTGGGAGTTGAAATATTGATTACATTTATTTCCTTTTTTTTTGGTTTACAAAAAAATCCAAAAATTAATTAAATTCAATTTTGGGAGATTGATTGTTTGATAGTGGAAAATATATGTGTTTATGTGGTAACAAATTTTGGATTCTTTTAATAATATGGATGTGAATGTTCATAATTAATTAAGAAGTGAACAGCTAATACTATCTAGAAGTAGTAAGAGAGTTAATACAGTTGTTACTAGTCAGGACAAATATTCTTGCAAATCTACAGGCAGTAATGACAAGTTTTTGTTGATTGTGTTTAGTTGAGGATTTGATTTGATTTTTTACCTATATAAGAGTAACAATAACAATCATAATATAACCTAAGTTAATAATAGTTTAGATATTGATTCATAGGAGTTGTAGTAAACAATCATATTTTCCAAAAAAAAATCATAAAGCAATCAGATTTAGTTTTAAAAAAAATGAATCTACAGATTTTATTTGGTATTTTCAATTTCTTTGATAGTCTATAGCAAGTAAAAAAAAAATCAGTCTAAAAACTACAGTCTAGTTTTTAAGCAAAAACATAATATTACTGCACCAACCAATCCTCCTTAGAGTTTATGTTATTTTTAATCAAGATTTTAAATATGTTTTAAATTCCTAAAACTTGTTCTCATTTAGTTTACATGTTTTTCATTTGAGTCGAACTTAATTTAGGTTTTAGATGACAAATAATCATTTATTAAAATTATATTGAGTTTACATATTACATGTAAACATGTTTCTTTACTGGTTTGTTTTAAACGGTTGAAGCTCTTATCTTTTATGCTTTTTAGTAATCAAAATATACTACTGTTTGTTGTAGGGTACGAGCTTAATTATTTTTGGAAGTTAATAAAATAATAGGGTACCAGCTAATCGTGCAATTAAGCATTTGCTATTATATTATGGCCCGTATAAATCCAAAGGTTCATAACCCCACGTAGGGCCAGGCTTTGACGTTTGATAGCCAACGGTCTAATGCTTTTTGCCAAACAATTTGTTTTAAATGCAAACGTGGACAAGGTTATGAAAAGAGATTTGTCGCCTTTGACATTTTTCTAATAATTTAGATAAGCATTTACATGTAGCAAATAGAGGTAGTTGTGGAGGATGGAGAGTAACATACTCAAAACTTGAACCATATTGAACCGGAATGTTTTAACCAAAACTCTATACTAGGTGATCCAATGCCCCCGAAAACCCAAGGGTTCGTTATTCTTTTTAAAAACACCAAAACCCAACACTGAAAAAAGTTATAAAAAAAAAAAATTCAACAACACTGAGATTAAATTTAAAACCATTTGTGTGTAATCAAACTACAAGTACATAGTTTGGTATGCAACAACCCAAAACTATTAGAAAATTAGTTACACGCTAGTTTGCTATACCATACCTGAAATTATTAAAGTATTACTATAATAATTAATGAGGCAATATTTATGTGAAATAAAAGGTGTAGGGGACCAACTTAAGATAATGTAATAATAATCAAGAGTGTTAGGCATCAATTATTTATTTTTCTTCTCTTTTAGTCCTATCTTTATCAGTAGCCTTATCATCTTCGTGAATCGTCACCTTTGTTAATGGTATGATGGTGTTATTAGCTTATGGAATTGTTTTATTTATACACCAATAGCTCTTTTTTTTCTTTTTTTTTGGGCAATACCAATAGATCTAAAAGACATCAGAATATGCCAAATTGCATTTTCTTTGGATCGGATCGAAATAATAGGACACCCGAAAAGCCAAACCTGTTTGGCTTAACCCAAGGGAACCGGAACCATATAACACGTATCTACTCCCTCCGTTTCAAATTATATGTCATTTTAGAATAAAATATTCGTTTCAAAATAAGTGTCGTTTTATATTTTCAATGCAAAATTTATTGATTTTAAATATCATTCTATTTTTTGATTGGTTGAAAAGTGGTTAGGTGTATAGGAAATTGGGTTTTTATTTTGAAAATATGGAAAATTAATTGTTTTTTAATCTGTGTGCAAAAACGTAGAATGACAATTAAATTGAAACGGAGGGAGTACTATCTACACAAGAAAATATGTTTATTCGATTTGTGTTTTTGCTATTTCTGAAAAATACAACATAAACGAAATGGACCAAACATAAAATAATATTATAACAAGAAAAAATAACATTTTCTATAAAATATACAAGTTAAGATCACATTTCTGTTAAAATCCTATAAAACTCAATGTAGGTTTAGTTTTTTTTTTATGTTTATACATATATTTGTTCTTAATCTAAAATTCTAAACTAAACACCTCTATATAATTTGAAGAGGCTTGACTATGAAACTGTCCATGCCATTTGTCTTACTATTTTGTAACACATCACATGTCATTTTTCTTGGGGACAATGCATCTCAGAAGGATAGAGAGGGAAAAGAGAACATGTTGCGTATTGGTAAAGCTCAATAATACCTTTGATTTTGATGTAAATAATAATAGATGCAAAAAGCATCGTCAATACTTTTCTTAAGCAATGATCTAAAGTATTCTTCCTTTACTACCTTTACTATTTGTATTGATTTTCTCAAATTCAAAAGTAGTGACAGAGTAGAGGACGGGTCTCATTACTCAATTCCAACATAAGGAATTGATGCTCAATTTTCACTTAAAAGTGGATAGGTAACAGTTGAAGGAGCCTCAGTTTCTCTCAACGTTTCTGTTTCCTTTGAGGCTGAGATATATGTCTCGCAACGATGGGCGATGATTCTACGTTAACAGTTATTTTCGATACTGTAAGATTGCATGCATTATTTAGTATTATCTTCTCATTTTCCAAAATTGTCCACTTTTACAGTATGATGATAATTTATATAATTTGTTTCTCTAAATATTTTCACCCATAGCATTAATGTTCTCAACCACGTACTACGTACAGTTCTCAGGTTATTTAGTCTCATACCGTACCTAAATAATTGCTTCTTATGATAAAACAATTTCTGGAAAGCACCATCAAAATTTGTATATTCTTAGTTGAAAATAAGGTATAGTCTACCTAAAACACATGGTGTAAAGTTATAAAATCAGACTCAGACACATCATATTAATGAGATTTTACTTTTGTTCTGAAATTAGAAATTCTGATATAGAATTAAATACACCCCTAGCAACCAAAAACATACTATTCATGGACTATTCACTCAGTCATCAAAATATAACCATTTAGTTTAGTTTGCAATAATTAACCCACTCAGAAAAAAAAATGTATAAACATGCATATATATAATCATCAATCAATCATTGTTGAAGATCAATAGTTTAACGAGTAGTCAATATATAGCAGGAAGATGGAGATGAAGAAGCTTCTTAAAGTTGTGTTCTTCTTGGTCACTTACTTAACTTGTTCCCTTGCCATGCCTACTTATCATGGTTGTGGTCCTTCTGGAAATGTTGCAGAGAAAACAATGAGAACAAATGTGATCGGAGAAGCTTCAGGAGATGAGTTTGGGAACTACAAGGAGAAGAAGGTGGATTTTCATATCAAAGATCATAAAGGTCAAATAAGAAGGCCCATGATGGAGAAGGTGTTAAGTCTTTGGAAAGCAAACGGTCGATGATCACGAAGCGTGGAAAAGATCGTCACTAAAGCCATTGCTGCATCATCTGAGAAGAGAGTCGAGGGTTTCGCCATTGAAATTGACTTCATTTAAATATGAAGTCAATTTCAAAAAAAAAAAGAAGGTGGATTTTTCGTTTGGTCGTAAGTTAGCTTCTGGTCCAAGTCGTAAAGCCTGCGGCCACTAAGTAATTTTTAGTTGGGATAATAATATATAGATTATTGTTCTAGTTTATGTTTCTTTTTTTTTTCTTTTTTTTTTAATGTTTCTTGATATCGTTTATTTTAAATAATATATGGGCATCGTCTAGGTTAACGTTAACCTAATAAAGGATTGCAGTTTTAATATGGGTTTCTTTTCATTTTCTAAAGATATATATTGTCATTGTGCGAGAATAAAATGCATTCTCTCTGTTTTCAATTCCTACCTTCTAATTCATTCTCAGACAAACTTCTCTTTTGCGCATCTGTGCTAATAAGATCTTACGATCTAATGAAAGGTTTGGAGGTTTCATGTGAACTACCTTATATTTTCTTGAATACATTAAGATTTTATTTTATTTTTGGTAAAATACATTAAGATATTTGGTTCATCAAAATATATTTTAGCATCATGTTAAGTTAAATCATTTTTATTTTTGAGCTAGCAGTGCCTGTTGCTATTTGGAAAATATGAGTACACTAGTTTTCTAATTTTGCTTTCTTTTTGCGAGGTCCCAAAAATACTAGCTCCATATGAATATATATATAAAACATCCATATATTCATTGAATTTAAATGTATTCTTGCAAAATATGAATGCAACATAAGAATTTAGTAGTATAGTCTCAGTAAAGGCCCAAAAATAGGCTTAATGGGAGTACATTAAACGTCTAGTAAAAGTATTTTATTTGTAGAGTAATTAAGGTTAACGTAATTAGATACTCTATGCTTTGAGCTGAATGGTTAGCGTAAAAGCGAAGAGACCGGAGGAGAATGTGGAGAAGGCCTGCTTTTGAGGCTAATTGTTCTGTATGTCAAAACTCCGATGATGGCTCCGATCACCGGAGCAGTCATATAAACCCATATGTACTCAAAATCCCATGCCACCACCGCCGGTCCTAGTGATCGTGCTGGGTTCATTGATCCTCCTGAAATCGGTCTGACCATACCATATTCCAAAAGAATGTTTTGCATTATATTCGACTTTATATTAAATACTTTTTCATAAAAATGTTTTTGTTAAACTATAAGCGTACGTAAATGTACTAACCACTTCACACGAACGCAAAGAGAAATAAAAACTGCAAAAACATATTGGAGATGAAATTAAATTTTGGTACCCGGTAATAAGCACTCCAAGGGATATGACTGCTCCAATCACTAACCCCGTCAAATTACTCAGCTGTATTAAATAACATTAACATATACTCTTCTTTAATTGGTGGATTTGAAAACATACAATATATATGTGCATTTCTTCAGTGTGTGGATCACAATGTTATGTCATTGAACTCGTCATCCTTCGACACTTACATTTTGATGAGGACCACAATGCAACGCGGATGCTAGAAACACAACAATGCTCGTAGCAACAAGTTCAACGAAAAACGCAGAAACGCAGCTTAACGCAGGTTTTGTTATCATTAGGTCAGCGTTTACTCCGTAAACTGACACCCCAGCTAAGGTTGCCGCCGTTGCCCCCAGCGTTTGCGCCATTATATATAACGGAACCTGAAAAGAACAACCACGTTCAAGACGCTATACTATTTATTTTTATTGAAGCGGTAGCTTTTATTTAAAAGGTATTGACTACTATTAAAAATCTGCGGCTGATTCCTGCGTTTGCGTTTGCGTTTGCATGTGAAATAGTAGGTGTGTTAATTATACCTGAGACCATGGAAAACCACCAAAGAGAGCGAATGCAATGGTGATGGAAGGGTTGAGATGGGCGCCGGAGATGTGTCCAATGGAGTAAACTACGACAACCACCGATAATCCGGCCGTCGCGGCGTACTCTAGCAACCCGACATGACCGCCGGATAACTGAGTACTGCTTATGACACCACACACGCTGAACATTAGAATGAATGTCCCCACCAGTTCCGCTATTACCTACGCATTGTTCCAGATAAATTAGCATTTCTATATTCAAACATTTCTTTTACTTGTAACAGTGATATTATTTAGTTTTATGTTTTAGCAAAATATTTGACATAATGACATTTTTAGTTTTTTAAGTTTTTGGACATCTAAGTAATACATTAATGTGTAGAATATAAATGAACAAATCGAAATTATAGATCCAAATCTTAGCATTTTTATTAGTTGTTTTGTGTATGTATGAACGTGCATATATGTGTGTAGATGATATGAGGCTTACAATGCGTAGGGGATTGAGATCTAATTCATAAGGGAGACAACGGAACGCTCGTTGTGTTGATGGATCACCATCTCTCAATGAGGATAGAGTTGAGCCAGCTTCTTGGTCAAAGACTCTTGACCGTACCTCAACATTCATCGTCTTCTTTATCAAGATGGTGATCAAGGATCGATTGAGGACAGTCACCAGGTGGCGCTTGGAATGGTTTTATGAATGATCTGGTGGAACAGAAAACAAAGAGAGACAGAGAGAAAAACGCAAAGAAGATGGAAAAAGTACTTTTGGTGGTTTAAGGAGTTTGAAAGGAGAGAGGAAGGTGTTCAACACTTTTCTTGTGTCCATCTTTTACATTCTCTTTACCAATATTTCTCCGTCTTAGTTTGGTGTTTTGTAAGTCATCCATTTTTCTAACAAATTCTTTTCATGTGTGAAAATTGACTCTTGAAAATTTATTAATTTTTCTTTAAAAATATAGTTTTGTTCACTTCTACTTCTTCCGTGCCAATATTTCTTTCTTCAATCTGGTGTTTTCTAAGTGAACCAAGAAGCAAATTCTTGATTTAATAATTTGTGAAGATCAAACATAATGACAAGTGGCCCAAACATTAGAATCTTAAACATTTCAATCCCAAAATAATAGATTTTCTTAGGTCTCCACACCAAACCTTTCTTCGAAAAATTGTACTCTATCCATTTCACAAAAATGTTCTTTAATTTTTTCACACAAACTAAAAAAATGAATTGATAAAATTACACTTATTTAATTTGTAACATTTGAAATAGATAAGATTATTTATAAAACCAATACATTTTGTAACTAGTATTAAGTTTTAAAAAATAGAAATTATATTGAAATTCTAAATGATATTCTTTGTGTAACAAAAATTCAAAATTATATTTTTAATTTGCGAAACAAAAGAAGTAATCATGTTCATAGACAAAACATAGGAAACCAATCCATGAAACTTGTATATAAACTGTGCTAGAATCATTCTTATAGTTTTAGAATTCTGAAATATGTATGTAAGTTTGAGATTTAGATTCATCATCATCAAATGTCATATCCATTTATATTTAACCCTTCTGGCCTAGTAGTTACATATGCGGCCTTAGAGAATTTATCTGGGTCTAATAAATTCATGCAAAAGTCAAAAGTTTGAAGGCCCAAAACAAAGCTTTAAACTAAACATAAAAAAAATGCACCAGCCGGGAATCGAACCCGGGTCTGTACCGTGGCAGGGTACTATTCTACCACTAGACCACTGGTGCTAGTTGTTCACTTCATCATACCCTTTATTCTCTTACCTGTTCTCTTATTTCTTCATATATTCTCCAGTAGTTGAGTGGAATTGGTGAAAGAAAGCAAGACAAGTGGAGCGAGAAGAAGATGGAGAAAGTGGTTGATCTCTTCGGAGTAGGAGAAGCCAACACACAGAAACTACTCGAAGGAGGCAACGATCTCAGCCAAATCCAACAGGGACTCTTCATAGGCTCAGTAGCCGAAGCCAATAACAAAGAACTGCTCAAAAGCTCAAACATCACTCATGTCTTAACCATAGCTGTTGCCTTGTCCCCTCCTTACCCTGATGACTTTATCTATAAAGTCATCGAAGGTGCCTCCTTTTTTTTTTTTTTTGCCTAATTTTCATTTTATCGACTGTAAAGTTGTAACCTTTTTGTTGGTATGTTTGTGATTTTGTTGTAGTCGTTGACAGATCCGAGACGGATTTGAGTGTTTATTTCGATGAGTGTTTTAGCTTTATCGACCAAGCTATTGAATCTGGTGGTGGGGTTTTGGTTCATTGCTTCATGGGGATCTCAAGGAGGTGACTTTCTTTCTTTAGACTCTGTTTTGCCACAAAGGGTGTGTCTTGTGTGTTATATGTATCTTGTAGATTACTTAGCTGATGATTCTGGTATCGTTAGGAAGTGTATTTAACATATATTGCAATGAACATGTTATATGTTATTTGGATATGTTATAATAGTTTTCTCGAGCCTGTAATTTTTGGAAGTTGATGTCATTTTAAACAGAGAGTTAGTTGTCTATTATTATGTGTACTGACAACAATTTGATTTGTTTTTTTTTTTGTTGAAGTGTGACTATAGTGGTGGCTTATCTGATGAGAAAGCATGGGATTGGTTTCTCTAAAGCTATGGAGATCGTAAAGAGTCGACGTCCTCAAGCACTGCCTAATTTTGGTTTTGTTTCTCAGCTTCAGCAATTTGAAAAATCTATCAAAGGTATATATATATATATATATATATATATATATATATATATTTGTTTCTTTTCTTTTCATTTGTGTGTATACAGAGAATCCTTATCTCTTTTCTCATATTCTGGAAAACCTTTTGAGATCTTTCTTACACATTCTTGTTCAGTATATGTTTTAGTCAATTTTTTTCGTGTGGAAAGATTACAGAAAAATATATAATTGGTAGCATTTCCTTGTGATCCAACTCGTGTTGATACAATCTGTGTTTTTGGTTACATGTGCAGTACATGATGAGGATTCTTCTTCAGCTGATAATAAGAAGGTAGTAACATGAACTCTCAAGTCTCATGAGCCCCATGATGACCCCAAAAAAAAACTCAATTGGTTTCGTGATTTGAATGATTTTTCTTGTGAACGATTGATGGTGAGCTAATTGCCATGTCCATTTGCCGTGTGCAATAAATAAAAAACGCAGATATTACTCTCTCTTTTTTTTTCTCTGTTACTACAATGAATATTTTCGAGGATTGTGATGAAATGCACTTAACCAAGACAAAACCAGATTGAATTACTTTGGTTTGGTCTTCCGACATCATTGCATTGTTAAGTCATTAGATAGTTACATATATAAGTATCACGTTTTATGGCATAAATAATATATCAAAGCTTCATAAGAGAAGTTTTCTTAGCTTAAGTTGTTAGTTTTAAGAGAGTGATAAGGAGAGCAAAGATTTACTGAATAATACCTTCAACTTAAACTTTTTACAAGACATTATAAAGAGCTTTAGGAAAGATTTTAGATGGCTATGAATATACAGCTGTTAAAAAAGAAGAGACTAGCCAGCACATAAAGATAGCAGAGGGGTGAAAGGGGGTTTAGGTGAAGACTGTTGGAGAAGATGAACACTGGGCATCACTTGGGCTTTCAGGGCCTGACTTGTCAAATAGAATACATACAATTAAATTTGCTGTATTTGTTTGGATAAGATATTAACTGAATACTTGTTCATTGTGCAAACACGTATCTTGAAAATTATAATATTCTTTATGTATTTTCTTATTGCTGGCATTGTCGATGAGTATTATACATAACGTGATAGACAATGGACAAATTGAATGGCGATGCTGGAGTTAAATTACTACTCCTAGAGTTAGTATTTTAATTAAATGGGGGCATGCACCTTTGCATGCCTTATACGTATTGTAGCATACAAACATATGTCTCGAAGATTTAGTTAGGGTTTAATTAGGATAGAACCTGTTTTCATTTCCCCTTACATTGCATTTGTTATTTAACAATATCATTCGGCTAGAGGATTAAGTTGTCATTAACAACATTTTTGGACAGGTTACCTTGTTAGAATCAAGTTTGGAACATGTATAGTAACTAGTTACTAAACGGAGCCAAACAAAATTAAGAACATCTATTTCACTAAAACAATTAAAAAAAAAAGAAAAATGAATACCAGTTTTTTGGGAGGAATCGTCTTAATGAGCCGTCGAGGTAGCTGAGACTCATGAAAAACCTTGGACAACTTAAGTTTGCTACAAATGTTATATCATTTCTTTTCTTGCAGAGTCTATTTCTTGCAACTGATCCATAAAACATTAGCATGGCTTTCCAATTTTTAACACAACGGAGAACGATGGAATCATATATATAATCTTACAAAATCATTGGACAGATAGATCTAGAGTGAGTACTACTAAAAAGTAAGAAAATATAAGTCAAAGATCAGGACGATCATGATGATAATTGATATACGCTACTACTTCTGAATTGTCTGAACTTGGAAGAACTTAATAGTTTAAATCGTATTTTCCGCCAGTAAATTTAGAAATAAGATTTTGTATATGTCTAATTCCATTGTAACCTTTGTGTACATAATGAAAACGTTTTAAGCTTTCTTTGTTTAGGTAAGGAAACGCGGTAACTAAGAATTAAAAAGAGGCACAAGGGGTAGAAAGTAGAAGTAAAAGAAGGTGGGTGCAAAGGCATGCACTCTAAATTAAAATACGCTATATATAAAAATCATAAAAGACCTCACGCAGTGAATGTAAAATGTAAATGTATCCAACTTCACAAACGTGACGTATCTTTGCGTATGCATACATTTCTCTACTTTGTACTTTATACATATTGATTGTAATAAGAAAGAGAGAGGAAGTAAGCAAGGGACAAAAGAATGTCACGAGACAGTGACATATTGCATTTATGAACCCTTGGAAAAGAAACTCTAAGCCCTAACTCTCTCTCCTTGTTGCGGCTGTATAAATACCACTTTGTTTTGAAGAATGTGTCGAAAAAAAGTGAAAGGCGATCATCTTCTTCTTTATAGATAAGAACCATAGAACACACACTAATTGAATAGAAAATCATGTCTCACATCGCTGTTGAGAGGAATCGAAGAAGACAAATGAACGAGCATCTTAAATCCCTTCGTTCTTTGACACCTTGTTTCTATATCAAAAGGGTAACTTTCATGTTATAATCTTTTCTTCTCTTCATACTCGATTTTCATGTTAATTGTATCCAGTTTTTAGGTTATATTTTCTTTTCTTTTGGGGTTTATGATTGGTGATTCTGTGCAGTGGTGATTTCAGATGGTCTAATTTGAAATTTATAAATTTTGACTTTTCGGATAATTGAACCTTCTCGAATAGTTTCTTTTCAAGACCCAAAAGATATATTAAAAAAGGTCTTAGATACATAATTGATCATTCATGAAAATAAAAGTTAATATATCCTCATTGATTTCATTCTCTTGTATATACGTGTTATGATAGACTATCTAGAGTAATTTGTAACATCTATAAATGACATTGTTTCTCGATGACTGATTGGTATTAGGGAGATCAAGCTTCAATAATCGGAGGAGTGATAGACTTCATCAAAGAGATGCAGCAATTAGTGCAAGTTCTAGAGTCCAAGAAACGTCGCAAGACACAAAACCGGCCTTCTTCTCCTTATGATCATCACCAAACACTGGAGCCATCCATCTTAGCTGCCGCCCCCAACGCAACCACCAGAATGCCGTTTAGTCAAATCGAGAATGTAATTACCACAAGCACTTTCAAGGAAGTCGGAGCATGTTGCAACACCTCTAACGCAAACGTTGAAGCCAAGATCTCAGGCTCTAACGTCGTATTGAGAGTTGTATCTAGGAGAATTGAGGGCCAGCTGGTGAGGATCATATCCGTCTTGGAGAAACTCTCTTTTCAGGTTCTTCATCTCAACATTAGCAGCATGGAGGAGTCTGTCTTGTACTTCTTCGTTGTCAAGGTACATATTCACATCTACATGAATATATATGTATGGATCATACAACATTAATTTGAATGTGTTGTTTTCTTATATAACTTTAGGCTAAAATAATGAAGTTTGCATATGCAGATAGGACTGGAGTGTCACTTAAGCTTGGAGGAACTAACCCTTGAAGTTCAGAAAAGCCTTGTGCCTGAAGCCATCATCTCTACCAACTAAAACCAATGTAGTAGTGTGTAACGTTACATGATCATACATAACACTTGGCTAGAAATAAGCTCATATAGCCTTATCACTTATGTTTTGTGTCCGAACTCAATCGAAGTTGTAACTTTCCATAATAAAATCATCACAAATTATGCTCTAACTAGTTAATATTTCTACATCATGTATTGGAGTCTAATCATTAATTAGAAGAACTTTTTTTTTGGAGTAATTTTAATTTTCTTGTTTTTAAAACGATACACGCTAGTATAGAAGTAACCTGGACTTATACTCATGGTGTACAAAATTTCTTACTAGTATGCCGAGACTTGTGTTTTCGAATTATGTAGGTCGAACAAAAAAATAACAAACTTATGCAAATTGTGAATAGTATGAACTTTAAAACCAACACACACATAATGTGGGAAGACCAGAAGAATTATCTGTAATTAAACACAAGATGTCTTCTGCATTTATAACTGAAGTTTGTGCGATGCACGCATCCTTATATTGCAAGCCTCGGCCGCCGAGAAAGTCCGTGAAGTTCATGTCTTGTTGGAGTGTCAAGCTCTCATAATCAGACTACTAGCTTTGGATGATAATTCTAAATTTCTAATGAGTTTCGATCGACGATATTTCCCGGGATAGTGAAACTTTCCCTTGGTCTCTTTTCATTTTCATTCCTCGTTTAGCCAACTCTTTGTCAGATGCACTTCTTTTTCCTTACTCTGTTCCTAGTACCTGAGCTATAATATGCATTTCTTGGCCCAAAAATGGAATCGTGGGTAAGAAGAAAAACATATATACAGAATAGTATGATGACATGTTAATATTATAAACTAAATATAGAGATCTCTTTCTTTCCTGTACATGCACGTGAACCCCTTTAATATCTAAATAAATTCGGAGTAGGCAAACGATGTTAAAATTACTACATTGTGTGTTATATTCTAAATAGATTAGTACTGTAATTAATCTATGGAAAAGTATTGCATATGATGTTTTTCTCTTTCTCATTCAACATAATTCAGTTTGTTGTATCCACGTCAAACATCCTTATCTAGGATTTTGCTTTTTAAAATGACAAGAGTATTAGTTTAAAAGTAGAGTCAGTGATGAAACAATAGTTGTTAAATTATAAAGCAAAATAGAAAAAAGGCAAATGAGAGGGCATAATTAAGTTTTTTAGATATAAAAGGATACCTAGCTAGCATTAATAATATAATATACTAGATAAGAAATCCGTGCGATATTGCACATAAACTAATTTATAAAAATAAATATATCATATTATATAACTTATATTTTTATAAAATACAGTTTATTTTTTCAACGAAATTCTTGTAACATATGCAGAATGTAGATACATGTATCTATATTTAATTATAGATGTTACTAAAATTTTATATTAGTTTCATCCTTTCAGATTATAATTCAATTTAATATGCCAATACTAGTTTAAATATATATTTATATATGTCTTATTATTATTTTGTTAGTCACTAGAAATTAGAAATATAATTTAATATATTTAAAACTAATTAAAAGAAGCAAATACATTAAAATCTAATTATTTACTAAATTAATAAGGTAAATTATAATAATGAGTATAAGATTCATAATTTATTTGAAGCCATATAAAAATATATGTATAGTCAAAACATGAATACAAGGCAACATTAAGAAATCTTTTCCACTAACATGTTCTTTCTAGTAAATTACATATGCATATTTATGATAATTTGTATCTTTTATAAAATTATATATTTTTATAATGGTGCTGGATGTAGCTATGCAGTTATGAAAACTCTATTTTAGGTTAACCCTTACGAAAAAATCAAATTTTTTCAGATAAATTCTATTTGTAATGAACTTTAACTTCTTTACTGTGTTTAAAATATCTAACAACACTAAATTTTTTTAATAATATCCTAAATTTATTTTCATGGTAAAAGCGCATCAGTTCTAATATTCAGCCTATGAATCTAATAAAACTCTTTATACGACCTAATTAGTGTACTAATCCCTATAGAATCTCTATTTTTTAGAGAAATGAGAACATCTAAGGTCTCAAACATCTTTAATATTCACACTATGCCAGTGAATTATGCAGCTATGCATTAAAATAAAAATATCAAATTTTCTAATTTATCTTGAAATTTGTGGGTTGACCCCTACGAAAAAATTTAAATTTTCGATAATACTATCTATAATATTTGGCTTCTTTACCGTTGTTTAAAAATAGATAACCACCCTGAAAATTTATATATATGTATGCTAAACTTATTTTCATGGTACATGGATATTATTTCTAATTTTTCAATGAGTAATTTATTTAAACTTTATATACCACCTAATAAGTGGACTAACCCTATAAAAACTCTATTTTCTAGAGAAAATGGAACACCTAAGATCTCAACATCTCTTTATTCTTTATACTATGTTAGTGCATGATTCAGAATTCACTAATACAAATGTAACATATTTTCTAATTTATCTTGAAATATTTGGATTAACCCCAACAAAAAGAACGAGTTTTCGGATAAATGTTATCTATATACTAGGCCTCTTTAGTTTTGTTTAAAAATACCTAACCACATTCAAAATTTATAATAATTTTCTAAACTTATGTTCATGGTTGGAAATAATATCTAATTTTGAACCGAAGAATTTAATACATCCTCATATATTTCCAAAAACAATGAACTTAAACACTATATTTTCTAACGAAATTTGGACAACTAAAGTATCAAAACTCTTTGATATTCATCCTATATCATTGTTGGATGAATCTATGCATAAATAAAAAAAAAATCATATTTTCTAATTTATCTTGAAATTTGTGAATTAACCCCTACGAAATATCAAGTTTTTCCAGATAAATGATATTTGTAGTTAAGTTTAATTTTTTTAGTCGGTGCAAAATATATAACCAAATTAAAAATTTATAATAAAATATCCTAAATTTATTTTCATGGTATAAGGGCATCAATTCTAATTTTCAACCTATGAATTTAATAAAACTCTTTATTCGACCTAATTAGTGTATAACCCCCTATAAAATCTCTATTTTTTTAGAAAAATGAGAACATTTAAGGTCTCAAACCTCTTTAAGATTCATACTATGTCAGTGAGTTATTTAGCTATGCATTATAATAAAAATATCAAATTTTCTTATTTATCTTGAAATTTATGAGTTAATCCCTACGAACAAATTTAATTTTTTGATAATACTATCTATAATATTTGGCCTCTTTAGTGTTGTTTAAAAATATATAACCACACTGAAAATTTATATATATGTATGCTAAACTTATTTTCATGGTATATAGACATTATTTCTAATTTTCCAATGAGTAATTTATTTAAACTTTATATACCACCGAATAAGTTGACTAACCTCTATAAAAAAATTATTTTCTTGAGAAAAGGGAACACCTAAGATCTCAACATCTCTTTATTCTTCTTACTATGTCAGTGCATGATTCAGAATTCACTAAATCAAATATAACATATTTTCTAATTTATCTTAAAATATTTGGATTAACCTCAACAAAAAGAAAGAATTTTTGGATAAATGTTATCTATATATATATAGGCTCTTTAGTTTTGTTTAAAAATATCTAATCACATTCAAAATTTGTAATAATTTTCTAAACTTATGTTCATGGTACTTGGAAATAATTTCTAATTTTCAACCGAAGAATTTAATACACCCCCATATATTTCCAAAATCAATGAACTTAAACACTCTATTTTCTAGCAAAATTTGGGCAACTAAAACATCAAAACTCTTTGATATTCATCATATATCATTGTTGGATGAATCTATGCATAAATACAAAAATTTCATATTTTCTAATTTATCTTGAAATTTGTGAATTAACCCCTACGAAATATCAAGTTTTTCCAGATAAATGATATTTTTAGTTAAGTTTAATTTTTTCGTCTGTGTAAAATATATAATCAAATTAAAAATTTATAATAAAATATCCTAAATTTATTTTCATGGTAGAAGGGACATCAGTTCTAATTTTCAACCTATGAATTTAATAAAAATCTTTATACGACCTAATTAGTGTACTAACCCCTATAAAATCTCTATTTTTAGAGAAATGAGAACATCTAAGGTCTCAAACCTCTTTATTATTCATACTATGTCAGTGAATTATTTAGCTATAAATTTTAAATTTTCTTATTTATCTTGAAATTTATGGGTTAACCCCTACCAAAAAATTTAATTTTTTGATAATACTATCTATAATATTTGGCCTCTTTAGTATTGTTTAAAAATAGATAACCACACTGAAAATTTATATATATGTATGTAAACTTATTTTCATGGTACATGGACATTATTTCTAATTTTTCAATGAGTAATTTATTTAAACTTTATATACCACCTAATAAGTGGACTAACCCCTATAAAAACTCTATTTTTTAGAGAAAAGGGAACACCTAAAATCTCAACATCTCTTTATTCTTCATACTATGTCAGTGCATGATTCAAATATAATATATTTTCTAGTTTATCTTAAAATATTTAGATTAACCCCAACAAAAAGAAAAAAATTTCGGATAAATGTTATCTATATATATAGGCCTCTTTAGTTTTGTTTAAAATTACCTAACCACAATCAAAAATTATAATAATGTACTAAATTTATGTCCATGTTACATAGACATAATTTCTAATTTTCAACCGAAGAAATTAATAAAACTCCATATATCTCCAAAATCAATGAACTAAACCCTGTAAAATATCTATTTTCTAGGGACATTTAGACAGCAAAGCTATCAAAACACTTTGATATTTATCCTATATCATTTTTGGATGCAGTTATGCTTAAATACAAAAAAAAACATATTTTTAATTTATCTTGAAATCTGTAGGTTAACCCTACGAAAAAATCGAGTTTTTCAGATAAATGCTATTGTACTTAAGTTTAGCTTCTTTAGTGTAATTTAAAATATCAAGCCATATTAAAAATTTGTAATATTATATCCTAAATTTTTTTCATGGTACAAGGGCATCAGTTCTATTTTTTAATCTATGAATTTACTAAAACTCTAATTTTCAAATAGACATATTGTTTCAATAAACACTTTCATTACATTAAGACATTTTAGGTATTTAAAAAAATAAAAATTTCAATAGAAATACATAATATTTCACTTAGATGAGATTCACAACCTTTGATATTAATATGTATTGCTATTATTAATAAATATATGTAATAATTGACGAATAAACATAGAAGATATACATGCGTCAATTTATTAATGGACGCAGTACTGAGTCAATCATACATACACATTACAAGGAAAAGTCTTTTGGATCATATAATAATAAGTTTAGTACAATAGTAAGGTACATAATAATTGACGCATGAACATAAAAATGTATTACTTTAATGCAGAAAGAGCATAATCTATGTACACGATCATTATCCCAAAATGTGGCACAGTTAGTTAAACATATATCATTTATATGTTTTACATCAATCATATTGACCTAACAAAAGAAATCTCACTTCCTCTCATTATTAAACTCATGTTCTTTCTGAACTCTCCTTTTATGTATGTTTTTATTTGCTGTGCTTGCAACCGCATTCGTGTCCCTTAGTTGCTTTTTTCTTTCTCAGATTTCGTTTTAATATTAGCACCCACTCCCTTAACTTTTCGACCGTTACTAATTAGCTTGTACATTGATTTTCTTTGTGTCTATATATAAAAACGTGTACGAACGAGCTTTTATAGGTGTAGACTCTTCTTGAATATACATACCCACATTCTTCTTGGATTTTAGTGTCGGTGTCCATTTGCAATTTGCATAATCAAGTGAACAGTTAACAAGGTATTTTAAATTAAGTTTACGCAGTAAAGCCTTTAGTAAATTTAGTAAAGTGAATATTGTTAAGTTGAATTTCCTACTACGTTAATCAGGTTTAATTAATTAGATAACATGCATGTGACTATTTGAGAAGGTAGGTGACTAGGTGGTTCAATTATTGATATGACATCAGGGTTAATATTAGTAGACCATCAAGTTCCTTCGTGGATAGTTAAAGTGGTCTTTGCTTGCTTCACCTTCACATGAACCATTCAATCTTATTTTTCATCATCTTTGATGCTAATCAAGTTTATAAAACTAAGGATAACAGTTTGGGAATAAGTTAAGGAATATTGACAAAACACAGTGAATGTCAAGCAAAAGAAGGCAAAAGGAGATGGGAAGATTTCAAATTAGGACCAGTAACTTACTTTTGGAAAGCATCTTTCTACAGAACTTTTTATATTCCTTAAATAGTGATTGATATTCACAAACGCATCTTTTCTTTTTAAAATTTGTCAACGTGATGACTCTATACAATAACGAAATGAAATTTGTATATTACGCTGTGTAATGATTGAAAATGGTAAACAAAAGAATAAATCTGGTGCTCATATTTAGACTCTAGTTAAGCCTGGTTCTGATAATTGTTTGATTTTGAAACTTAGTGTGTTAAGTGGATGGCTGAGTAAAAAAGTCACTCATAATGCTGAGTTGACAACACATTAACGATATTATCGGCTAAATAGTTTCAGTGAGATGTCGATGAAAAAAGGAGGAGGGCCTAGCTATCTCTTTCGGAAAAGGAAAATAATTAAAAAGGTAAATTCGAAACTATTGGTCCCAAAAGAAGAAAAGGAGAAAATGATGGCTAGTTTTTGTCAAATTACAGAGTTTTTGACTGGAAACAAGAGTGACGAGAGGCTGGAGGATAGAGCTAGAGCTGTAACCAAACAGCAGATGAACAAATGTCGAATCTCGAGCTGCTCTCGCACACTTTGTCGCTCACTTTTATTACTTGTCTTCACTTTTCAACTCTAAAAGCTCAATTTCGGGGGATCTAATCAATGCAGAATACAGAAAAAGTATATGATACCCTGAACACTCTTTACTATACAATACAAAAAACAATACATAAATTTCAATAGTTTTATAAGATCATCTCTAACCAATAACACTATTTTTATGTTAAAACTACACTATTTTATGTAATTTCATCACTAAAAATAAATTCATCTTCAACCATAACACTAAACTTAACACTAAAAAATATTTTATAATATTATATGTATTTATGTTTTTATCCATCATTTATTTAATTCTGTAATTTATTAATAAAATAAGTGAATAGTATTTTAATAGGATGAATAGTGTTTTAGTGTGGTGAATAATGTCACACCAAATTTAGTGTGAAATTATAGTGTTACACTAAAATAGTGTAAAATGTAGTGTTGGGTTGGGTTGGGTTGGGTTGGAGATGATTTTTGTGTTGAAATCATACTAAAATAGAATTTTAGTGTGGGTTTGTAAAAAAAAGGAAAACAGTCAAGTTTAAAAATTGCATCTGGACACATTTTTTCATCTTTTTCATTTCCATGTATTTTTATCTTTGGAAAGCTAAATGTCAATATAATAAATATATCCTGAAAATATAGTGGATAAAATATAATATACATTTATATTGGGTCAGATCAGTACGTAGTAGTTTTTCATATATTCCCAGTCTACGTACTTCAAATTGATTTTGTCAGCATAGGTATATCATGTTTTATACATCATCCTGCGTGTATGTATTTTTACTATTTCTTTTATGAGAAAAAAGTATGTCAGCCAAAAAGGAAATTGTTAACGTAATAAGCAGAATCTAAGGCGAATCCAAAAAAAATATCTGCATCAGTAAGCTTGTGTGTTTTGTAAACGAAGCATAGAGAAGATAAGACGTACGCACTTCTGAACAACTCTACTGACGCTACACTTAGCTGCCACATAGCCTTTCATTTAACTTCTTCAACTGTTCTCTAGGCCGGGCCCCATCATCATCAATGTGACATCATGCATGATAGATAATCATCATCATGACCATGCATGAAGATGATGGGTATCTCTCTTCATCTCCTATGTTTAGTCTTGGATATTCTACTACTCTACATCGTATGGGCATTAGTGATAACGCTCAATTTTAAAGTTTCTGTATTAAAGTCATGATTGTAATTTGATTTGGTTGCTCTATAGTGTCCCAATAGTGTAACGAGAGTACCTACGGTTACGTCGGACGTGAAATGGTGATAGAGATTGATGACCAATTTTTTTTTTATGTACTAGGTAGACAAATGTAACGTGATCACGACCCAGTTCTTGTTATTATTATTCACCAAATTAGTTATATGTCGTTATATTCAGATTATTGTTTACCTTATTTTTCTTTCCTTTTTAACTTTTGAATTAGAAATGCAACCAATAGGCTGACTTTTCCTCATTTTTTAACCTTAAACCAAGACTGCAGAAAATATATAAATTTTTTCCCTTTGATTTAATTCAGAACTAAGAATAACAACAAAAAATTAAAGCAAGATCCATATATAGTGGAGGAAAAGGATCTTTATTATATAGTCCGTGGGACACAACTCCAATTCCATTATGACTCCGTATCTTCTTATTTTATACGAGTAAAAATATGTTAACAAATACTATATACCAAACGTATGAATATTCATATCTATCTAATCATGATTTGGTGGTATCTACCGAATCTGCTCATAGCAATATCGTATGTTCGTTATTTTATTGAACTGCAAATAAAAAAATATACTACATGGAAGGAGAAAAAACAACTTCAATATAACTTAATTTATAGAAGAACGTACGTCCAAATCATATATCATAATTCTACAAAACTATCACAAACTGAGAAAACAAACAACCTAAAAGAACTTAGGATTTGATCCGTCGAATACAAAAGAAAAGAAAGGATACACAAAGTTTTATTTTAAGATTTTCTTTTTTCCAAATCTCACATAATATCGCAGCTTGATGTGTTCTCATCGCTAAAGACATGAGAATACTGATCATTCCCATGAGGTGGATATGGATACGGGTACGGATACGGGTTTGGATATTGATGCGGGTGCGGTGGCATGTAGTTAACTGCTGGTGGTGGCCTTGCGTACATCATTGGTTGGAACCGTTCGTTTCCCATAGCTCGTTGCTGGTTCATAACCGCTGCTAAATACTGTTGTTGTTGTTGTTGGTGTTGCTGCATTTGCATAGGATCTGGCCCGGCTCCTTGGAAATAACCCGGTGGCACACCACCGCCTGGACCGGTTGCCGGTAAGCCTTGAACCGCCGGAATATTACCCATCGGACCACCTATACCCATTGGACCGCCCATTGGCATGCTCATGTTTTGTGGTCCTCCGCCTCCCATGGGACGGAACCCGGCTGGCATTCCTCCAGCCATGGGTCCACCACCACCACCACCACCTCCTCCGCCGTTACCCTTCTTTCCGGCGTTTGGACCACCGCCGTTTTTACCATCTTGTGGATGTCCACCGCCACCACCACCGTTTTTACCGCCGTTCTTGCCTCCACCCTGGTTTTGGTTCCCACCACCACCAGGACCACCTTTTCCACCGCCACCTCCGCCGGGACCACCTTTACCACCGCCGCCGCCGGCGTTTCCACCGCCAGGAGCTCCTTTACCGCCAAGATTAGCGTTTTTTTGAGCGTTCATCATCATTTGCTGAGCGTTAGGCATCATCATGTTAGGCTTCATCTTATTAGGAGGAGGGAGGTCACCAAACTCATCATCATCAAACTCGTCGTCTTCATCAGTAAACTCATCATCAAATTCGTCATCATCAGTGAACTCATCATCATCTTCATCCTCGAACTTTACTCCTTTCTGGTTCTTGTTCGCAGGAGCAGCAGAGCCCTTTGTATCCTTTAACTGTGGAGGAAGCTTCAGATCTTGAAACCCTTTCATCTTCTGAATCTGTTGAAGCTGCTGAATCTGTTGTGGATTCAGTTGCTGACCCATCTTTGGCGCAGCATTACTGTTACCTCCGCCACCTCCTCCACCGCCACCGCCATTCTTTGGACCTTTATTGTTGTTATTGTTCTTTCCACCGACACCTTTTCCATTGTCTATCTGCATCCCTTTCATCTGATTGGCCAACTGATTCTGATTGTTGTTGTTGTTACCCTTTGGAGCTCCCCATATTTCAGCATGTTTACCAGATTTCGCGAGCTTCTTGATGAGAACTGAAGGATCCACGCTCCCAGAGACAGTCACTTTCCCTTGGTCTGAATCAATCTTGGTCGTGAAAACACCTGAGTTTTATTTTTTTTGTTTCAGACAAAACACAAAATGAGTTTCAAGACTTTTAGTCAACAATCTTGACAAAAAATCTTAAGAAAGTCAAAAGATATTATTGAGTTTGATAATTTTTTTTCTCTGTTTACCTTCGATTTTCTGCAAGATTTTCTTGACTTTCTGCTTACATCCATCACAGTGTATGTTCACTTTAAGAACACAAGTCTACAAAATAAAAATTCACAGATTCAATTAGTCAAGAGTTTGTTTTTTTTAGTTGAAAAAAATATTCATAATGATTCTCAGAATCGGTTAACGAACCTGGATCTTCATAAACTCTTCTTTACTCATTTTTTCTCAAACAGTAATTGATGAAAACTCAAATCTCTTTCTCTCTCTTTATTACCAGATCTGAGAAGACTACTCCTTGTACTTCCAACTAAAATTTAGACAACATAAAAACCAAGAAAATGTTACTTTAACACATTTTCAAGGACACAACAAGAGAACACATAAGTAAATATACATATATATGTAATATGTGAGAAAGATACCTTTCTTTCTTTAAAACAATAAAAGAAAAAGAAAGGCAGAGAGAAATGAACAGAGAAGATGGAGAATGGGAGACGAACTTGAAAGAAGGAAGAAAGTTTCTGACTTTACAGCAAGTTGGTGAACATTAACTTCTCCACTTCATCTTTTTCAGAGTCAGAGAGAGAGAGAGTGGAGCAGAGTCCCTGCTTCAATTTAATAGAAGAAAAGAGTGAACAATAATGTATTATCTTATGTATTTTGTTAGCCTAAGCTTAGACAAATCAAAATATTTCACGGAAAATTTTCCTATTAAAAGAGAAAAACCAGTCCTTGTTTTGTCAAATTAACTTTATATGTAACTCCTTAATCATTACTAAGTTGAGATGGATGATAAAATAATGAGATGAGCAAACAATAATGTTTCCTAAAGCTTTTCTTGAGAATTTATAAGCTCAAATTTTAAGCAAATTAATCATGTGATATGTTTTAATTTTTTGCAATTTTTAAATCATAAATTGGCTACAAAACAGGTTGGAAAACCTAAAACCCGAATGACAAAGTAGAAAATTAGTTAAATTATACCAAACAACAACATGAAACTGCAATTATTTTGGTAATGAGTGTATGCTGAATGTATTAGAAAATGTGATAGTTGTAACGAAAAACAACATTAGATAAAATTAATTTTCTCAAAAAGAAAGAAAATATTAGATAAAATTAATCGGTGGATAGAAGTCTACATTGAAAATAATAATACTACAGAACAGAGAGTGGGTCTGGGTTATGATGAAGGCCTCGTATTTCATATTTTATAATAGACATAATCACGTTTTCTGCCAGATCTCAATAGGTTTCTCTTATTTT
Organism: Eruca vesicaria subsp. sativa; assembly: GCA_932364175.1. NCBI lineage: Eukaryota > Viridiplantae > Streptophyta > Magnoliopsida > Brassicales > Brassicaceae > Eruca > Eruca vesicaria. The sequence continues at coordinate 344,952 of CAKOAT010219598.1, read as the reverse complement.
TTACTATTTTTTTACTGTACATCTCAATTACTTTTAATAAAATATTCATTTTTCTAGCTATGATATAAAATTTTATTTTCAGATACTTTTCTTCGACGCATTTACTACTATCATTGCTCCTTGTTGATGTTAAAGCCTAAACATAACATGAAACACAACTCTCTTGCCTATCTTTTCTTTCCTTTTGGCTTTAAATAATACCATCTTTAAGAATTCACATTTTCCATATAGATGAGCATTTAAAGTGACCTAAAATAAATTTGATCGTCTAATAGATATAAAAAATTTCCCCTAGAGAAAAAGAATGGAATGGTTTTCTCGGTGAAATATGCTTGCATTTATTTAATTTATTTACTGTCACGTTTTAAGATTAAGATCTCTAACCCTTGTTTTATATATGATGGTTCTTCAATTATTGATGGGAAAAATTAAAACTATAAGAAGCATAATATGCACATTCGGAAAGTTCCAAAAACATTGTGTTAAAAAAACTGGCATGGGTGAGATTAATAATTGGCTTTTGTCGTTTGAAGTTTTGCCTAATCTAAATAGCTGTTGATCACATGAGTCTCTCTGCACATGACATGGCTCTTCTTCTTCTTATTCGCAAAATGACATTATATTCTCTTGAAGCTTTTGTCCGATTCTGTTCTCGTGCTACAAATCTTTTCCTTTGGATTCGTTTTCAGTCTCATATATTGGGAAAGTGAATTATTGTACGTTTGGGACTCTAAAAGGTAATATTTCTCATCGACGTCACCATTGATTAAAATTCATTTTAGTCAATTAATATGGAAATTAAACAAGAATTATTAAACAATTTGTAAAAAAAACAAAAAAAAACAATTTGTATATCAGTCGTTCGCTTGGATTATATATGAAATTAAATAGACCTGTAAAACATTTATGATTACTCAGTTCAAAACTAATTGACTGTTAAACTTGAGAACAACAAATAACAAATCAAAATGAAGACTTTTTTTCATTTCAAAAGTTTGAACATTCTCTCAAAAGAATGGAACTATAAAAATTTTATATTTAAAGGGACCTTTTTGTTTACTTTTAAGCATAAACTCAGTGGGAAACATTCTTTTTCCTCCGGCAGCTTTTCTTCAATGGATTTCTTTAACTTATAGCTTAATAGGCTAAAAGCAGAAAATGTCCTTCCTCTTCAACTACAACTATGTTTTAATCTCTCTTCTCTTGAGTTTCTACAAAGACCAAAGTTTTTATGTACTCTATCAATCTTTGATTTCCTCAAGAAAAGGGTTATAGGAGTTGATAAAAAAGGGTTATAGGATAACAAACTTATGAAAGTATATAGTTATAGCTAAGTAACTCTACAAATGATAATGATTATGATCGGTTCCTTATGCTTAAAGCAAACAACAAAACCATTCAGTTACATACATAGAGTGGAATGTTGAGAGTGTGTGGAAATATCCAAGAGGACAAAGATAATACATGAAAGCCGTTATAACACAATACATATACCACTACTTATATCTTTCACATACAAAGCTTTAGAACAAACAAATCTATATGCGTTATGAAGTTCCACAACAATGATCCAAAATACATATTCTGACATGGAGGGTTTCCCAAAAAAAGAAAGGAAGAACCTTCTTCTTCAAGTCAAGTGCTGTTCATTCACATTGATCTCTAAGAGCTCCTCAATAGGGTGTCTACAAATAGGACATTTGTTAGACTGAAGCCTCAATTCTTTCGCACAATCACTACACATGCACTGCAAAAAAAAGACATAAAGACACTATTAGACGTTACAACAAAGCAAACTCAAAAGTAATTCTAAACTTTACCAAATGTCTACAAGGCAGAACAGCTGTGTCCTTAGCCTCAGTCATGCAGATAACACATTCTTTACCCGAACCACTGTCCTCTAACCCCGAGGAAGCCCCTTGAGTGGTCGATCCATACAACTCACGTAGTTCATATCTAACTCCTTCGATCCAAAGAATCTGTTTCACAACTTTCACTTTAAAAGATCCATCATTATCTTTCTCAAGAACCGCTTGTGTGACTTGCTTATGAACTGATGACTGCTCGGACATGGGATTTGGAGAGATTAACGTCTCAGCTGATATAACAAGAGGGTACACATCTTCTTCTAAGGGCTTTGACAAATCGTCAAGAGCGAAGAAGCTCAGATCGGTTCCTGTCCCTGAAGGCTGTAGAAACCTCTGTCCAGGACCTTTCTGAAAAGAGAATCTTGTCGGTGGATAAACCTCTGGAAACTGTGGGATAAACGTGCAGTTTGGTTCCTCCTTTGCAAAGAAGGTGATAGTGAAACTGAAAATGAAATCAGATTACAATTAGAATTCTCTATATAATCTAAAACCAGTGTTCTAAGAAACAGACCTAACAGAGACATTTTTTAAAAAAATGATTTTTAAAAATTCGGTCTAGAGCAACCGCCTAATCAAATAATCACATATAAAGCGCCTAGCGATTTTTTGAACATTGATCAATACAAATCATATAACTACGTTTCTGATCTTAAGTTGAGTTTAAGGCTTTGGGTCAATATACACGTACCCATTAAAGAAACCATGCAAAGTTTGAACCATTTCTATCAGAAAGAATTATTCAAGATGGTTCACATTATAGTATCTTTCCTTTTAATAGTTTCATGAGCTTAAACTTGCTAATTTCGTCCTAATTATGGCTCTAACCTCTAAAGATTCAATCACACTTTATTCTAATTGTCATGGATCAACCTCTAATAAAGCCAGATCGGTGAATATATATATATACCTGCCGTGGAAAATGGCATCGAAGACGAAGGAAACTAGATGGTGTCCAGGGACTAAATCGTCTACTTCGAGCCTCACCATATCTCTATGCACATTGACATCGTTTCTCACTTTCTTGGCGTTCTGATTCTCCACGTATGGAGGTGGAGGAGGCTGCATTTGCGTTTGCGTAGGACAGACATATCCAGGTCTCATCGTTGGACTCCACCAATTGGGTTGTGCCGTGGTGAAGTAGTGAGGATGCTGAGGGTAGTAATGGTAAGGATGGCCGTAGGAACAAGAGTTGATCTGTGGCGGTGGTGGTAAATGCGGGTAAGTGGAGTAGTTGTAGTCATAATGCGGTGGAAATGGCTGCGGAGGAGGATCGAGGTAATAGTAAGGCGGTGGAGGATGGTGGTGGTGGTGGAGGAGTTGACGGCGGTTGTTCTGTCGTCTTCTGTTGGTGCTGAAGGAGATTCCCATCGGTGATAAGAGTCACAAGAAAGAAAAGGAGAGAGGGGACTGAAGAAGAAGATTTTGGAAGACAGACAGATGTGTAGTTGAAGACTTGAAGTGTTGAGTGAGGATTCGGTGATGCTTTTGACTTTTTTTTTTTCTTTTTTCTTTTACTTTTTTTCTTTTTTAAACCGAGGGATAAAACATGTGTTTTGTTCGGTTTGGTTTTCAGCTTCGGTTTATTTATTGGTTTAGGTTTATGAAAGGTATAACATTCATATCATAACTTTATTGTATTTTTTTGTTAATTTTAGTAACTTAATGTGCAGTATTCATACAATTATTAATTATGAATTTAGTTTTCTGTTCCTACCACTACCAGCAATGTGTTTTGGTAGCCAAAACTTTCACCTAATCTTTCACTTACTACCGTGTTGATGCTACCCAATAGTCAACTCTACAACTATAGAGGATATGTGTAGAGACTATACATAGATATGGTTTTCCAAATTTAACTTACGTCTCATGCGGAATATCGATTTTTAGAACTTTAAAAATATGCAAGCTCATCAGTCATCATGCATCCAAGTTCCAATGATTACTTGTTGAGTTTGAACCGAAAGTTTAGTGCATCAAACATTTGACATCGGATAAATACATAACATGGCACGATTAAAATTAATTTATTAGTGCTCTACCAAAGTGGAGAGGATCTGAGGAAGGTCATTATTTTGCCTGCCATCAAAGCACTTCATCACTCAATTTTGTTGCCTTTCTCCAACGAGAAGAAAAAACACAATTCATTATTGATATCATCGAGAAATGTGTAAAGATAAGATCTCTGTTAATATTTTGTTGCTTCAACAAGAAAGAAGACCAAATACACCTAGATGAATAGTCTTCACTATTTCATCACTATTAACTTAAAATAAACTTCTTGAAATTTGGATTATGAACCATTCATAGATCATTTGTGTGATATTGTTTTAACATAGTTCAAACTTCAAAAACTATTCATAGACTATTCGTGTGAATATATCAGTAACACTCATACTATAACTAATAACCAAGTTGGGTTAACTTGATGACATATGTTTGTTAATGTTTTCCCTTCACTATATTACTACCACAAATTCCAGCGAAGTAGATCTAGTTACCCCTTTTAGTAAGAAATCAATTTATGATGACATTGTGTAATCTAATAAGTCCAAGATCAACAAGAGTCAATACTGGAGATGGAGTTACATATAGATATGGATACATGCATCATGTTTCACAATGAAATACTCAAATACATGTGTTACTTATATATAGTACTCATAATAATTTGGATGAAGTAATCAATAATGATAAGTTTCACATTCTAACACAAAGCAGAAGCTCTGTCTCTCTTCTCAACAGAGACACAACCTCTCTGTAAATCCTTAAAAACCCTAATCTCCGAGCAATCTCTCAGATCATCAAGACTAACGTACTGTTGCTTCACCATCTTGGACAAGTCCGTACCGCTCTCATGAACCCACACGTACGGTAAACACGTGTCGTCGTAGTACAACCATCGACGTCCTTCCTGGTCAGGCACATAGGCTCTGTGGAGGTTACTGTGCCTGAGCTTTTTGGAACGTCCCGGTTTGAGAGTGTGGACGCGTTTTAGAATCGACCCGACTCGAATCTGAAGCTCAACGGGACGGTCAGAGAGGTTCCAGAAGCGGGTGGAGGAAGTGGTGATGGAGCAAGGGAGTAAGTGGGTCCGGTCTCCACAACCGCCGTAGCATTGTCGGAGGAAGAGGAGGAGAAAGCTTAGCCTTGGGAGCTTGTCTTTGATAGACTCTAACATCTCTTTTGTGAACTTCACTTTTGTTGTTTTCATCGTAACAATTTTTCTTTCCTCTCTTCTTTCTTTTATGGGATGTTGGATTTTGTGGTGTGATATATATGTGTGTGGCAAATAGTAAAGTACAAGAGGAATATCATCATTGTGTTAATATTTGAATTATTAGAAAAAAATAACATTTCATTTACTATTGATCGTTAATAATTGAGTTTTAAGTTAAACAAATCGAAATTTTATCAAACCAAAAACTGAAATTGGTCAAAATTCTTGAAATATTATGATAAAATTTACAGTTTTGAGTTAATTTTCAGAAAATCCAAATTGAACCGAATCAAGAAAAAAGGCAATCAAAATGAACAAAAAGTCGGTACATTTCAGTTTGGTTATAAATTTTCTAAAAGGAAAGAGTCAAAATATCCTCAACCATATTAAACTGGATATATAGTGGAATGTCCATATTCTTGTTTTGGAGTTTAGACCAAATCTAATCCTCACGTCTTATATCCCAAATTAGTATAATATCGACTATTACAGTCTTAGAGTTACAATTTATACATATTGTATGGGGTTATTATAAAGATGCCTACTGGTATTTTTTGAGTTTTTGTCGCTGGCATGCTTGGCTCAGAATTGTAAGAATATTTTGGATTGAATGAAGTGTTAAAAAAAGAGTATAATATCGACTCGAAAATTTTCAAATAACAAAAACATCAAATAAAATTTGAATATTTAAGTTTCAGCGACGTTTATAAAAAAAAGATGGTTCACATATTAAGCCATAAAATCTAAGAATACTTATCGCAAAACCGATTGTATTCATGTGGTGAAGGAAAATGTGTGTGGGTGGCCAGCCAATAATCAAAGAACGGCGACAAATACTTCGTTGTTTCTCGTTAACAAGTTGATATATACCTCGCTTCCTCCTTATGCAAAAGACAACAATATATATCTTTTTCTATACACACCATAATGAAGCAAGAAAACGTTAATCTCCCTTTTGGTTTCTAATTACCTCCTTTTTATTCTAAGAATAGGCTTTACAATGAAATAAGATTGTTCATCTGACCTGACCCTAATTGAAATGATTCATTCACATTATTTTGTTTGACCAGTCCCTGATTTTTCGGCTCATTCTTTCCCTTTTCCCTTTTTATTGTAGAGTATTGCCTTTAACCCTGGAGAATATTATTATATGCAAGAAAAGAATGATTTTATTTAGTTTCAACTCACTTTTCTATATTTTATACAAACGAATAACCCGAACAATTATTACACTATTGCTGTTTAGACTTTTCATAAACAATGAAGTTAACATTAATGATGACACTATCGTTTCCCTGATGATCAATACTAAGAAGGTGCATGTGTTCCAAACATTCACCAATGCAAGCATTGACTGCGACCAATGACCATACTAAGCTCTTTGATTTTTTCTTTTGGTAATCTAAAGAAAGCAGCTAATTAATAGACACTGTTAGATAGATTACTATCATATACGACCAAGAGTAATCCAAGTATTGATTAGTTTTATAGATAAGAGGAATAGGAGGATGGTGACTAACAACCATAGCTAGCAAAGCACTTAATGGATAGAGACAATGTAGATAGACTACCATCACATACGAAACCAAAAGTAAACCTCAATTAGTCGATTTTTAGAAGTTCCTTACTTCCAAGTCCAATCCATGTAATGAATCAGGGACAAGCTACTTTCAACTTCAAAAGTCAGTTTAAAGTTGAAATGTTTAAGACTTGCTCCACTCAGAAAAAAAAAAGTCGAAATTTTTATTACCAGAAAAAATGATTTACCAAACATCCGTTGTTCCAATCTCTCTCGCTATTCATACATTATACAATAGAAACTCAATCTCCAGGTTGAGTTATTCCAAATAATATTTGATCTATACTCCAAAAGAATAATACGAAAAAGTTTACACATAAATAAAGAATCCGTGACTCCTAACATCACTACTATCTCACACACAATGCATTCAGCAACACGTGAACAAGCATCAAATCCACAAAGTACTGATGACCAATCTCACCATCTCTCCACCGCATTTTCGCCGGAGTTCTCCCGTAATGAACTCCATCGTTACACCTATTATCATAATGCCACGGATACGTCATATCAAAGTTATCCACCACGCTTGTAACCAACCCTGCATCCCTCATCTTCTCAAGAAACACACCGTTAAACGCCTCCATTTTGCTCGGATTAAACGCTAACACTCTAGCGTAACCACCTGTCGCGATCGTATTCCTGAAAATCACTTCAGGCGGCTTCAACCCCCTGCTTCTAACCCCGTCGAACACTTCCCTCCAAAACGCAGCTGCTGTCTCAGCTCCTTTCTCAAACGCTCTAAGACTATGCCAGTGAATCCCATCGTGTAGACCAGAGTTCACGAACATAACATCCGGAACCTTGTCTTCAGTGAAGTACTTTTTAAGCAACTCTCTAAAGTCTCGGTCCTGAAGCGAGTCAAGGCCTTGATAGTTCTGCGTCTCGTTCCAATGACCGTTGAAGATACTCGTGATCCTCACCGTCTCCGATTCATTCTTCGGATTAGAGAACCTCATATCAAACCTCCTCGGTACAGCGGGGATCTCCGGATGACCCAAAACAAAGTTCAACATGTTCCTAATCGAATCGACATGATTCGAATCACCCCAGAAGAAAAGCCACTTATTCTTCAAACAACCCCAAGCCGCCTCGCCAGAGAACAGCTTGAAAGAGCAATGGGTGGAGTAAACCCACCCATTGCTCTCTATACCTCCAACCGCTCCATCACACCACGGTTTCCGACAAGGGAAATCCGCAGGGAGACAACGGTAACGCCCATCGTTACTAATCTCACAATCATCGTTCTTCCCTAGCCTTATCCATCTACCTGACCATGCATCCCGATCAAAATCCGATCTCTTACATGACCGTAGCTCCGGGAGAGAAACGTCACTCTTCTTGATGAAGTTTAACCGGATGTTGCGAAGCTTCTTGTCGAAGCCTAGACGCGCCGTGCTGAACTTAAGTCCTTGGTAATGACGGAAGAGTAAGATCACCGTGAGGTTGAACTCTCCGGCGAACTCGGGATGTACCTGTAAGGTCATTGAGTAGGTTCCGTTGCCGAAGTCTTTCACCGGCGGTCTTGATTTCCAATTCTCCCCGGATAAGTCTGTCTCGAAGTAGTCTCCACCGATGCAGACTGGTGTTTTGGATTCGTCTAGTGCTTGGAATGTGAACACGTGGATCTCTCCGGCGGTTAGAGTTAACGAATCATCAACCCCGTCGACGCCGGGGAGAGAGATCTCGACGGTTTTCGCCTCCCGGCACGGTGATCCTCCCGGAGCTAACCAGTTTCTCATTAGATTCGCCGTGAAATTCTTCTCCGAGTGAGCGGTTATCCAAGGGAGTTGGACACGTGTCGTGTTTGTAATGAGATTCGTCTTCTTCACGTTTGGAACCGTGAGGTTCTGTCGGTGGGGTTTGTCGGAAGCTAGAGGATGTGGTTTTAGTGACGGAGAAGGAGAAGGAGAGGGAGAAGGAGTGAGTCTAAGGGAGTATGCATTGAGTCTCCATGGCTGCACGAAGGTTTGGATCGAGCAACCGTCGATGCTCCAGACGACTAACATGAGGAAGAAGACGAGTGTTGTGAGAGCACCGAGACGCCATCGGAGAAGAGGACTTGGTCGTAGAATCAGTAACTGGCTTTGAACTGGAGATAGAGTCGTTCCTTTCTCCGGCATCTGAGAAGATCCGACCAAAAACAAAAAAAAAACAACAATTCAAATCTGAGAAAAGAAAAAAAAAAAAACAGACCAAACTCGAAATCAGTTTAACGACAAGGTTAGTTCCAATGTGAGTTAAAGCTTACGCTTTTAGATTCTCTAGAAAACATTAAAAGTCAAAAACACTTACTTTATAATAAGATTAAACTAAAACATTAAAACTTACTCTAAATGCTTCAATGATGGCAAGTGGATACTTTCTCTTTCGAAGATGATGATAAGGAATGATTCACGCAATCCACAAAAGAACAAATCTGTCTTAGGTTTTTGTAGTTTTAGTTCCTAGATTCACTAAGAACTGTTAATCTCCCCAGTTTCAGGATTCAGGAAGAGAGAAGAAGAGAACTTTTGTTAAATTCTCTATCTAAAAATATCAGATATCATATAGTATAAATTAAATGAGGAAAATTGAATATTGGACAGCTAAAAATTTGATCTCCAGGAAAATTTAGGACATGACAAGTGCAGCCAAAAAAGCGTTTTAATGGAGGTGGAGAAAAAGACAATCTTTTTGTCTGGACGAATATATCCTTGTTGTTCGAGTGGATTTACCATGACCATAGGCCGGTGAACGCGCTAGATTAATGGACCAGCGAGGCAGCGACATGTGGACAACCAAGCGTTTTCATAAGTCGCGTCGGTGTGGTGTCAGGGGTGTTTTTGTCATTTTGAAGAAGTATTTATATCGTGATGTATGGTGGTGATTGGCGTCACATGGTTATGTTTTGTATTGTCATTGGCTGCGCACCGCCGATCCAATTTATCTGCAGGAGGTAACTAATAATAAAATGCTATACAAAATTATTTGGGAATAATTAGTAGATTTTTTTTGTTTAGAAATTGGATCATAAAATAAATAAGAGGTTATAACTATCGGAAAGGGAAATAAAATAAAACAGTAATTTTCTAATGACAAATCCAATTAAGTTACTTTAGCTAAAAAGAATGAAGAAGAGGTTATAACTATCGGAAAGGTTAAAAGAAAACAGTTGGTGATCTAGTATTACCTAACAATGTGATACGAATATTTCATAGATCATTCAATACCACTTAAGCTTAATGAAGTGTATATTACTATATTATTATTATTATGAAGTTTTAATAACTCCAGAAATCTCTAGGATGGTATATAACACAATGTGTAAAGAATATATGGACTTGTATGGCGTCTTGAGCTAAGAAGTCAGCCCCAAGAGAAAAAAACATTCATAACCTTGACAATGTGCTGGCATTCAAGGGAAATTTCACATATATTCCAAAAACATTCAGTATGTGGATTGTTGCAAGAGAATTTACTAACATATATAATAGTGAAATTAACATAGTCGTGAGAATTTACTAACATAATAGTGAAATTAACATAGTAGTAAGATTGCAGATTCAAAACATAGTAACATCGGATATCATACAGAAAAAGGCAGGCCTATTGAACAAAGATTGAGGAAACATACAAGATACAAAGACTTAACGAGAATCCAATGTGGACACCCTAATAATATACATATTATTTACAAGAGTAACACCAAAACATAGTGTTCTTTCAGATTCACTAAAAATCTAGTGAATTCTCATAATTAAAACACAAGATCTTCATAGATATATCCCTAACCCTAATCTTGCTGGAGAAGAAAAGGGTGGCTGAGAAGCTGTGAAGCCGTCCATCTCTCGCTAGGTTTCTTACGTAAACAACAATCAACAAAACTCTTCAACTCGTCAGAGCATTCCTCGGGAGCTTTAGGTGATTCTCCAAAGCACACAGCGCACATCAGCGTGGCCCAATCATGTTTCTCTCCACGAGGAACCAGAGGGAAGTGACCCACCAACATCTCAAGCATCGTAAGACCAAAACTCCATATATCTCCAGCGTAAACGTTTGCTTTGTCTTCCTCCGAAACATCAGCAGTTTCACTATCAAACCTCTCGGGGCTCATGTAGGCGCACGTGCCTGTGAACGTGTTGCTTTTGTCTAACGACTTGACCATGATCTTGCTCACTCCAAAGTCTGCGATCTTGACCTCTCCTTTCGAGTTACGTAGAAGATTCGCTGGCTTGATGTCTCTATGAACGATCTTGAGCCCATGCAAGTAACTTAACCCTTTCAAAACTTGACGTGCGATCAAAGATAGCTGATCCTCTTTGACGATGTTGCCACGTAGAGACTCTAACGTACCTAGGTCCATGTATTCCATCAGGATAGATACTTCTCCGGAGGGTTTCTCGTATATGTCGTGGCACTTTACGACGTAAGGAGAGTCGACAAGGCGGAGGATCTCTATCTCACGTAGGAGTTGGTGGCGAGAAGTAGAATCCATGTCTTCTTTGATTTTCTTCAACGCGTAGGTCTCTGAGGTTGTCTTGTGGATAACTTTGTAGACGGTTCCACTGCTTCCGTAGCCGAGAACGTTGATTCTCTCCAAATCAGAAGCAGAGACGGTGTTGAGTGTGGAGGAAGTAACTGTTGTGGAGGCTGTTGCGATGGGGATGAGGCAGGGGAGGGGAGTGGAAGGAGCTTGTGGAAGAGAGAGTTTGAGATTCATGAATTGATTGTTTCTAACCAAAGCCATATCGTGTTCTTGTTGTTGAAGGATTGATGATCCTCAAGTGGCTAGGGCTTTTAAGAGAGTGTCGACTTTGTACCTTAAGAGTGGCTCTTGACTACTATATAAACAACATATGTTTCCTTTTTTTGTTGTGATTTTTGTATTTTAGTTTAGATTTTCAGAATACAATTACATGACATAGATCCGATTTTTTAGTATAGTTTACTAGATTCAGGTTTGATTTACAATTCAGTTTATTATAATTTACAATATCTTCTCTAATTATTAGAATTCTCGAAATCTAAAATAAATATGAAAAATATGTTAAGTTAAAAAAGAAGGAATTTTGTTGAGTTTTATTTCCATTTTTTTGTTCACAAGTTTTATTCCCATTTAACAATAAATATATCTATATAGATGTTGTATTATCCTAATAATTTTAAAGCTTTAGTATTATCTGTGGACAATTTTTTTGTCATAACTGGACAAATGTTTTTTGGCATAAAAAAACAAAACTATTGTTTGTAATTAAGAGCATGGATTCACAGTGAAGTTCTAAAATATAATAAGCAAATTATATCATTTTATTAATTTATAAAATCAAAAAGTAATAAATATAATAATATTACACAAGTATTCCAAAGAATCCTCATGAAAAAGAAAACAAATAAATTTCATAATTTTTGGATTTTTTTTTTCTTACAAATCTGTAATAGTTACAGTATTTGATCCAGAGATTTTGTTATGAGGAAAATATGATAATTATGGTTGATATTCCTTAAGCAATGTTAAAACCGACTCAGCCAACCAATGAACCGTTCTGCTATGTCGGCTCACACCAACTGTGCCCGAGAAAACATCGAAGTTCTCCAGCTCAGCCGTGTTTTCCAGTACCTTCTCGAGCTCTCTCTCCATACCCAAATCTCTAAACATCACGATGTTCTCCACATCATATTCCATCATACATATCACCAGCTCAATTACAAACCTCCTGATTCGCGGAACTTTGATCGCTGGCTTGTCATGCTTTCTCAGAGTCGCAACAAGCGAATTCGCTAGTTCTTGTTTCTTGATCCCTGAATCAATCAGAGCTACATGTGCTTCTTCTGAACTCATGAACTTGAACACTTGTGTTGCTAACCCTAGCATCACTTCTTGTAGTTTGTTATCTCCTTGTGTTATTGATTTCAACACCTGCAAGAAAACAAAACCTTTTTGTGAGATTTTAGCTTGACATAATATATTGAAAATGCACTTTAATAGCACCCAATCAAAATCTTCTTCAAAACTTAGCATACAATAAAAAGAAAATCCCAAGATAGAATTTATTAAAAATTAATAAATAAATATATTTAAATTTACAGTTTAGTGATTAAAGTTTATGATTTAGTATTGAGAGAGTGATATATTAAGGTGTAGATTTTAGAAAATAAGGTAATTTAGTGTGTTTATTGATAATAAATGTTATTTTGAAAAATCTTCTCTTTGAATGTTATTTCCTGATAAAAACTTTAAAAAATTGGTAACCAATTTTTTCTAATATATTATATCCACTTTGTTTGCGTACTCACCATGGGAGCTGCTGCTTTAATGAGCCTCAGGTCTATAAAACGTTCATGTCCTGAGTATAAGCACAAGTTCCTCAACACTCTCGCTGCATTGACACGTACCAAAGGAACTTCAAGTGCTTCCACGAGTCTTGCCAAGACTCCAAGCTTTAGAATGTGGACACAGTTGCTTCTGCTCTCCAAAGCAAGCATAGCTATAGCTTCCCCTGCAGCGATTCTGACCCGGCTCTCATTCACATCCCCATGTGTCTTGCTTTGCAAGAAAATGTTGAACAGCTCTTTCAAGACACCTCCAGTCACACCAATTCTTTCACGTGCCTCTGTCTCAAGGGCTAGGAAACCCAGGATCTCAATCCCCAGCTTCTGTAGTTTAGGGTATCTCACTCCATGACGCAGCACATCTCTCAAGTTACTGACTGTGAAAACAATCTCCGAGATCTCTCTCCTAAGACATCTCCCAGTGTTCCCACTCATGCTTACCAACATTTTAACTAATTGCAGGGACCGTTTCACGGTCAAGACTCGTGACAGAACCATCTCTGCGTTCTCATCTTTCAAGAGTGTTGCATCTGTATGCATGAAGTCAATAATCTTTGGAAGAAGTTCTCTCGTGTTACCGATTTTTCCACAGTTGTCGTGATCTCTTGATAACTTCTTTAGAATCAAGAGGCCTAAGTTGTTGAACCTCCAGTAATCATATTGTAGATTATGGTCGTGGAAGATTTTCTTCTCTCCAATCTCGTCGGGAGCATCACCTAAAGATCTTGTCTTCTGTAACAGTGATGATATCGATTCCATGGCACCGGAGATTCCAGCAACTCTTAGAGAGTTCTGTTTCTTTCCAGCGAGCTTTGATAGTATCTCAGCTGCTGATCTCCTAATCTCTTCTTCTTGCATGTCTTTCCAGTTCAGCATCTCCACCAACCTGGACAAGAAACTCAATCTTAACAATATGAACATGATTTTAAAGTAAGACCTGGGCATTTCAGTATCAGTTCAGTTTATTTTAGTTTTAGTTTTTTTTCAGGTTCTATAGATATAGGGTCCGTTTGGGTATTTAGAAAATTCAGTTATTTCTGTTCAGTCAGTTCGGGTAACAAGGTTAAGGACCAGCAAATATCTGAGATTATTTTGGGTCCAATTCAATTCCGGTTTGGTTCTGATTTTTTTTTGGTTAATTTGAGTTAAAAAAATCATAATAGTTCAAGTTTTCTGGGTTATATATCAGATTCATGGAATTTTGGATAATTTTAAATAGGTCAGATAAAAAGTATTCAAGTAATTCGTTTTTTTCAGTTAATTAGATTCACAAATATTATTGTAAAAGGTTTGATAATTTTAAAACTAAATTTAAAGTTAATATATATAAATATTATAGAAATTCGTATTTCATTAGTTTTTTGTTCGATTTTGTGTTTTTCGGTTTGGTTCTTCAGTTCCGGATAAATGTGTTTATGCCTAATTTTAAGTATGTAACACAATACATGCAATCTTAACATGGTTCAGGTCTAACCTTTCAATGACCGGCAAGTTGATTCCTATCTTCTCAAGCGTATCCTCTGCAGACCGCTCATTCACAGCCAACAGTCTGAGAATTCTTGCACCTATGAGCTGTTCATCTGAGCAGCTAGACCCCAACAGTTCCATAGCAAAGCTGACCATATCCATCTTCACACCATCAAAGATACTCCCATTCACAGATTTTGAGTAAGCATCATAGAAGAATCTCTTTATGGAGACTATCCCAGTTACACCGAAGCCACACTCTCTAGTCACATTCTCAAGCAAGCTACACACACTGACCTGCCACTCCCAGTAAGCTTTCTCCGCAAGAAACAACAACGCCTCGGCTAGGGCTAGCGAGTAGAAGATGCTAAGAGCAGCTTGTCTGTTCCTTTTGTCCAGCTCTCCGTCATGAACTTCTCCGTAGTTGTGTCTGACGAGCTTGTATGAAGAGAGAGACACGCAGGCGGTTGCTGAGAGGAGTTGGAGCCAGTAGAGAAGACGGCTCACGTAGCTTGAGATGTAGAGCCATTTCGCGTAGGGAAGCAGAGGAACCTCTGAGTTTTTCCATGTCCGAGGGGTTTCTTGACTCAATCTGCTTTCGAGGATTGGCTTTAAGACTCCTCCACTGGAGAGCAAACAACAATCTTAACTCAAAATCAATGTTAAACAGAGTGTTTTAAGATGCGCATAAGAATATTTTGCCAGACATTACTTATATGATTAAAGATATTTGTTTAGAATTCTTATTAATTTAAACATATTTTAAAACTTTTATAGTTTGAAACTATTTTATATATGTGAGATTATATTTGTGGACATAAAAACTTCGATTTGAACTATATTTCATATTCAGTTTTCTAAAAATGTGTTCTTAAAATTGGATATGAGCAAAACACTTTTTCAAAAAATCGACCTAGGTGTTCAAAAGGATCGGTCTAGACACCCGACTAACCAATGATCTTCTATAAAACGTCTAACTCCCGCCTAAAGATTTTTAAAACATTGAGAAAACTAATGTATATATATATATAGATTTTATGTAAAAGTATATGTATCTCTATGCCAGGTTTTATCATCAGCATATATGAATAGGTGATAGAGGTTTGTGTTTAAAAAAAAAGGTGATAGAGGTTTATGTAGAATATTGGTTAACCGTAAATTGGAGTCGGTTCAAGTTCGGTTAAGCAACTAACCTGATTCGTTTTAAATTTCTGAGAAGCGAAACAGAGCGTACTTGTAGCGCACGGAAGCTACCGACGCCTGCTACAGTCCACGTGGCATGGTGCTGCCACTCGAGCTCATGGCTTCTGCTGAAGATACGAGTGCCTTCAATAAGGAGGATGACGGTGATGAACCAGAAATCGGATTTCTCGAGTGTGATGGCGAAGCCGCCGAGAAGAACCACCGTGGCCCAGATGAAACCTAGTGTTCCGAGGCAAGTGGCGATTTTCTCGATGATCGCAAGGCGGAGAGCGAATAGTGTTAGCTTCTGTTCCGGCGCACGGGATGATGATCGGTGGAACGCGATCGCGGAAGATGAAGGAGTAGCGTCTGCGGTTTCGCCGCTGTCTCCTTTCTCGACGCTGTTCCTGAAATCTAATACGGTGTCGCTTGAGCCTCGAGCTTCCTCCAGCTTTTGGAGATCCAATACCTGTTTATTTACAGTGTTTAGGTTTTAAAACTCTTTTTTTACGCTAATTGTGAAAGTTTTCTTTAAACTAAACTGTTGTAGTATGTTCCGTAAACTCTTGATTTAAATAGAAAACATTTTTGCAAAAAAAAGAAAAAAAGTTTTCTTTAAACTACGTAGAATACACAGAAACATGCACATGTTAACGATTGATTTACACACTTTTTGTTACAAAAAGAAAGAATTACACACTTTTTGGTTATATACGAATTAAAATGATTTTAAATTTAAAAAAAAAATATTCGTAGTTTGCTGCATTTCTGAATTATATTGAGCTTTTTTATTCTACTTATTTATGATTGGCTTTCCAACGTATGTGAAATTCTAATTTTTTTTTTACAAATTCCACCATTTTTATAAGTGCTAATACATAAGGGAAACCAAGTTATGGTCTCTCGACTATACAAAGATTAAATCAATATGACGAACAATATTATTAAAATGTGTTAGCAGCTAATCGAGTCGGATTACTAGAAAATGGTAAACGGTAGAAGAAAATGTGTGAATGATATTAAGAAATATAAACCTGCAAATGGATGCTCCGATCATCGTCTCCAAATTTCTCGGAATCCATTAGACCTTGCGAGAATATTCCTATCCGTTTGACTGTTATATATATAACTTTTCTTTTGTGATTAGTTGATAATGGATACAAATGAGAAAAGGCAGGACTATATATATTGCACATGTTGTTTGTGTGTAATAGAGATTATGACGAAGAAAAGGCAAAAGAGTGTAGATGAAGTTAGCAATGAGGCAAAAAAATTGAAAAGGAAGTGTACAAGAAAGTGTAACTTAACATTGTTATTTGATTTCCTGTCACTTCATTTGATAAGTTAATGAATAAAAATGTTTCTAAGCTTTGTTTATCCAATCATTACATGAAGAAGAAGATGAGATTCTTCTAACTTAATTAAGAGTATGTTGCTTGACTTATCTCTTATCAAAGCCGCCTCTAAGCCATTTAATGTTGCCTTCTGTCACATTCAAACCAATCCTTAACTCGATTGTCCTAAACAAGCAATCAAAAACTACTGTACTTTTTGTAGATTATGAATCTAAAAGTTGGATTTGGAATCCTATATTTAACAGAACTGTCATCGAAATGTTATCAGAATCTAATGCAAGTTTAAAAATTTAAAAGTTGCATTAGTCCCCAATCATTGTAACAAAATGGAGACTTAGTATTGTATGTTCTTTCTTTAAGCCATGAATAATTGGAAATTCAAAGAGTTGACGTCTAGATTAAAACTACAATTATCGCAACAAAACAATAAATTGCGAAGTATTTTGGTTATGGTTTATA
Source organism: Eruca vesicaria subsp. sativa (assembly GCA_932364175.1). Lineage (NCBI taxonomy): Eukaryota > Viridiplantae > Streptophyta > Magnoliopsida > Brassicales > Brassicaceae > Eruca > Eruca vesicaria. Next base: position 327,513 of record CAKOAT010219598.1, on the reverse strand, counting down.
GGCTGTGACTTGGCAAGTCCAGATTCCAGCACAACTCTTGCTGTGTCAAGCTCAAAGACTTTTAAATTGTGTCATCCTCACCATATTAAGTTATGACAAATTTTTTTTTGAAAATTTAAAGATATCAAAGTACAAATTAACATGTTCCAAAACTTTTGGAACTCAGCCGCCACTGGCGATCTTGTAAATTCAAGGTTAAACCAAATACTAATTCATAATACTATTCTCCACAATGCTCAAGAACATTAAGTAACATGATGTACAACATTTTAATGTTTAATATAACTCGAAGTATATTTGAACAGTGTGTAATGAGAGAATCTTTCGGGACCAACAAGTATATTGGCAACAATTTCAAATTGCTTCAGACTTCCCTGGCTGGTAAGAAGAGCATACGAGCCATCAATTCTGGACTTATCATGAATAAACAACACAGTATTCAAAGCAAAGCTATACAGCCAATCTCACTTCCATAAATGTAAACCACAAGATCAGATTAACAAAGAACAACAAGGCAGCTAAGTCCAATATCAAAAGTAAAACATTTGTAGCTAAAATCCGTGGATCACCAAATAATAGTGTGGCTGGTAGACATCTGTTTCGAAAACATAATCTATAACAATCATTGCTCCATAACCACTGATAGAAGAGCACAGATGAAAACTATGCTAGACTACTGAAAATAGTCATACCGAGAACTGAAAAAAGTTATAGCAAACACACAAAAGCAGTTGAAAGATAACTAAGACCACATGATCGACAAGACAAGAACTTAACGAGAGCTAGCACCCGTTACAAAGTCCTAAACCAATTACATAATATTCGCGTACGTCCTCCACATGGTTCAGAAGTACGCGAGCGATAGAATCCTCATCAAACGCTCCAAATCCTTGGATTTCAACTCTTGATGTAGCTCCATTGTCGAAATTGTAGTAGTAAACATGGAAAGGGTCGGATGGAGAGTAATGGGAGAAAACAAATTCATTTGATTACATATATAGACTTAACACAACAGCAGCAAATATCCTATGAATTTTAACTAGTAACTTCGAAAAATAAACAGGAATTGCGTATGTAGGGCGATCCACAGCTTCTTAGTGAGAATACAAGACATGCTCAAGCCTCCTTCAGTATACTAACAACACAATTTTCAAAGCAAGCCTATACAGCCAATCTCACTTTCATCAGATTAACAAAGGACAACAAGGCAGATAGATTCCAATTACGATGTGCTGCTGTACATAGCTAAGTCCAATATCAAAAGTAACACAACTTTGTAGCTGCTATAGTCGGAAAGTGTAATTAGTTGATCACCAAAAATAACATAGTGTGACATGACATCAGGTAGACAAAACATAGTCTAGAACAATCAATGCTCCATAACCACTGAAACAAGAGCATATATGGGAATGTATCTAAAAAAGATGAAAACCAACTGAGAATATTCATTCCGAGAACTGAAAAGGTTATAGAAAACACACAAAAAGAAGCAGTTGAAAGAGCTAGCAAAGTCCTAAAACAATTCCATAATCTTAACGTCCTCAACATGGTTGAGACATACGCGAGCTGTAGACACATTCTCAAACACTCCAAAACCCTGGATTTCAACTCTTGTTATAGCTTCCTTGACGAAATCGTAGTAGTAAACATGGAAAGGGTCGGATGGTAAGTCGTGTGCGAAAACAAATTCATTTGCAGCAGTCACTCCAACAAATTCCACGTTGTTCCCTACAACTGCTTCCGCGTCCTTACAAATAGGAGGTAACTTGAAAATACGTTTGGACCATTCATGTTTTTCCGCGTCTTCTAGAATCCACATCTCTAAACTTATACTTGCCTTAAGAGGAAAAAAGTACCTTGGTTGAGTTACTAAAGCCAATTTACCTAGGAAGTTTATTAGCTTTCCACCAAGCAATCCTCTTTCGTCGTCCTCGGGGGCATTAACAAAGCTGTACTTCTCAGATCTCACATCAAAGCAGATTATCACATGAACTAAATAGGAAACCATAGCAGTGTAGTACAAAACACCATTGATGCATAAACATTCTCGCCTCGGAAAAGAATGGGGTATGGCACATTCAGCCATTCTCCATCTCAGGTTCCCACATCCTAATGTGAGAACCTGATGCTCCACACCTCTATCATTTTCCCTGGTCATTGCTAACACCTTGTGTTGTTTCTCAATGGGATCATACCCTAAAAAGCATGTCAACTTAGTCATCTTCACTGTCTTCATTTTTGGTAGAGTAAAGGATTGTCTAGTGCTAGGGTTACATATCTTCCATACACTCTCTCTCGTTTTACTTCCTTCCTTTAAGATCATCCGAGTATCGCTAATACAGAAAAATCCATTGAGAGGAGTAGATATATGCTCGACGCGCTCGATGGGGAAACTCACATGATGATCGATCGTTATGAGAGACGACACATTCTCACGAGGAGGTGATGAGGAAAAGAAGAGAAACTCACCCCGTTTTACGAAGGCGATAGATAGCTTCGGGCGAGCCAATGATCTGGTCAAGAAGAGGTCCGTGAAGTCGGTACGGTGGAGTATCGAAGCCCATTGCTTCGATACAGAACGACATCTCGCGATAGAGTTTAGTGACAACCTCGAAAATATCTCTATGATTAGTTCCATTGGGATCTTCGACAAGTATTCCTCGTCACCATCATCATCAAGTCGTGAGCCCCCGATCGTTTCGGGATCATCCTCCGAGACGTTGCGCCGCCCTGATTTCATGGTTTGTTTCTTAGCTCGTAAGATTTATAATTCACCCATCCGACTTCGTTTAAATAGATGTGAAAGTTACACTTAGTGCCGTTTTGGTTTGATTGAAACGACGACACGTTTATGGTATCAGTTTGTGTGACGTTTGTCAATTTACAAAAACGGTGCAGCGTTTTTTACCTCAAAATTTGAGGATTTTTTGGAAATATTTGGAAAATGTTTAATCCTTAGAAAGTGTATTAACTAATAGTAAACCAAATTCAAGGCTAAATTAACTACTAGTAACTGATAGTATTATGCTCTACAATGCTCCAGAACATTTAAGCAACATGACTAATCAATTTGTGAGGATGATGATAACACTATCTATCCGTGTAAAGTGTAAAATTATGATAGATTAATCCAAAAAGATTCCTTGTAAACAGGAAGGAGGACTCATGTAAAATTGCATTTGCCTTGGAATGAAATTGAGCATACCGATACCAAAACTTCATTGTCCTGTGATGAACCGTATCTGAAGTAAAATTAATTTCAGAACAACATCTTAAGACCATCTCCAATGGTTTATACTATTTTTTCACTCGAAAATAAAGTCACTCTATAATAGAGTTGGAGTTTACTCCAATGATACTTTATTTTATAGTAGAAAATAGAGTGATGAACATAAAAAAAAACAAGTTATTTTATATTTGGAGTAAACCTATTTTTCACTCTATTATAGAGTGACATATAAAATACCATTGGAGCACTTTTACTCTAAAACTCTATTTTAGAGTGAAAAATAGAGTGGAGTTGGAAATGCCCTAAGGCAGCTAAGTCCAATATCAAAAGTAAATGCTATAGTCGGAAAGTGTGATAGATTAGTGGGTCACCAAATAACAGTGGGGCAGGAGTTTGGAAAACATAATCTAGAACAATCATTGCTCCATAACCACTGATACAAGAGATCAGATGGTAGACAACTGAAAATATTCATTCCGAGAACTGAAAAAAGTTATAGCAAACACAGAAAAGCAGTTGTAAGATAACTAAGACCACATGATCAACAAGACAAAGAACTTAAGAGAAGTAGCTAGCACATAATCTTCGCGTACTCCACATGGTTCAGAAGTACGCGAGCGATAGAATCCTCATCAAACGCTCCAAATCCTTGGATTTCAACTCTTGATATAGCTCCATTGTCGAAATTGTAGTAGTAAAAATGGAAAGGGTCGGGTGGATCGTACCCGTAGAAAACAAATTCATTTGTAGCAGTCACTCCAACAAAGCATAAGTACTCCCCTACAACAGCTCCGTCCTTACAAATAGGAGGTAAAATGAAAACACGTTCGAACCATTCATGTTTTTCAGGGTCTTCTAGAATCAAAATCTCCAATCTAAAACTCGTTTCATTATCAAAATTTGTGAACCATACAGAAGCCAATTTACCTTGGAAGTTTAACAACTTTTCAGTACGCATTCCTCTGTCCGGGGGTTTAACAAAGCTGTACTTCTCGGATCTCACATCAAAGCATACCACCACTTCAACAAACTTGTAAAGCTTAGTAGTGTAATACAAAACACCATTGATGCATACATATCCTCCACTCGGAAAACGATGAGGTATGCCACATTCAACCATTCTCCATCTCCACTTCCTCACAGTTCCTCCTAACGTGAGAACCTGATGCTCCTCGCTCCGTCATTGCCAACACCTTGTGTTGTTTCTCAATGGGATCATACCCTAAAAGCATTTATTCATAATCCTCTTTTTGGTCTTCATTCTTGGTAGAGTAAAAGATCGTCTAGTGTTAGGGTTACATATCACAAACACACGCTCTCTGTTGGTACTCTTGCTCATGATCCGAATCACGGGTTATACAGAAAAGACCATTGATAATACTAGAGATATGATAGTCGTCATGAACAAGGAATCTCCAATGATGATCGGCGGCTATAAGAGAGGCATTATTCTCACGAGGCTGCTGAGGTGAGGAGAAGAAGACCAACTTACGGTGTGTTCTTTGGAAGACCAACAATAGCTGCGGACGAGCAAGCGATTTGGTGAAGAACAAGTCCGTGAAGTCTTGACGGTGGAGTATTGAAGCCCACCGTTTCGATACGCAACGACATCTCGCGATAGACTTAAGTGGCAATCTCGAAAATATCTCTATGATTAGTTCCATTGGAATCTTTTTCGACAAGGTTTCCTCGTCAGCATCAAGTGGTGGTGAGCTGTTGCGTCGAAAACTGATGGTTTGAGGAATATCCTCTGAGTGGTTGAGCCGCCGTGATTTCATGGCGGAGGTGGGAGACGTTTGCTTCTTCTGTTGTATTGAAAATGCTCACAGTTTAAAGACGACCAAAGAAGACCGTCGTTGCATGGAAGACACGTGTCTTAACTCTGTGTCTTGGGAAGCTTAACAAGTCTAACGCGTGAAGAAATGTGCAAGACAGACACACACGCTTCTTATTTGGGCGCTTCATAGTAATCTTAATGTATATATTAAACTCTTATGGGCATTGCTATATTTTATAATTTCCGGTACCAATCGTGATTAAGTTCTATGGTTTTGGAAATATCTGGAAGATGTGTAATCTGAGAAATTGTATTATGAATTTCGTGTTAAGTTTTTTTGGTAATAAGCTAACATTTCAGATGAGTCTGACGAATCTCTCGAGTCAAACAAATGTTGCTTGACATGCCTTACAATGTAGCCTCCAATCATTGTAACGAAATGGATATATAATACAATATGTTCAGATAAGTCATAAACTACTCGTAAACCAAACAGTTACTCATTGCTAAGTACTTTGATTATGGTTTATGGGGCGGTGACTTGGTAAGTTCAGATTCCAGCACAGCTCTTACTATACTAGTTATGAAAAAACTTGAACCTTGAAGATATCCGGTACAAATAATCATGTCACCATATTCTTGGAACTCAGCCGCCACTGACCATCTTGGAAAGTTAAGGCTACACCAAATACTAAATGATAGTATTATGCTCTACAATGCTCCAGAACATTTAAGCAACATGATTAATCAATTTGTGAGGATGGTGATAACAAAGTCTATCCATGTAAAGTGTAAAGATATGATAGATTAATCCAAAAAGATTCCTTGTAAACCGTAAGGAGGGAGGATTCACATGAAATTTCATTTGCCTTACAATGAAATGCACATACGTATACCAAAAAAAACTGTTTGTTCTGTGATGAAACCGCATCAGACATTCAGACTACAGCGAGCAATACGCCACAGGCAGTGGAGATCTGCAATAAACCCATCATGAAAACGTTAATAGTATAGTAGAGGTAACATGTGTATCTCGTCGCAATTCCAATAACATAGTTCCTAAGATTACATGATATCTCTTTAACAAGATACTTCAAATGATTAAAGACTCAAACCATTTTGAAATATCCAGACAAGTTACAACAAAAACCGTCTCCAAGTAATAACAAAACTAGCCATTCTACTCAACTAAAACCGTCAAAACATGATATACTTCATTGACCATCCTAAACCATATTCAAACCAACACATCCATAAAATCCTAAATCAAATCAATAAGAAGCAAGCAATTAGTATTTAGAACCGTACCTGCACACACCAATCAAATCCTAACAACCCTTTGATGAACCTTAGACTTCTCAGCATCAATAATAGCTTCCACACGCCTCACAGCATCATCAAGCCTCCCTTTAGCATTAACCACAACGTAATCAAAACTCTTCAAATGCCTAACCTCTTCTCTCGCAGTCGCAACTCTAACAAGCAACTCCTCTTGACTCTCCGTCTTCCTATCAACCAACCTCTCAACCATCGCCGCCTCACTCTCCGCAACCAAAAACACAAACACACCAGAGTCCCCAAGTATCCTCCTCAAAGTCTGAGCTCCTTGGATATCAACTCTAAGCACAATATCTTCCCCTTTAGACATAAACTCCCGAATCTGCTTCTTAGGGATTCCCTTGTACTCTCCGTATACCAAAGCGTATTCTAGAAGCTCCTCGTTTTGAACCATTGATAAGAAGTTGTCTCTGGTGACAAAGAAGTAGTCTTTACCGTGGACTTCGCCGGGACGCATGGGGCGAGTCGTGGCGGTGACGACAAAGTGGAGATTTTGACGAGACTCTCGGAGTTTGTTGATGACTGCGTCTTTGCCGACGCCGCTGGGGCCGGAGATTACGATGATGAGTTGGTTAGGAGGGGGGATGATTGGTTCGGTGGTGAAAGGGGAGCCGAGGTGGGATTCGAGAGACCGGAGGGTTTCGGGTTTGGTCGGAGATGATGGGTTGTTGTTGTTTGTGTCGGACATTTTGAAGGAGGAGAAAGAGAGAGTGGGACGGAGAGAGAGAGGACGAGGAAGAGGAAGAAGGAAAGGAGGAGACTTTAGGGGTTTGGGGAAGATGAGGGAGGAACGAGAGAGAGATGAACAGAGTCTGTGAAACATTTTTGAGAGAGGGGTTAAAGGTGAAGACTTTAAGAGTTTAGATTATCTTCTCGATGTTTCTTCTTCTTACCCACTATGTAATGAAATCTAGGGTTTTTATTTTACTTGTTCAATCAATTTGTCTCTTTTTTATTAAATTTTTTTTTTTAAAGTTTAATTATTTTAATTTGTTTCTGTTTTGAGTTCGTTTATATATCTTACCAAATTGGGTGAGGTTAGAGTTAAAAAACACGATTCTTCTTCTTCCGCATTTTTCTTCTTCTTCTCGATTCCGACCCAACATCGTCGCCGTCACGATTCTGCTCCGATTCAGCTCCGATTATCGAATTGAGTTCTGATTACTCAAACCCACCATTTGTTTCTTCGTAATCGCTATCAAAGTTCTCTCCTTTATTCCTTTCTAATTCAAGACCCTGAATCTCACCTATCAATCTCCGTCTTCTTCGGAAAATTCCAAGACTTGGGTCTCGCAAAGATACTTATTCCGACGAAGAAACTCGTCAAAAGATCCAATTTTGGTAACAAAAGTCTTGATTTTTTTATCGGATGGACGTAATTAGGGTTTGCGCGGAGGTTCCGAAATCGACATCTCTCACGGAGTCTACATCTCGGACGGAGACCATTAATGGGTCCCACGAGTTCAAGATCAGCGGATACTCTTTAGCGAAAGGGATGGGGATAGGCAAATACGTGGCGTCGGATACGTTCATGGTTGGTGGATACTCGTGGGCGGTTTACTTTTATCCAGATGGGAAGAGTCCTGAGGATAATTCTCTGTACGTGTCTCTCTTTATTGCGCTCGCTAGCGAAGGAGCTGATGTTAGGGCTTTGTTTGAGTTGACGTTAGTTGATCAGAGTGGTAATGAAAGGCATAAGGTTCATAGTCATTTCGGTAGGACTCCTGAGAGTGGTCCTTATAGTCTTAAGTACAGAGGAAGTATGTGGTGAGTGCCCTTTGTATAGATGTGTTTATGTTTTTTTTTTTGAAATGTTGATTGGTGGTTTACTTGGTTTAGGGGTTATAAGCGGTTTTTCAAGAGGACGCTGCTTGAGTCATCTGATTATCTGAAGGATAATTGTCTGTTGGTTCGGTGTTGTGTTGGTGTGGTGAAGTCACACACAGAGGGACCGAGGAGTTATAATATCCCTGTGCCGGTTTCTGACTTGGGTTATCAGTTTGGGAAGCTTTTGGAAAGTGGGAGAGGAGCTGATGTTACTTTACGTGTTGATGGAGAAACGTTTCTTGCTCATAAAGTGGTTCTTGCAGCTCGGTCTCGTGTTTTTAGAGCGCAACTTTTTGGACCGTTGAGAAACCATGATACCAAACGCATAGACATAGATGACATGGAAGCTCCCATTTTCAAGGTACTTTCTATTTGCATATCTCTCTGGTTCAGTTCTGTCTGTTCCTTGGAATGTCATAGTTGAATTTTAGTTTTAGTCCCAGTAGTTATAAGGTCTTTATAGGAAGAGATAGCTTTCTTGGTTTGGTTTGCGAGTGTACAATCTCGGGTGAGTGATTATGATGTGATACAGGATGTTCTGTTTGCGAGTGTACAACCCGGGACCATTCTCCTGGGGCGCTGCTCTTGTTCTCAAATATATAACTCACCCGTGATAAGGTTTAACCTTTCTGCTTCTCTTTTGATTGCATGAATGTCTGTTTCTTACTCACTGCTGCAATTACCAAAAAAAAAAGAAAGTTGCCTATGTTTGCTGTTACATTAATTTACTGCAGAATCTTCAAGTTCTAGAAATCTCTGCATTGTTTTGTTATGTTGATACAATTTTTTTTGTTTTCCTTTTTGTTATGTTGTGCTTGGGTTTGCAGGTGTTCCTCCATTTTATCTACTGGGATGAATTGCCTGATATGGAAGATTTAATGGGTGGCACAGACTTGAAATGGGCATCGACACTTGTGGCTCAGCATCTGCTTGCGGCTGCAGACCGTTATGCTCTTGAGAGGCTTAAAACAATCTGCGAGTCAAAACTCTGTGAAGGAATCAGTATAAATACGGTTGCAACCACCTTGGCTTTGGCAGAGCAGCATCATTGTTTCCAGCTCAAAGCTGCATGCCTCAAATTCATAGCTTTGCCAGCAAACCTGAAAGGTAAAACCGAAACCTCATTCTGTTTATTTTTAATTTTTGGTTCAGTCACTGATCATATCATCATTGAAATCTGAAACTTCTCTTTGTCTGTTTATTTATTTAGCTGTGATGGAAACGGATGGGTTTGATTATTTGAAGGAAAGCTGTCCATGCTTACTAAGTGAGCTTCTGGAGTATGTGGCTAGGCTGAGTGAGCATTCTTTAGCATCATCTGGGAATCGGAAAGAGTTTTATCCTGATGGTTGTGATCTGAATGGGAGACGAGTGAAGCAGAGGCTACACTAATCTGAGGGAGAGACTGATGGATGGGGATGATGTTGGAGCCATTTGGTAAACAAGATTGTAGAGAAGATTTGTGAAAAGTGTCATTTGTAAAAGTATTAGTGATTGTTCTGTACGTGTTTGTCCAGCAAGTAGAGTGAGATGTTTGTCTTTGTATTTTTGTTTCTTTGGCCCCCGAAAGATTCTGTAACAAAAACCGCTTCTCTGAAGGAAAAGTTTCTTGCAACTTAAGTGATGATTAAGAGCTTGGGTTGGTTATGATAAACAGAACATAACAGTTTCACTACATAAGACAAAGGTTCCAACAAACACTACCTCTGCTTCACCGTTCTTCTTCTTCTTCCCATCCTCAGGGTCTTCTAATGATGCAATGCTTCCCACCTGGAGGCACAACGTCCTTGTTCACAAAACCTACAAAAAGACAAATAATGGCCCTTTGGAGTTTTGAGCAAGTACCTGATCTGGGAGGGCGGAGTAGAGAACCGAGAGAACTCTAGTGAGCATTCCGAGCGTATAAATATATTTTAGTGAGATTTTTGTAACATAATATATAAATTTTTAGAATCAAATAGATAAAATAAACTAAATTGTGGATTGATTAAAGGTTAGATAAATGAAGATAAAGATTATATTTTGAATCTCATGCATATATATTTTACAAAAGATATAAATTGTTAAAACTATTTAATATTTTATTTTAATTTTAATATGTTTTTGAGGTATCCACGATTAATGTGTATAAAAGTTAATAAAATATTAATATAAAATAATATGTTTTACACAGTTTTTTTGTTTTGACAGGAAAACACGGTTTTTGATTTTGGCGGAAAACGTGTTTCGGTTTTGGCGAAAAAATACGTTTTTCAGATTCGACGGAAAACACGTTTTCGGTTTTGGCGGGAAAACACGTTTTTCGTGTCTTTGATGGAAAAATGTGTTTTTTAGATTTGGTGCGAATTTTTTTTTGGGCGGAAAAACACGTTTTCGATTTTGGTGGGAAAACACACTATTTGATTTAGCGAGAAAATGCATTTTTGGTTTTGGTGAAAAAACACGTTTTTTCAGAGTTGACGGAAAACACGTTTTGGGCGAGAAAATACGTTTTTCGTTTTTGACGGAAAAATGCGTTTTTCAGATTTGACGGGAAATAAGATTTTTTTTTTTTTTTGCCGGGAAAACGCGTTTTTAGTTTTGGGTCGGGTATTTTTAATCGGTTCCGGTTCGGGGTTTTCGGGTCCAGGTCACGGAAAGAGGAATATGAGTGAATAGGCCTAGTACAGGCATAAGCCCAAACGAAGACCCAACAAGAAGGATAGTTACGGCCCAAAACGAGGTCGAGATGAGACTCTCTATATAAAGACCAAAAAAATTACAAAATCATCTTACATCGCCCGCCTCTCGAAAAACATAACCTAGCGCAGCAGTCAAGCCATGGACGAATCCGCCATCAAAGTAATTGTTCTTATCTATCGCTTTCTGTTTCTCGAATTAGTTGTTATCTTCATAGATAGCTGATTAGATCTTATTTACTTTTTAGGTACTGGAATCGAAGGGTTTTGATGCAGGGGTTCGAAACGGCAGGTTCGTCTCTCTTTTATTTGAGATTTGTATATCCAAAATTGTAATTAATTAATAAATATCCGTTGCAATATCTATATACAGTAGCATTATTAGGAGGATGGTGATCAAGGGATACGACACCTCCCCTCCTATTCCACCTCCTACTCAGGTTGTCAAAGTTGCTGATGCAGACAGCAGCAGCAGGTTTGTCTCTTATTTTGAGATTTTTTTATATCTGATATGTGTTCTTGTCTCACAGTAATTAATTAATTAATTAATTAATTAATATAGCAGATTTGGATGCAAGGGAATCATGTATCCTCCTTCTCGTAGGGAGGTTGTCGAGGAGGCTCTGAGAAAACACTTCTTCGCATCATTTGGAATAACGTTAATACATGTTTTTGTTCCCCAAGTAGACGACAGTGATATTCTCTGCAGGTTATGTGGGGGTTCTTGCTCCTCCTCCTCTATCTTTCGCTCTGCTGCAGCAGCTGCTTTATCTATATAATAATAATAATAATAATAATAATAATAATAATAATAATAATAATAATAATAATCTTTTTATGTTTATTTACAGTCACGGCTTAATCTATGTCAATGAAGAATGTGAAGCAGAGGCTTTGCAGCTTGATGGAAGTGACATGGGAGGAGGCCGTATTTTACAAATTACGGCTTACCCTTTTGCCGACCATCACCTTGACCATGTCTTTGCTCAGACCAAAGGCATAGACCAGTTCCTACAGCGCACGTAAATTAATTCTTTTCTTTTTTATTTATTAATGGACAAGTGTATCCCTGTTGACAATACGGTCTCTTGCTATATTCAGGTTGGAAGTTTCAGGATTTGATACTTCCCTTGCTAGCAAGGATGATATCAAGGAGATGGTACGTGGGCTGTTCGGTACATCGGGTTGTTTTGTTCTTGGCAACGGGTGTGTTCTCCTGTATCTCCGTGGTCAAGATAATATTGACAATGCTCTGAAACTTAGCGGAGTTTCTGTGAGAGGCTTTAAAATTGCAGTTGATATGGTCCTTCCAATAGACAGCATCGACGTTGGCATACCTCGCCCAGGTACGTTACCTTTTCTTTTTTTCTTTTCGAGAAAACAAAGTGTAAAAGCTTATTCACTCATTCGTCTGTTTGTTTGTTTGTTTCAGTGTGGTTGCCTCCAGCTCAGGGAAATAAGAAGACGATCATGGCTACTGACTAGAAGAAATTTCTCTCTCTCTCAAAATGCTCTCTCGTGTTATTAACTACTTGTCAAGCTCTTGGAATCATTATTATGTTTTGTCTGGATTTTAAATGTTATGTTTTATATTCTTGTGTGCTGAGTTTTTATAATAAAACATTGTAAAAAAATATGACAAACTTGGTTGTCCAATCAAGTTGTTTTTAGTAACTTATAAAGACTAAGCTTATTAATATCTATTTTTCCACGAATTAAAAAGAGACTAAACTTAAACCGTTGGTCATAGTTTGGTGTTTCAGTTCGTCTTTGAGACGCTTTGCTCTTGTGTCCTTGTTTGCAACAATAACATCCCTCGCAGCGACTCTGGTCCCTTTCGGAATTGCGAACCATTACCCCACAGCTGCTGCATCTAACCACTTAGCAGTCACTGCCTTTGATCTGGTAAGGAGATGTTAGTGGGAGTCACATTTATAATGATTCTAAGAATTTGAAAATCTAGTGTTATTAGTTTATAGACTTTTAAATTTTTATTAGAATATAGTGTTATCGGAGTGATGATTTTATAATTTTCTACAAAATCTTTTGTTAATTAAAAAAATTACATTTTAATAATTTTATAAATCTGTTAAAGTTAATGTTATTGAAAGTTGTATTCTTAATCATTTAATTCACAAGATTTTAATAAAGTACATCTATTCCTTAGATTCTTAAAATTATTTGAATAATTTATTTTCCTAGATTTTCACAATATACAAAATTCTCTACGATTTTTTTCCAAATTTAACAAATTTTTTTAATTTTTAAAAGGACAATTATCTCAAATAGTATTCTTTTAAGGTTTTTATATAAAAAAATAGACCTTAAAAATTAAAAATGACCAAAATATCACTTTTTATTTTGAAAATTTTAAGTTTTTTTTTTGTTTTTAAATTTTTGAAACTATATTCCAAAACTCCACTCCTCAACTCTAAACAAAAAAGTCTAAGATTAGTTAATCCAATATGTATAAATCTATATTTAATAAAACATTTAAGTGTTATTTTGGTCATTTTAATTGTTAAATTTTATTTTTGTGACAAAATTTTTTTTTAATCTATTCTAATCATTTTCTTTTTTTAAAAACCAACAAACTCTATTATATTCACTTTTTTAAAAAACCAACAAACTCTATAAATTTCACTCCCATTAAGACCTGCACGCGTAGTCGTGTGGTTCGCTAGAGAGACCCAACAAGAAGGATAGTTACGGCCCAAAAGGAGACTCTATATAAAGACCAAAGAAATTACAAAATTTATCTTCATCGCCCGCCTCTCTCGAAAAACCTAACCTAGCGCAGCACTCAAGCCATGGACGAATCCGCGAACAAAGTAATTCTTCTTATCGATTTCTAAATTAATTTCTTTCTTCTTCTTCTTCGTATGATTTTTTTTTTCCTGATTAGATCGATTGTAACAACGTAACGTAGGGTCTGGAATCGAAGGTTAGTGATGCAGATACTCCACTACAAAGGAGGTTCGTTTCTCTTTCTGAGATTTGTATCTCTAATTAGATAGATCATTTGTTGTTGTTGTTTTATCTCACGGTGATTAATTCATTAATTAAATCCTTTGCAACAGGTTAAGGAGATTCCGCGAGATCAAAGTAACGCTTCTTCTTTATCATCGCTTTCTGTTTCTCCAATTAGTTGTTTCTTCTTCATAGCTGATTAAATCTTTTATCTACTTTAGAGTCTGCAAGTTGTCGGTGGTGATGCAAAGATTCCAAAAAGCGGGTTCGTCTCTTTTTGAGATTTTTATATCTAATTAGATACATCATGTGTTCTTGTCTTAATTAATATATGTTTTGCAAAATAAATAGCATTATTAGGAGGATGGTGGTCAAGGGATACGACACCTCCCCTCCTAGGGAGGATGTAGAAGAGTCTCTGAGAAAACACTTCGCATCACGTGGAATAAAGTTAATACATGTTTCTGTTCCCGTTGACTTCCACGGTCGTATTCTCTGCTGCAGGAGGTTATGTGGCTTCCTCCTCATCCTCTAGCTTGATCGCTCTGCTGCTGCTGCTGCTTAGTCTATAATGTTCTTTGTGTCTTCTCTTTCTTTTACAGTCACGCTTTAATCTATGTTAATGAAGAATGTGAAGCAGAGGCATTGAAGCTCAATGGAAGTGACATGGGAGGAGGAGACCGTATTTTAGAAATTACGGCTTACCCTTTTGCCGACAATCACCTTGACCATGTCTTTGCTCCTACCATTGTCACAGAGCAATACAAACAGCGCGGGTAAAATTCTTATTATCTATCTTATTTATTAATTAACAAATCGTTATCCCTGTTTTGTCATGTTGATAATATGATCTCTTGCTATATTTAGGTTGGACGTTACGGGATTTGATACTTCTCTTGCTAGCGAGGATGATATCATGAAGATGGTATGTGAGGCTTTCCCTGGATCCGGTTGTTTTGTTTATAGGGACGGGTGTTGTCTCGTTTATCTCCATGGTCAAGATGCTGTTGAAAATGCTCTGAAACTTAGTGGAGGTTCTGTGGGAGGCTTTAAAATTGCAGTTGATAAGGTCCTCCCAATAAAAAGGGTGAGCGTTGGCACATATCCCAAAGGTACGTCGTTTACCTTCTTCCTTCTTTTCCATGTTTTTTTTTTTTTTGAGAAAACAAAAGGGTAAAAGCTTTCACTCATTCGTCTGTTTGTTTGTTTCAGCGTGGTTGGCTTTGGCTGCGGGAAAACAGAAGACGATCATGACTGCGGACTAGAAACTCTCTCTCTCTAAAAAATGCTCTCTCTCTCTCTTGTTATTAACTAGTTGTCAGACAATGCCACCTTCTTCTTTTCTCTTGCTGGAATGTTGAATGCTATGTTTTGTCTGGATTTTGGTATGTTTTTTTGTTATTCGTGTATGTTAAAACTCTGTAAAAAGACAAACTTGGTTGTCCAAAGTGAAAATCAGCTTTAGTAGTACAGTATCTATAAATCCAAGGTCTCGGTTCCTTTGTCCACCTAAAACATTGATCATTGTTTGGTTTTCCAGCTTATCAAATCTCTTTCTCAGCTTCCAAATTAAGTTGCACTTTCACAATTTCGTTTGTTATGCATTTGAAGTGCTCTAAAGTCTTTGAGAGGCTTTGCTCATCAGTGGTCTATGTTGTTCTTACAACCTTCTTCGCAACAATATCATCCCTAGACCCTTTCGGAATTGCCAACCATTACCCCCCATATCTGCATCTGATCATAAGAAAAAGAAACAAAAACATTAGCACTCTAGGCCAGCAATGCTTGCCATGTTGATCTCTTACTTTGAGGCCGGGCAGGGGGAAATGACTTTAGATGCAATTGATGTGGCACTTATTGATTCCCAATGTTTGACATCTTCAAGCAAATTGTTAATTGAAACATTAGACCCTTTTCTATTAATGACACAAACCAAAATCAATCTCCAAATCCCCTTTAAAATGAACATTTTGCATTGCAATGATTAATTAAACCATTTTGTCCGATCCTTCTTGTCGATTCATCTTTTACAACATCATCTGAGTTTATGAGTTGTATAAAGAAGCAGCATGGAGATCACATCTAAACAAAAGATTACAGAAAGAAACATTTTAAAGGTTTATTTTGTTACTTCGATTTCTCTCACTTATATTTTGTCAACAAAATGCTCTCTTTTAACTAATCAAAGTTTGGAACTTATTTTGTCAACAACTGGAGTCTGGTAATTCTTACCAACAAAGAAAATATTCACATAGTTTTATCTCAAAACTTGATACATTAATATGAAACACAATCATAAACAGCACTACATAAGAGACAAAAGGTTCCAAGAACACACCTACTAACATTCAAGGTTTTTTTGGTTCATGTTTTAATTACAGTATATATAGTAGTATGATAATAGCTACATACATTACCATTACAAGACCATACTCACTTTCAAATGGCTAACACATAAACACATACTTACATTCACAAGATTATATATAAGTGTTGCCTTTTACTGACAGATATTGCCATTTAGTAGAACTCACGATCCGGAAGGATGTGCGGTGCTATGAGTGTCCAGATGTAGAGTGCAGCCGTGACCCAACCAGTGCAAATCTTGACCCAAACCGAGGTCCATCCCACGTCGATCAGAGAAGCACTCTCTGATGAGTCAGTCCATCCAGAGAGAAGCATTGCCGCGTACATGCTCGCCAGCGCAAAGATTATATGGAAGAAAGAGTATGAGTAACTTACAGGCCGTGCCTCTGCTTCACCGCTCTTCTTCCCATCCTCAGGGTCTTCTAACAATGCCTCCTTCCCACCTGGACACAACGTTTAAGTCTCTACTTCACACTTCCTGTTCAGAAAACTGACAAAAGACTAATAATGCTCTTAGGAGTTTTGAGGAAGTACCTGCTCTGGGAGAAGATGGTGGTGAGAGGAATGTGGTGGAAGAGCCAGCTCGGAGGGCGGAGTAGAGAACAGAGAGAACTGTAGTGAGCATTCCAAGTGTTAACGTACTAGCGGTGACTGCCTTGGATCTGTTAAGTCCATTGCAAACGTAGTCATGTGGTTCGCTAGAGAGACCCGTGTAACAGACATAAGCACAGTACACGGATATAACCGATGCCGGTAAGAGGCTGCCATTGATCGCAGGATGTAAAGCGACAATGGCAAAAACAAAGGCAAGGATCATAGTCATGACGATGAAGAAAACATTTAGTCCACAATCATGACCAGACGGGTTGAACCACATGAACAGAACTCCTGAGAAGGCATATGTGGCAATGTAACACACGACAGATATGACAAGCAGAGCAATGTACCTAAATAGAGAAACAATAAAGTCAAAAAATAATCCTTGATCAAACTTCTAAAAAGGGTTAAATAAAGGGTAATGACATAAACACAGGGCAGGTCCATATGTTTTAACATACCACTTCCTTTCATCCTTCTCGACCCAAGAATCATTCCAGTTATGTGTAGCATCTAACAACAAGACCACTTGAACCAACAGAAATGCTCCAGCACCAAACTTTGCTAAAGTTCCTGAAAGAATGTATAAAGCATTGAGATTAATGGCCTTGTTCTATATATATAAAGCAAAGCTCATCAAGTGACATAATTTACTTTACGCAATCTCTACAACTTTAGTTACAATAAATGGAAAAAATGTCAAGAAGCTATACACAAGCAAAATATATTGTCAATCCCAAGCTTAAGAAACTGAAATCTAATGAGATAGTAGTACCATATATGCGAAGCAAAAATATTAGTTACCATAGATTGAGACGATAACATTTGGAACAAAGAACATAAGGACAACAAGCAGAAACCAAACAACCATCTTCACAGGCCATCCACCATGGTGCCACGAGTCACGCCTATCGTTCTGATCTTTAACACCAATCATGATCAAAGCGTAAATCGCAAAAAAGAGAAAATTCCCAAAGCTCACACGAAGAACAGCTTGCTGCTGATACCATTCTTTAGTATACGAATCCGAAGTGTTTATCCCTAATCGTCAAACAGAGATTCACATCATTAGACAATGTTTTCTTATAAAAAGAAACAAAATTTCTAACAGAAAGAGCTGAACAAAAACAGAGAAACCCTAATTTTGATATTGATGATTTCAATTCCAATCAAGCTAAAAGGATCCTACTTTCTAGAAACCCAGATGGAGAATTGAAGAATCGTACAAGAGAATTTCTCGAGGAGCGGAGCAGAGGTCTCGCGGAGGATCCAAGAGACGACAAGGGAGGCACCGAAGAGACCACAATAAGCGATCCTCGCCGATTTCCTCGAGATTCCGGAAGCCACCGAAGAGCACAACCCACACGTCGCCGAGGCACAGCAACAAGCTAAGCACGACATAGTTATGATTTCAGAGATTTTTTTTTTTTTTTTTTTTGGTGTGTGATTTGACTATCTTCCTCTGTTGCTTGTTTGTGTGCTCAAGGAAGAAGAGATGAGAAGTTTCTGGAAATTACATAATCAGACAGTAACTAAGGAAATTATCAATTTAATCCATTTCTTCATACATACGCTAATGATGCACGGTTTGACTAACCGGGAAAATTAGGAGTGTATCGGTTTAAGAAAACCGAGATCAAACCCAAAACTTGGAAATTAACGAAATTAGTATATGACCTTTTTAGAATTTTTTGATTTTTTTTTAGTTATTGGTTCTTGATTCTTAAAATCTTTACAATTCATTATTATTGGTTAGAATTTTTTTAAAATTGATTGTTTTGAAATTTATTAACCTTATTGTTTTTGGTTTGAGTTTTTAAGAAAAAATCTTTTCAAATCTATTTCATTCAAAAAAGTGTTTATAGTTAATAATTTTATTTAATTAAATGTATTGTAAATTACTATTTGATTATAGAATATTCACACTTTAAAATATCAGATCAAAATTTATATGTAATTAATACTAGATTACATATTCTTTCTATTTCATAATAAAAAAGTATCATTCTAACAATTTTTTTCTTGTTGCATAAAATATACAGTATTATTTGAGAATCCCAATACAAAATATATTTATTTTTAATTTAAAATTAATTACAAACTACATTAATCTTATATACTCAAATACTATTGGTTAAATAACTAATGACAACTTAAATATTTTTCAATCACTTTCTTAATCTATATGAAAAATATCAAAGTTACACTTATTAAACAAACAGATGGAGTATGTGATATGGATTCATAAAAGTATGAAAACAATTTTATTACCTAGACATGTTTATCTTAATTATATTATTATAGTAATAAATATTTTTTGTTTTGACTCTTAATTGCGCAATAATTTGGCCAAATCTAATTCTATTCTCTTTTAGTGACTAAGGATGCAAAATATCTTTGTGTCTCCATATATATATATACAAACAATGGTGATGAGAAAATATTCAGTACGAACAAAACAAAACAATTCACACAAAAAAGCATAAAAGTCATTAATTAAATTTTGAATCATGAAATCTGCTACTTGGTTTGTGGTTTCATGTGTTCTTATGTTCTTCGTGTTGCATAATACACAAGGTAATATATATTGGTTTCCATTGGTTACTCACGCAATTAAAAAAACATTGTGATGGAAAACGTTTTATACAAACTTGTATTTATTGCATTATCAATTTTCTTATCCACCAGCTAATCGTTTGTTGTTGATATATAAAATAGTGGAGGGAAGAGGTAAGGCCCCTGAAATTGTTGTCCACTTAACGAAGGGGATATGTCATGAAGATCCAGTCATAGCTTCCAAGCAATGCTTTTACGAAGTTCTCAACGAGGAAGGAAACGACTACTATGGTAGGAATTGCAGTTGTAGGGATGCACCCCATGAGGGAGGAGACTACGGACACTATTGTACATGTTTTCATTAATGAATAGTTCATTAATATGATGTATTGTATCTCCTAACTAAAAGGAAATATCTATTATTATAAAGAAGAGTTCTCTCATTTCTCATTCAATACATGTTATCAGTTAGATATAAGAGAAGCCGACACATGACATTCTAAACCTCATAATTTGATGGACTTCGTACTTCTTATATATGCATTCATATGTTTAATTGGACCTGTAATGAGTGAAAATAGGGATATAATGTACACCACTTTCTAAATGATAAAAATCATTATTATACACATCTCTTGTGAATATATACCAAAAATACAAATGATAAAATTATACAAAACAATAATAATAGAAGAGTTCTCTTATTTCTCATTCAATACACATCATCAATTAGATACAAGAGAAACTGACACGTGACATTCTAAACCTCATAATTTGATGGCCTTCGTACTTCTTATATATGTATTCACATGTTTAATTGAGCCTCTAATGAGTGAAAATAGAGATATAATGTACACCATTTTCTAAATGATTAAAAACCTTAACATACACATCTCTTTGCGAATGCATACCAAAAATACAAATGATAAAATTATACAAAACAATAATAATTAAATCACAAATAAAATGTATCCCGCATATAGAGTGGACCAACCCTAGTAATTAATAAAAATTAGATATTAATCCATGGTGCGGGTACATATATAATAAACCCTTGAAATAATGCACACTTCACTTAAATTTAAATAAGGCAAAATATATAAAATTATGTTTTCGTTCCATAGCACTTTGAGACAGTTAGCAAAAATTTTAATATCTTTTATGTCATTTTTAAATATTATATGGTATTGCGTTCTAAAATTTGAAATTATATATTCTTTTAAATTATCATTGTCAGTACATGTGTCTTATTTATTTTTCTAGAATTACTAGTTTTTGGAAAGCATAATTAAATTGTGTATTTGATTATATTTATATAATAGTAATATATTTTGATTTCATTGAGATAGTTTAACAGAATACAGTTAAACCATGCTATATAAATAAAGGCAAACATTTTATTATCTATTAACATGTATAATAATTAAATTTTTTTTATTTAACGACAGTAGTTCATAGATAATTTGATGTAAATTATACTTTATATAAACAAAACATATATGATTTACCACAACAAAAATTAATTAGAATTTTGTAGAATGAATACATCATCAATATCCAACCATTTCATAGTGTATTGTGAACTTTATATAATAATTAGTTACTAATTTTTATTATTTTTCTAAAATATTTACTAGCTACTTTTAACACGTGGAAGATGATTGTTAGGCACAAATAAACCCAAGAAAAATATTTGTTGAGTTAGAAAAATAGAATGAATACATCATCAATATCCAACCATTTCATAGTGTATTGTGATCTTTAAATATAATAAACTGGTTTTATCATGGATTTTATAATAATATACATTAAATCCCATTTCGTTAGTCAGAATGTAAACTGGTTTTATCATGGATTTCACTTCAGCCAACATACAAAATGCTAAACACAAACTACTTTGCACCCATTATAGTTATTAGAACATTTATAGAGTTCATGCAAGACAGTAGCTGCTTGCTCACCTTTGTAATCTTCAAGATTAAATGAGTTGAGAATTCTTCCTTTTGAGCCTATAACCAAGGAAAGAAACCACCATTATGAGTAGTCAGTTTCTACTAGCAGTAAAACATGAACATCTGAGTTCCAGTAGAAGCTAATAAATATTCTTCGTCAGTGCCTCACCATACGCTCTTTGTTTATCACAAAAAGGACCAAAACCATAGTGAAAAATAAAGTGCTGCTAGAAGAATATACAAAAGAGGTAGACCTGAATTTGCAACAATAACTAACTGTTGTTGAACTTCAATGTTTTGGGAAATATCTCAACAGATGTGAATACTTTGATATCTCTTTCCTGAACATATATATCTTCATAGGAGCCAGTTGACGTCATCAGCTTTGGCAGTATGTCATCCAACAAAATATCAGGTAAAAGCCTAATGAGTTTTTGCCGGAAGTATCAAAGAATAACCAAGAAAGAAAATGATGAAAAATCTATAATAAAAAATTTCACTTTTCTTTTCATCTCTTTGAGCATGTCTTCAACACCAGCCCGCGTCGAGCACCTAATTTTTTCAGTTGCCTCTGTGCAAATGGAAACACAATTTTTTTGGAATATTGATTCGTGAAAGTATATACTCGCTGCTTCCAAAAGAAATAGTTATTGGTTCTTGATTATTAAAATTTTAGTACAGTTCATTATTATTGTTATAATGTTTTTAAAGATTGGTTTTTATTGTTTTGATAATTTCTTACCTTATTGCTATTGGTTTGAGTTAAAAAAAAAGTCTTTCCAAATCCATTTCATTCAAAAAGTTTGTTAGAGTAGTTAATTCTTTAATTTAAATGAAATGTATCTAAGATTATATTTTATTATAGAATATTCATTCTTTAGAATCCTAGATCAGTATCTATATATAATTATTACTAGAATATATATATTTTCTCTTTCATAATAAATATCATTCTAATATTTTTTTGTTACATAAAAATGTCATTTTAGAATTTTAATGCAAGTTATATTTAATTCAACTTAACATTAATTATAAACTGCATTGATCTTACAAATAATTGTATTTGTCTCAAATACTATTGGTGAAATATGTGTAACTAATAACAATTTAAATACTTTTTAATCTCTTTCTTAATCTGTGTAAAAATGTTAAAATGATAGAGTATGTGATATGAATTCATAAAGATATTTATTACCTAAAAATGTTTTGCATTATTATAATCAATACTTTTCTTTTGACTCTTAATTAATTTGGTCAAATATAATTCTATTGTCTTTTAATGACTAAGGATGGAAAATATCTTTGTGTCTCCCTATATATAAACAAACAATGGTGATGAGAAAATATTCAGTACGAACAAAACAAAACAATTCACACAAAAAAGCATAAAAGTCATTAATTAATTTTTTGAATCATGAAATCTGCTACTTGGTTTGTGGTTTCTTGTGTTCTTATGTTCTTCGTGTTGCATAATACACAAGGTAATATAAATATATATTGGTTTCCATTGGTTACTCACGTAATTTAATAAAAATCATTGTGATGGAAAACGTTTTATACAAACTTGTATTTATTGCATTACCAATTTTCTTATCCACCAGCTAATCGTTTGTTGTTGATATATAAAATAGTGGAGGGAAGAGGTAAGGCCCCTGAAATTGTTGTCCACTTAACGAAGGGGATATGTCATGAAGATCCAGTCATAGCTTCTAAGCAATGCTTTTACGAAGTTCTCAACGAGGAAGGAAACGACTACTATGGTAGGAACTGCAGTTGTAGGGATGCACCCCATGAGGGAGGAGACTATGGACACTATTGTACATGTTTTCATTAATGAATAATTCATTAATATGATGTATTGTAGCTCCATAACTAAAAGGAATACACTTGAATTTAAATAAGACAAAATATAGAAAATTCTGTTTTCGTTCCATTGCACTTTGAGACAATATGTTGCTTTTAGTGAGTTTTTGATTTTAAATAAAAAGTAGGGGACCATTGTCCCCTGCCACCTACCAAAAAGCAGACAGTTAGCAATTTTTTAAATATCTTTGATGTCATCTTTTAAAAGTTATATGGTATTGAATTTTATAACATTCCGTATAATGATGACACATAAACCAGACTTTTGTGATCTTATCCTGGTAGTATTTATTCAGTCGTCTCAAGGTTTTATTAGGGCTTGAGGGCGAGATGCAGATTTATATATGAATAATGACCCTTTAACGGTACTTTCTAATAGAATCACATACTAGAGTCATCTGAATCAATAAAGAATGAATTTAATCCTCCATTTCTTTGCAGTAATACTACCCTTATATACATTTTACACGTCGAACCAAAGAGACGACCCAAATAATCATGAAACCAATGACAGCAAAAAAAGATGATGATGCATGATTCTCACTACCAAGCTCAATGCATGTCTTTCTTTCTTTCTTTTTGCATTACCAGTGTGTGTTACAAAATTAACTCTCTCTTGATTTCTCTTTTTTTTTTTGTGCTACACTTGTTTTTTTCCCGCTCTCTTCGATAGCACCCTGCCTGGATCGTCTCCATCTCCATCTCCTAGTATATATTGTGCCATTATATTTTGTTTGCCTCTACTCTTCTAATGAATGTCTTGATGAACGGTACAAATCATACGGAGCCCAAAGATGATCAACAATACAAGGCTTTCTTGAATCTAATCTCAACCATGGCTTACCTTTCCCACTCCAATGAAGAAGACTTATCGGACCTGGATGCAACGTTCTACATTTCCCTTCAATGTTATCCCCTCCTAGACCATGCTGGTTCCACCGGTGATCAACAGCTTTTATATCTCCGGCGAATATCAGCAAGAACGGAGGCAATGATCCTAAATGGTATATCCTCTTCTGCTTCTGAACAGTCATCCACTCTTCTACCTTCTGTGTGTACATCCCTCTCCTCCATTTACCAACGTCCACGACCATAACGCCCGTGTTAAAATAACACGGGCGTTTGCCTTCAAGGACTTTGACTAGTTCCGGGTCCGACCAAAAAGCTTTGGTGAAATAGTATGTGAAGTTTGCGTGGCAGTACTCGGGAGCTGCCACGACTTTACCTTCCATTTCTACATGCCATAGCTTCTCTATGTCATCGACCACGACGAGGTCTGAGTCTAGGTATATGATCCGGTCGACGCTGGTGGGAATGATATCCGCGAGGTAGATTCTCGCGTAGTTTAGAGGCTGGTCTAGGGCTTGTCTGATGGATTTAGAGATTTTGCTGCGGACTAGGTTTGGATCGAACGTATAAATCTTGAAGTTCAGGTAAGGAAAAGTTGATTTGATGCTGGAGAAGAGGTCGTTTTCGAAATGAGGAAGGGAGAGGAAATGAAAAGAGAGGTTTTCAGGACAGGTTGAATGTTGTAGGAGAGACAAGACAGCAGCCATTGTTCCACGGAGGTAGTTTGTGTCAAGAGTCATGGCTATATGAATCTTATCAGCCTCATCACATTGATCACCGTTTCTGAAAGCTGGGGCTTCTCTAAATACAGGGAGGGTTGGAGCAGAAGGCTTATGGAGAATGACTCCAACACGAACCGCGGTTGTGGAGGTTGTGAACAAGAGGAGGTTAAAGGACAGGAGGCCTAGGAGTTGTGTGTATGAGCGGCTCCTTGAGGCCATCCTGAACCTAATTCTCAGGTTAAGTCTTTTATTTTTATTTTTTGGTTTGAAAAAAAAGGTTTATTACAATTTAAAAAGATGAATAGTTAATAGAGCCATTGGTAGGGAGGGGCTAGAATAAAGGATTTGCGGAGATGCTTGTTTTATTAGCAGTAGGAATATGAGGGAGAGATTGAAGTTCGGAGTGTTTCCCACAAAATCTTTGTCTCAAAAATATCTATTTAATTCATGTTGAAATAGGGAAGAGGAGAAGTCTGTTGTCTAATTAAATTGGGGAGATTTTTTAGATCGTGTTGATCAATTTGCTTTGCTGTCGTTTCTTTTAGTTGATTGCGCCGGCGGTTTTTTTTTTTTAAGAGAGTTCTAAATTTAGAATAACAACTTTCTTCTAAAAATGTAAAGCATATGGTTTTCATATAGTTCGAGAAAAAAGAAAAACAAATGTTCTTATGTAAATCCATCTCAAAATAGAGCTAGATGATTCACATCTCTTTACTTATTTTGGTAGCCATCTTTTGATAACATCATCATACCAACTGAACTAGTTAAGAAAGTGTGTGATACTCACTCCACATTTCAAGAATTAAAAAAAAAGAGATACGTAATGTTTCTTTGAGAATAGAAAAATATGTATGTTGTGTTACAAAAAAGAAAGAAAAATATGTATGTTATCCAGTCAACTTGCTTGCGGTGCAAGAATTTCGCGCCTGCATGTGCTACTGGCGGCTAAAGAAAGACAACTTGCTTCTTTTAGTAATAACACTGTATGGAAACAAATTAAATTATACCAAACAAAACGTAGCTGTCACGTAAAGGTTTGGGCCACTAACTTTAGGTCCAACGATTCCTCCTTTACGTTTGGGTATGTTAAAGTGTATTATCAATTAGTCAGTAGTAAAACTACAGTTAACTTATAAATAGAACTATATCTTTCGGTAAGGAGGGCCAACAGATACATTTAATTTATTAACGGAAACGATGAATTTGTGAAAGATTATCATTGTACAGATCAAATGCCTGTGTAATAAATGATGATGATGATTGTTTCTTATGCACTCTTTCTATGTAACAATTCATCATATATAGCAAGGTAACGAAATAAAGTTTTAAAAGTAAATGCAGAGCTTCTCAGCTATGCTGTTCTGTACCAAGTAACACTTCTCCAACAATTCATTTAATCTCTCACTTTCTCTATCCTTCACCGTCACTTCTTTTCCTTCACTCCTCCATGAGCTCTCTGTTTCATCAGCTAACTCCTCATCCTCAGTTATCATCATATCAACCCTTCTTGAAGCTTCTCTACTCTTCTCCAACATTGACTCATCTATGTCTCTATGATCATCATCAACAAGCCTTTCCGTCTGAAGCGATTCTACTTGTTCATCTCTCTTGGGTTTGTGATTACATGGAGGAGATGACTTCAAGGGGGTGCAGCTGATTTGAACCATTTCGTGAAGCAATGGACGAGAAGATTGGTATGTCGCATCTTCAAACAGGAACTTGTCAGTGTGGCTTGAAGCTGACATGGTGAGATCAGACTTCAGTACGTAAGCTGAGGAAGACGATGAATCTAGCACACCCATTATCCGCCAGTTGAAGATTCTCTGGAAG
Source organism: Eruca vesicaria subsp. sativa (assembly GCA_932364175.1). NCBI lineage: Eukaryota > Viridiplantae > Streptophyta > Magnoliopsida > Brassicales > Brassicaceae > Eruca > Eruca vesicaria. The sequence continues at coordinate 300,958 of CAKOAT010219598.1, read as the reverse complement.
ATTCCGATCCATCTCGGGATGATATGGTAGTAGCTTGAGTTATGAAGTTCGAGTCTAGTGTTTCTTTGTAGCATTACTCCTGCTTCTTTCCTGGCTAATGAGTCTCCCATAAGATTGCTTGTCTGTGTCAAGTACTCAACTAAGCATCCCTCGAGTCGTTGCGTATAGTTCTCTATCTCAGCACCAGAAGCACATCCTAGGGTTAACCATGTCAAATCATCTTCAAAATATGGAAGCTTACAGTTCTCGAGTATGGAGTTGAGTTGTTCGATGCTCTCTGAACTGCTCCAGTCCAGGTTGGGTAGATAACTCTTCACCATTAAATGTTCTTTTCTATTATTCTCGAGCAACATTGTCTCAGGGCCAGGCCAACAGATCGGATTTGCTTCAGCAGCAGAAGTGATGTTCCTTTTTGATGTTTCCAATGCCTCGTTGAAGGCTGATATGCACATGTTAGGACCAACTTCCTGATCAGGCCTCTGCTTAAGCGACTCCAGTGAAGAACTATAATGCATCAGAACAAGTTCCCGCGGTTTAACGTGATGAAAATTTGGTTGCAGAGGTGAATTTCCCGCAAGCCATTTAAGCCCATCTCTTAGCCGTGAATCGCTGAAAAAATGAACTTCCTGTCCCTTCTGGGACTTATTAGCAATAGAAACGATGGTGAAGCTTGATATCTTTGATTTGTCAATATCATGGAGGCCTAGTTCAGAGACGAGATTTGTATCAGGATCCACGCTTTCCCCATTGCTTGAGCTGATTAGAACGAGAAGGGGAAGGAGTGAACCGTTTGGTACTGATTCAAGAATGCGGTTAAGATGTTCTCTCTGGTAATTCATAGGTAAGCCTTTAGATGCAAGGAAGAGAACTGCACTTGCACCACGTGTGCTTTCACAAAGATCATTTTCAGCTTCCACATCTCTAGCTACTGAGAGACAGCATCTGAAATCAGAATCATACCCACTTGCAACCCATTTATTCCATAACGACACACCGGGAGCTGAAAACACCAGATTATCATCGGAGATACTATGCTCTGTGAGAGGGATAAGCTTTGATGATACCCATCGACTGGCTGCTGAATGTGTATCTTGACTTGATGAGTTAACTGATTTAATCTGAGTACATAAGATGACCTTCCACCATATGCATTTTGAGTCTGGATTCCTTTCGACTAATATATCAGCTACCACATCTGAAATATTCAGCCTTGACCATGATTTTTCACGTTCTTCAAATCTCCTCTTCATCGCTTGATCAATGTCAAACTCACCACACGTCTTCGATTGCTGTGTATGAAGCTAGAACCGAAATTAGACTACCAACCTCAATAGTAAATGCCTTAAAGACTTTTTATTGCTTCCTTGACAAAAAGACCAATGAAGCAAACTTACATCAGTTTTGCTGAGTCTGATAGGAGTGCCCAGGGTTAGAGAATTCAGAGCAGCTGCTGCAGCTAACTGTCGACGCTCCCGCAATTCACTTTGACGTAAAGACCACCGCTTCCATAATCTGTGAAGATTTAGAAAAGATGAGTTAAACAAAAAGTAACCTAAACCAAGTATCAGCTTGCATGAGATGGTAGACCTTATGATCAACTTGAGTTTTGCCTTCGCCACTTCCTCGTCATACTGATTTGTGATGTCTCCGTCTCCATTCTCGTCTTCCTGTTCAATGTCATGGAAACCCTCTTCCAAGGTAACAGTCATCGCAGCTTCGGGTACTGATTCTTCCAAAGGAGATATCTTTTCTACACTCGTTGGAGACTCTGAAATGGTAGTTACAGGCACACTCTCCATAGGCATAGACATTGGACTTTGTTGCAAAGTAGGGCCAGGCACAAGATTCGTTTGCATATGCCCTGCAAATAGACTTTGTTGCAAAATAGGTCCAGGCACAATATTCGTTTGCATATGCTCTACAAATGGAGATTTAATTTCTGCAGGAGATATACTAGTATGGCTGCCATTAGGTTGTCTCTTCAAATTCGAGGATTCAGCTTGAGGAAATCCATGAAAACCAAAAGGAGAATAAAACTTCTGGGGAGAATGAAATTCACCAGACGGCGTAAGGTCATTTCGTTTCTGTTGATCCACTGCTGGTTTTACATCAGATGACCGCACTGGATTTATTACAGATGTTCTCACTGGCTTGTCTTCCTCAAGTAAGAGGGAAGTCGTGGAATCGGTCATTTCTTTATCAACTAGTCGCACTGATGTTTGTTTCTTAAGACTTTGGGCAAACGGCCTTTCCTGTTGATATCCTTTATTTGCTTCTGTCGGCAAGGATGACAACGGAGAGGGAGCAGAAACATCTTCTGCAATAGAGGGAGCAGAAACATCTTCTGCAATAGAGGGAGCAGAAACATCTTCCACAATGGTTCTTGACTTTTTCATGTGAACAAGTTTCGAGCATTTTGTTTTATAGTCCTTATCAGCATGGAGAAATAGGTCTTCCTTTACCATGTATGGCTCTTCAAACTCTTTTATTGAAAATCCATGGTACTCCAACAGGGCTTCTATGTCCTCTTCCTGTATTCCATCACCGGAACAAAAATGTAAGACATCTAGCAATTTCTCTGTGATGGACCACGAAAGGGATACGCCAAGTAGAAAATCGATGGAAAATTACCTCCATCCCTATCCACTTTGACACATCTGAAACTGGGATACCCTGATTATTTTGGAGACTAGCGTGCAGAGAAGCAAGTGCCTGAGTTCTTAGCTGATGAAACATAATAAATCTCAGATCTCGGTAAATTAACCACACACTAACACGGTAAGAATAATAGCTTTTAAACCTACACCACAAATAAGCGCTTACCTTCGAAAAATGAGCATGCATCAGACATGCTTGAAGATAACTTGCTTTTCGTGCAAGGCGAAAGAAGGCAATGAAGTTGCCAGTTCTACAAGCTCTGTAATTGCAAAAATGCTTTCAGTACTTAGATCACATTAACAAACGAACACAAAAACAAGTTCAAGGAACTACCTGGCTACACTGCGGGCAAAGAGAACTTCTGAAGTTTGCCTTATTTCTGGAGTCATGTTGGCAAGATCAAGAGAAAGCTCAGACGGTTCAACCTAACAGGAAGAATTTAAAGTCAAGTTTAAGAACTTAGCAAAAAAAGTTTCACCGCAAATTTCACCCAAAATACTTACCTTATAGCCAGGGTGCTTGTCGAGTTTGAGAAGAGCATAATAGCCACGGAACTCTTTTTCTGTAGCAATAGTTATTCCTCTCTTCCTGTGATCATCATACATTTGGAACAACTCAACGGATGTCTTGTTCATCTGCTCAATATTCAGGTGTGCATCAAACCCCTCCGAAAAACCCTCTCCTTTAGTATATTCACATAGCTCATGCATTGCAATGATGTGAAGTCTTATCTGTAACAAGGAAATCAATAGTAAGAAACACACACTCAAAGCAGAATATCGCTTATCATCGTGGTTAATGGGCTTTCTATAAGATCAGAAATCACAGACCATTTGCTCCAGCAAAGTAATAGTTTCTCGGTTGAAAATATGTTGCATTCTTAGATCCATTCGGATAGCTCTCATCCTATCCCATAGGAAATTATACATGCCAAGAAAGTTTTCATTGTAAGGGCGGTCTAGCAAACTCAGCAAATATTCCATAGTATTCTGCAGGATTGGCATGGGTCGTATCAAAATGGCTTCTCGCTCCGCCGTCCTGGTATACTATTCCAAGAAAGATATAAGACACAGTGAATGGGTGGTCTAGCATATGTCATCTTAAGTAAGAATCTGACGTTTAATCGAATTGAAAAGGGTACACTTACTTTCTTCACAGCAAGGGATTTGCTCGTCTGATTCCTATCTCCATCTACACGCTCATAATGGTCCAAGTCACCCTTCCTTTCACGCTCACCCCGTTCTGACTCTGGGAAGATGAAAAAAAAAATCCTCAATATATTTGTTCTGCAATCACATTACTCACTCGAACTAGACATCAATTGTTGGTAACTCACTTCATTTTTAATCAAATTAAATAAACCAAAGATCATACACTCAGTTGTCCTTTTATAAGCATGTCTTTAGCTATGCTTACCAGGACACATGTCAGGGCATAATCCAACGATAAGAGAGGGCTGCTCCGAGCTTTCAAAATCAAACAAAGCATCTCCCTTGAGGGCATCCCTATTTGATTCCTGTGAATGGAATGTATGTTTGTTGTCCAGAGGCTTCACAGTTTTATTTACAGCTGATTTAGCAAGTTGAGTATCAACAGGTCGGGCTGGAACAGGGTCCAGTTCACCCTTGAAGCGGGCCAGTCTCTTTGCCCTGGCTTGCTCTTCTCTGTAAAAAACGAAAAAAAGCTCAGAAAACTTAAGAACTGGTTCACATATTAATACAAATAGTCAGTACTGTGTGGTTTAATTTACCCTTCAGTACAGCTTACAGAAGAAAAAGAGTTTCCCTGGATATCGTCATCCACAAAAGGTGGAGATCTCGTCCTTTTTGTTGCAGGTGAACCACTTGTCTTCACCGCATAACTAAAATTATTAACAGAGGAGGGGTGCCCAGGAAATTGGGAATCTGAGCTTCTTGAAAGCATAAATGACTTTGTGCCTGACGCAGGAGGAGATGTTGATGACCTATCATTCAAACAGCATGCTTAACTAAGAGCAAGTTTAAGGCACATTCAGCCAGAAAGAAAAACCACATTTGTTGCAAGTGCACTAAAGATAAAGCTGCAAGAGACATAAGCATGACTTCACAGGCTAGCAGTATAATCTTTTTCACGCAACCATTTAAACTTAAGGTAAGTATGGTCATACTCCGACTTGCTAAATATAAAGTTTATTAGGATTGCAACTCTATTCTGTATTATGAATCCCCGGTAATTCATAAGAAGTACATGTAGGACGCAACAAAAATAATAAGCTTACAACATATAGTGAGTGATCATGCTGTCTACCTTCGAGAATCATGTTGAGGAAATACAGGGTTGTCATAAAGAGGTTTATGAGAATGTGCTCGAGCCGAAGAGTTTCTTTTTGTAGCTTCCTGAATTTCAGCTGCTTCATGTGCAAATGGCAATGGAGAGCTTGGGATTTGTTCCTGATGGATCAACCGATTGGGATTGATCCTCGACCTCACCGGATTATTGTCCGCGGAAGATGGAGAGCGTCTACGAAAACATGAGAAAATGTGTCAGGACGCAAGTTTCAGAAGTCAGTGAGACGACAGACTTATAATCAGTATAGAGTTCAAGGAAGAAAAGACACATGCACGTTTCAAATTACTATCTATAATAACACATGTGAGATATTTCATGACATCTTTTTTACCAACAGCAAAAAAGGGAGAGATAGACCAAAAAATTTATGACACTGACAGGAGGATAAAAAGCTTACATCCAAGTTTGACTAGATGGCTGCTGGAAATCATCTACCAAACTGCCATTCCCAAAACCTGATCCCGGCGAATGATTTCTTTGAGAAAGCCCTAAACTTCGATCAGGAAGAAGATCTGAATGACTGCAATAAAAGTGAGGATTTTTATTGAAATTAGTTACATCAAAATCATGATATCACTAAACATCACAGCCATGCGTATGGAAATTCATTTTCTAACACCATAACCACACATAAACTTTTGAAACTGAAAAGACCAGTACATAACGCACAACAAAGTAGCTGTACAAACTCTCGTAAACGGACAAATGTTAAGAAAGCCAAAGACATGATAGTGCTACAGAATAGACAGAATGTCTATTGAAGAAAGAGCCTGATGGCAGAATGGCCTTCATTTAAAGATGGCATAAACAACCTTTTCCTTTTTGAATCTTGTGATCGACCAATCTCAGCAACATCAGTTCCACTTCTGGAAAGAATGTGTGATGTACTAGCTGGAGACGAGGCTAGACTATGCTCACTATGATCCTTCAGGAAATTCCTTGATTCATCATGCCCAAACTGAGGATTTAAAGTAGGCCTGCAAGGAAAAATCGAAGCAGGTGAGATTCAGGGAACTCATCAAAAACAATCGAACAGCTTATTCATAAAGTCTACAAGCCAAATCCGGTGACACGATCTCGCTGGATTTTTCCCTGCCATAGTAAGCCCTTATCTATTAGACATATAGGTTAGCAGAGAAACCTATAGCACTCCGCCAAACCCTGCTTTCTTTTTCCTACTCCTATTTTTTCTATTACAGAAAACTGAAAGCATTTGAATATCAACACTGCTGCCAAGCTGTGGAATATGACAGTCTTCTAAGTCGAAAATATCACACGTACACTTTTACCTCTGAACTCCAGGAAATTGGGAAGCTCTCACAGAAGGGCTTGGACGTGGAAAAGAATCTGAACCCCATTGTATTCCACTGACAGGTCCTGATCTCCTGAAAACATAGCATTCAACTGTTCCATTCAATATACTCAAGCAAAACTCTTACCAAGAAAGTATATGACTTGTTTAATCCCTCCCATCACCAGCTGTTCCAGATCAGAACTATCCCGACGCATATAAGGAGGGGAAAAAAAGAACCCATACGAGTAAGAAACTAACCTCTGAATTCCACCAGGTCGGTAAGGTTGTCCTGGAGAGTGTGAGGGATTTTGAAAAGCCACAGGAGGTGATGTTCGATTCAATGGAGGACTACCGCAAGTAAAAACAAAACAATTTAGGCTAGAATCTAAACCAAGGAAAAAAAAATAAAACAAATAACCACACCTCACATCATCACCAGGCACATAAAACTGAAAGATGATCAATGGAAGAAGATAAAACCATTCAGTTAAGAATAATCTAACCTTTGTACCCCACCTGGTCGGTAAGGTTGCCCTACAAAAGGTGAAGGATTTTGAAAAGCCGAAGGAGACGGTGCTCGCTGGATTGGAGAACCACTACAAGCAAAAAGTTTCCAATACGCAGGTTAGAATGTAAAGGAAATAGAAAATCAAAGAACTTACAAAAAAAACCTCATAGCACATGAATAACATAACACTCTAGCATATAAAAAAAATAGAAGCTGTAGAGCTAGGTTTTATCTAACCTTTGAATTCCTCCACGTGGTCCAAAATACTGTCCTCCATATCCTGAATGGTTCTGAGACGACGCTGGTGGTTGAATCATAGAATCGCTACAAGCAAAATCGCCAATTCACAAATTACATTCGCAAAATTAATCAAATGAGCTTCAAAATCCGAAGCTTAGAGCTGCCTAAGTGATATTAAACACACAATTTCATAGAAAATTCAAAGATACTACTCGTCACTTTTCGCGTGATCCTAAACACTTTTAGAGCATAATAGATCGATCAATCTAGAAAAACCTCAACGATAGTGGCATAGCTATACGGAAGCGAAGAACACACACCTGGTGGATTGAGTAGGATCAGAAACGCCGAACGTTGTAAACGGCGACGGTTTGGAGCTCATAGCGGGTCCCACATCTTTTCCGAAAGGTTTAAACGCCATCTCTGTAAACTTTCCTTGATTTTCTCAAGCTGTTTCGTTCACATTAGTCGCCGGCTAAAGTCGTAAACCAGACGAAATCGGGTTTTTTGTTTCTCCGTCGTGTTTTTTTCCGGCGATGATGATTTTACCTTTTACATATACGACGTCGCTTTTAAGGTTTCGAATTTAACCGAACGAGATTTATTATTGGGCCTTTTAATGGGCTATAATAGATTAAAGCCTTGACTCTTTGTTTTTAATGGGCTTTATCGCGGGAAAGCATCAGCCAGGAAAGAAATAATTATTTTTTATGAACATTGTTCGTTTTAAAGAGTACATGATTGCAAAACGACGTGCGCATGTCGCCGCCATCTCTCATTAGGTAGAGAGCCATCAACTTTTCACGACCGTTGACATTTTCTGAAGACTAGAAAATAAAACAATTTCCTAGAAAAAATAAAAATAAAATCATTCCCAGTTTTCAATCTCTCTACGTTTCCTTCCTTCTGGACCAAAGAGCTAATGTCGATGTCTCGCCACGGATTGATGTTGCTGCTCGTCGCAGTCTTTCTTGTCCTGCTTCAGTCATCTACTTCTCTGATTAGTTCTCCAAGTTCTATCATCAACCCTTCTAAAGTCAAACAAGTTTCTTCAAAACCCAGGTTTGCTTTTCCTCAATCCTCGAGTAAAAATTTGCAAAATTTGTGCTTTAATTTTGAATATTTTTTTAATGTTCAGGGCATTTGTGTATGAAGGTTTTTTAACTGACTTGGAATGTGATCATTTGATCTCCCTTGTAAGTTCTCGTGTTATTCAATATCTGAGCTCAATTTTGAAACATTTTCTGCTAATTTCATTTTTTGTTTCGGACAAAAGGCGAAAGAGAATCTTCAGAGATCTGCGGTTGCTGATAACGACAATGGAGAGAGTCAAGTCAGTGATGTTAGGACCAGCTCCGGCACGTTTATCTCCAAAGGAAAGGTAACATGTTCTTTCTTTGATCTCATAGGCATTGGTCTTTTGATTATTATTATTATATAAAATCGGCTTTAAATCTCTGATGTTGATCCTGTTAATAATGGATCTGAAAAGTTCCATGTCTGATGAATTAGAGCTCTAATTCAAACCTATAAGAGTTCACACACAAATTAGATTAATTTTGAGTTACACAGATCATGTTTATGAATAAAACCTCCTGGATCTTTGTATTATTGTTTGCTTGCTTCTACATGTTAGTCAAGAAAACTTCTTGCTTCTGTTTGTATCTGATATGATCAGTAATGGATTATATTTGGCACTAAAGCTTTCTTTTGAATAATTACAGGATCCTATTGTTTCTGGTATAGAGGACAAGCTCTCCACATGGACATTCCTCCCAAAAGGTAACAAATACATTCATGAATGGTTTAGTTATTAGTGATTCAATCTGCTTCAGAAAATCAAGTAACAAGAAACCTCACCACAACTCTTTTCAAGTTCCTTGAAAGCTCTTTTCAGAAGTTATTGTTATTGTTTCTAAGTCCTTTACACTCTCTGGTTACAGAAAATGGAGAAGATCTTCAGGTGTTGAGATATGAGCACGGTCAAAAATACGACGCTCACTTTGACTACTTCCATGACAAAGTCAACATCGCCCGTGGTGGACACCGTATAGCAACTGTGCTCATGTATCTTTCCAATGTCACAAAGGGTGGAGAAACTGTTTTCCCTGACGCCATGGTTTGTATTCATACTATAACCATCATCTTTCCCACTTACATCTTTACAAATGGACACTCTGTATTGGTTCTCGGTTCTCTCTGATGAAAGTTTTGTCCGCAGGAGTTTTCCCGCCACAAGCTTTCTGTAAACAAAGACGACCTTTCTGACTGTGCCAAGAAAGGAATTGCTGGTGAGAACTTCAATAATAAGTTCCTCTTATCTCTAAGAATGTTCTAAAACATGTTTTGATTTTCTGTGTTATGTTATTTAGTGAAACCAAAGAAAGGAGATGCATTGTTGTTCTTCAACCTCCACGAAGACGCAACCCCAGATCACTTGAGCCTTCACGGAGGTTGTCCTGTGATTGAAGGAGAGAAATGGTCAGCAACCAAGTGGATCCACGTGGACTCGTTCGATAAGATTGTGACACATGACGGTAGCTGTGCGGATGTAAACGAGAGCTGTGAAAGATGGGCAGTGCTTGGAGAATGCGCAAAGAATCCAGAGTATATGGTGGGAACTCCAGAGCTCCCTGGAAATTGCAGGCGTAGCTGTAAAGCTTGTTAAAAAGAGTTTAAATTGGTTATTGTAATGTAACATGAAGTTCTTTTTGAATTGATCGATCTTTGTTTTGTCATTTTTCTTGTTTCTGATGAGTTGTGTGTTGGTTGATGAGACTATCTCTTGTTCTTGAATCAGTTGGAATTTTTCTATCAGTGGACTCTCTTATGTTGATTAGGTCTACAAATGTGATTATTTTTAGTTTTTTTACGTGTAGATTAAGCTATCCATAGAGCTGTTATTACATTTTCTGACTTGTTTTAGTGTTTGTCTCTGCTGTTGGTGGAGCTCGTCGTCGCGTCTCTTCGCTGGCTCCGGAGGAAGAAAGTGGTTGGTTATCTTCTTGACGTGTGTCTCATCAATCGTTTGTCAATCGTTTGTCGACCGTGGTGGATGATCATCTACTCAACGGTTTCTACTTAATGTGCTTATGGCGCAAGATGTTATTTATAGTTGGGCCTCTTGGGCTTTTATGCTAATTAGGCCTTGTGTTGGGTCATTAGTTATTTTGTCTGTTTATCCTTTATAGGCTTATTTGTGAAATAGCCATAAAATAAAGAAAAATTAGATTTTTAGAAAGAGGGAGGAGAGAGATAGGAAGAGGAATGTGGAGAGAGAGGAGAATTTTAGTTAGATAGTTAAAATAAAGAAAAATAAGATTTTTAGAAAGAGGGAGAAGAGAGATAGGAAGAGGAAAACTTAATTAACTATCTAACTAAAATCTTCCCCTCTCTCCACATTCCTCTTCCTATCTCTCTCCTCCCTCTTTCTAAAAATCTAATTTTCTTTATTTTATGGCTATTTCACAAATAAGCTCATTACTTTTTAGGAGATAGAAAGAAAAAAAATAGGAGAAAAAATAATATTTTGGTTACTTTATGAGTTTTAATTTTTTTTTTAAACTATTGGGTGCAATTTCTGTTTAAAATAACAATAAAATAAAACGTATTGTATAATATTGTAGCAATTTAATCTTGAACACGTATTACTAACATTAAGATAACATCACTAAAATCACATGCATAGTTTCATGGTTTTGATTATGAGTATTTTAAATGAAACATACTCATGTGTTTAGATAAAGAAAAATAAAGAAAAACAAAACTCCATCTCATCACTCGACAGTGTCAAATCCAAACTCATAACCTAGTTCACCTGGTATGAACATCTCCTACATAAATGGGTAAAATGCTAAACAACGCATGTGATCAGCAATTATAAGCCTCACATATCCATTGACACCTTAGCTCTTATCCCATGAATTCTACACAATTAAAAAGTCTTGTTCGTCTTTGTTGTGTCTGCCTACCATTACCATCAAAGCATGTCTAACTACCATGCCATCAGCACTAGGTGGAACAATCATGTTTCTATAAAATCCATGAGATCTAAGTAACAATAGTAGAACTAAAATTAGTAATGTATTTTATGCATCTCAAAACAACATCATTAATTAACATTTAACCACTTACGTCTCTGAATGCATCAAATTTGGAATTTGTGTCGATGATGTCCACTATCAGTCCAGCCAAAACCATTGCCCAACAGATGGTTAAGATTTTCTAAAAGAGAAAAGAAGGTTAATTCGAAGAAAAAAAATATCGTCTACATAACTAAAGCTATTGTATCAAACTATTTTACCTTCTCATTGCTCTATCATTGGTCATATTAAACCATAAATCAACCTCCAATATTTTAGAATGTTATACAACTTCCAACCAAAAGTGTGCTTACATTGTACATTCCAAGAAAAAAACTATTGACAAATTTGTGGTTATTCGACTAATAGTTTTGTAACTTTGAGTTCGATGATATGGTTTATAAATGTTATTTGTTATTTATGGTTTCCTTTTCACAACATAGTCATAATGATATGTGTGACCAGTATCTACAATTAGTGTGAAACCTTATTTTGGTATTTTAACCATAATAGATCACATCCTAATCTGTAGCTATTTATAGTTATAACAATATCGTAAATTTGAAGGCATACATATTGTATATATTATCTACGATTTAGTAACTAGCAATTCATGTTTCAGTGTGTAGTTAAACTATGACTGTCTAAACATTTTAAATAACAAAATTACAAATGAAAACTAAATTATTGTAGTTTTTTGTGAAAACGAGTTTGCGGTGATCGTTTTGTTGTGAACTTATGAATTGAAGATTTTTGTAATAATCAAGTTTGTGAGTTGGGATGAAACAAGCAGTCAAATGGAGAATAGTTATCCATGGTTTAAAATTGGTATTGGTCTTTTATTAGACCCAATTGACGAGATCGACGATTATTATTATTTTTGAACCAACATTTTTTAAGAAAAACGCTTATCAAGATTATGTCTTTATTAATCTAGTAATATGTATAATAGGTTTACTTTGAAAACGCTACCAATCACGATTTGTTTCGTTTTTGGCATTGTGTTATCGGTGTCATACATATGCAAAATCATCGAATCGTGAATTTGTTATCTTTGATCTTGGTTAAGTAAATTTCATTAGTTTAATTGATTGACATAATTTGTAAATTGGACTCAAAAGGCGAAGCTCAAAGCAAATCATTATAGTATACATGGGAAATGTTATTGAAAGGTATAATCATGAAAACGATACAAACTTTCAGTATGTTTTTTTTCTTTTGAAACTAACTTTCATTATACTCTTTACCTTTTTATGCTTCCATTAACTTCTCAAAAATAAAAGTGATTCCATCCATATCAACATTTCCTATATGTTATTTTCCCATAAAAATAATTTCCAAAAAAAAAGGAAAAATAAGCTTCATGCAATTCCAGAATCAAATCCAGCCAAATTATATAACTATAAATAAATACTCAAACGTTTTTTTTATAAAAAAAAAAAATTGGGAAGACAACTAATCAACATTGTTAATTATATTTAGATTTGAAAAATAAAATATCTAAAAATATTATTAGATTTGGATTTTTTTTTAAAACTAAAATAGCTAGATATAATTTACAAATTCAAAATTAGTTGTTTCATATTGAAATAATCAATATAACTGATGTTAATTGGATATTATCCAAAATAAATGAATTATCCAATTTATAAGTTGCATATTCAGTTTTTAAGCTACTTATACAAGTTGGTGTATATAGTATAGTATATACTTCAAGACAGAAAAAAACAAGTGTATAAAGTATATACCAAAGTAAACCAAACCAATTCATATTTACACTAAACCAGATTAAACCAAACTTTATCTAACCCGGTACAGTTTGATATCACTCATGTTTTCTATAGTAAAAGTCGAGCAGCAGGCTATAGCTAGAGTTTGAGTTGATAGTTTCTAACCTAGCAAGCTAACCCTATATAGCTTCATATGTCTTTCTTAACTCATTTAGTCCCTGGAACTGCAGGCGTAGCTGTAATAAAGCTTGTTAAAGAGTTTAAACTATCTTCTGTCTGTATGACTGTACGGCTGTACCAATATGTTTCTCTTTTAAATTTGATCGAGTTTTGTGATTGTAATTTTCTTGTTTCTGATGAATTGTTTGTTCCTTGATGACACCGTCTCTTGTTCTTGAATCAATTAGTTCTTTTTTTTTTTTTTTCTATCAGTAGACTCTCTATTTCATTTAGGTCTATAAATGTGCTCGTTTTCAGTCTTTTACGTATATGTTACGTTATTCACAGAAGCGTTATTATAACACTTTATTTCATTACAACATGGATTGGCTCATTGGCAATAAAAACTAAAAAGTGATAGGGCTCAATCTAGGGTTAATATGGATTGCGGCGGGGAAGATGATCACATGATGGAGATCTCCGAGGAGAATCAACAAGTAACGGTTCTGGGGAAGCGCAAGGCGGATGAAATCGAAGATGTTGGTGAAGAAGGAGAGAGCCGGGACGGAGACGGCGACAGCGACGTGTCAAGCCGTGCGGGGTTCCAAGAATGGGACGAGGACAGCTTCGAGGACGGACACGTATTCAAACCCACTAAGAAGATCGAGCCAGACGATGAGGAAGCTCAAAAAATGCGTCGATACAGGATTCAGATGTACGAGAGCAATGTATACACCTTCTTCTTGTGTCTCTTATTGACTTCAATATACAAACTTGGATACATCTAATTATAAATATTTTTTTATCTTGAAATTTGTGGTTGTTTAGGGCTTCAACGTGGATATAGAAAACTATCCAGGGAGAGTATCCTTCCGAGAACTCTATCCTATTGATCTTGATGAACCTTTTAGGAATGGTCTTACAGGGCGAGCCTACATGCAAAACAACGTTGATTTGACCTTAAAAAAATACAACAAAATCAACGTTTGTAGCTTATCCCCTTTATTGAAACAAATCTTTATTTGTGATACAATTCTTATTGCATTTGCTTTTTCTTGTCAACAGGGGTTGTCTCTTACATGCGCATATATTGTGAGGGCTGTTATCTGCACTATCTCCCGTTCACTCAAATCCTACATCACCTTCATGGCCAGAGAGACTCCAGATGGAGATCTTGTTGAATATCAAGCTAAAACAGAAAAGATGCCCTGGCAAAAACGAGACCACGCCCTCTTCTGCAGGCCTACTCCTAAGCCAAAAGGTATATAGATACTAGCTGCTATCAGTTCTCAACATCTTTCATTAAGCATTGTTTGATCTCAAATTTGTTTTTTTTTCCTCCAGTTATACACGTGCCCAGCTACGAGGATTGTATATCCACGGATTCTTCCACTGACAGTAATGCATCTAGCCGCGGAAGCGACCAACCATGGGACATAGATAGCTTTGATGATGAAGAGTTCAAACTCCCAATTAGGATGTGTCCCATGGAAGAGGAAGTTGAACGAATGCGTCTGTATAGACAAAATATCTACCCTAGCAAGGTTATTATACTTCAGATTAGATTCTATTAATACATCTTTCTATGAAAATTAATCACTGTGAGGAGAACTATTCAACATCTATATATGGATCCTGAAGTTATCATTGTGTGTAGGGTTTCTACGTGGATGGAGAAGCCTACCCTGGGGAAAGTATCTTCTTCTCTAAGGTTGATCTTGATGTACGCTTCTATGGTGCTGGGCTTACAGGCCGTGAGCACATGCAAAACCTGGTAGATTCGGCTCTTGAAAAATACAACAACATCAAGGTTTGTTAATACTATACTCTCACATGTTTAATCACCTACTTGACACAATTGCATGTATTCTTGTCATACTCTTTTTTTGGTTTTTGTTAGAACACAAGTGTGACATGTGAATCGATTGTGCGGGCTAATCTGACGAGAGTGAATGGATACAAACTATACATCACTTTCATGGCTAGAGAGTCTCTGGAGGGAGAGGTTGTGGAGTATCAAGTAAAAACGGAGAGGAAATTCTGGCAAGGGAAATATCATGCCATGTTTTGCAGGCCGACTCCAAAATCCAAAGGTTTCCTCTATCATAAAAACCTTACAACCAAACGTACCTTTTTTTGGTCTCTTTTATTTGACTTTTTGTTGTTGTGAACTGTGAATTGCAGATTGAGCTTGTGAGTAGTGACTTGTGATAACAAGTTTCCAAGTGGAGTAGAAGAGCTATCTTTGGTTTAAAATGCATCTTTTATCTTTTAATAGACATTATTGTAGGGATCAACTAATGTTTCCTCTAGACTTCTTCAAGAGTTGTAATATGTAGAACTGTTTCTCTTTGAAAATGGTACTAATATCAGTTCTTTTTCATTTTTGACCTTGTGCTATTGGTGACAGTTGCAAAATGTCTGGTTCAGTGAATCGGTTATATTTTGATCCTCCGTTTGATCCGGATGAATTAAATGTCATCGGGCTGGTCTAAACGACATTATTGGTAATTTGGGCTGAGACGGCTTGTAGCAACAATGCAACAATGAGTGTGGGCTTAAACTTCTAGTTAGAGAGAATAATGCACTCGTTTCCGTTAACTATTCACAAAGGACAACACAAAATAAAACTATTCACAAAAAAACTATGCACTTCTAGTTAGGGATAATGGTTTAATACTAGAGTTAAACTGTATAGTATTGGCCTGTAAAATTTGAATATGTATTATATTTTTACACCAACTTAATTATATTTTTTCACTAATTCAGCTGTATTAATAATTATCAAAGATAATTTTATAAAGTTAATTGTATAGCAATATTTGTTAATATTATCACCAATATTTTGATCATAATCAATCATAATTTATTAAAATGAATTGTTAATACCAAATCTCACATTTAATCAATAATAGTTTGCTTAAATTTTATATAGTTTTCTTATATTTTATTAAGTTTTACTTATGTTTTTATTAATTTTTACTTATATTTTCTATCTAAACATAAAATAATTTAGTAGTAAAAATTTTATGCAGTTGAAGTAGTGAAAAGTAATGTGATCTTTTATATTATATATATATATATATATATATATATATATATATATATATGTCCAGATTGTCTTATTTATAAGTATTCAAAGTGGAAGCAAGCGCCCATTCGCTTTGCGCGCGGGGCGGGGTTCCTATGCTTTGGTTGTCTTTGGTTTATATGCTTATCTTCACTATTTTAAGTATTATTAGTATTTATCGAAACTCAAGTAAGAAGCAGCGAATCGAAGTGATCAATCTCTGTCAGAACGTCTCCAGATGAACCTCCGTCGATCTTGATCTTCCTCAGGAGCTCAGTTTCCGAGTTGAAGTAGATAAGGTAATGGTATCCATCAATCCCAACAGAAGATGCCGCGAACACAAGCTCGTCATCCTCTTCAGTTGTACCTGTGAAATCAAAGGCCAGATTCCGACAACCTTTCCCCACTCACGAATTTGAACTAATAGTGGAGTCAGTTTCTCTTCATTCTCCTCTTTGACCAAAAATCCATATACTCTTTTTCCATCGGGAAAGTCGAAACAGCCGTCATTTTTCACCAAACAGGCTTTTCGTCGATACTTAACCAACCTATCAAGAACTGGATACATTTGGAGTTCGTCAGGTAGGTCAATTAGACCAAACCTTTCGAACCCAAATTGAATGTCACAACCTTATATTTGTTGGGATCGACAAAGGACCGAGCTCCGAAGTGAAGAACACCGTTTATGCACACAGAGTGCGTGACTGGCGTATAAGAAAGAGCGTCGCCGGATATCCAGGATTCTTCATCCTCGGTCAGCTTCACCGTCAGAAGTAGAGGTGGCGGAATCGGCGTGCGTCCTTGTCCTCGTGCAACATTATTAACATTTGGTACCGTTAGCAGCTTGAATACCCCTATTTTTGTTTTGTGGTGGTCGTTAAACCAGTTCACCAAAATTTATGTAATTGAGTTTTGTCTTAATTTAAAGAATGTTTTGGGATAAAATCAGTTCACCAAAATTTGTGGTTATGATTATTATTCATTAGTTTTTATTTTAGATTTTGTTTTAGATTTTGGTTTTTAGTTTTTAAGTTTCTATTTTTGATTTTCAGCTTTTGGTTTGGGTTTTTAATTTTTAGACCCGCTGAGTTAGTGTGAACTGATATTACTAACAAACAAATCTCAAATAATCGAACATCTAATTTAAAACTGAAAAGATGACAAAATTTTTTTTAAAGAAATTTGAAATAGTTTATTTTGTAAATAAATAAAAGCAAAAAAATATAATCTGTTTTTCAGATTTTGGTTTTGGATTTTGGTTTTGCTTTACATTTTTTTAAAATCAGTAAATTATTTAAGAGAAATAAAACAATAAATTATTTAAAAGTTACCTTTGAAATTTATCAAAACAAAGTGATTGTTATTTAAAATAAAAAAATACATTAACATGTTTTAAAGTACATGATTTAAATAAATAATTAATAATAGACAATCTTGTTTTGTTTAAAAATATTAAATACCTTTTGAGCTTAAAAATAATAACTGATTTTTTGATCCATTAAGTTGAAAAGTTTATTCAATGTTTTTTGGAGTTTTTCCTTAATACTAAGCCCAAAAACCAAACCATATAATTTGTTCTAAATAAGCCGAGGACTATATCCCATAAATAACCATCGGTTTAATTTAAGTAATGCGGTTCAATCAACTATATGACTTGTATTATTTATAACACTCTAGAAATAGTCCAAATTTAAATGACAACTTGTATCAGTAAATAAAAAGAATGACTCTATTTTAATAGAATAGAAGATACAAGTTGGTATATATATATAAATATAGTTATATACCAAAGTAAACCAAATCAATTCACGTTTACACTAAACCAGATTAAACCACTACTGTATTTATCTAACCCAATATAATACAGCTTGAATCTATGAGCTTCCTATGTCTTTCCTAATCCATTCACTCGTGTGGCTACCTAAATGAGGAACCAACAAATGCATAACAATTGGAGATTTTGAAGTACTTTCAAATATTGTAAGAAGCCTCTGAATTGTTTGGCCTAACAAGGCAAATCATAAACGGCTATTTAGATAGCCTAAATTGGTAATCGGGATTGATCCTAATCAACCATCGTGACTTCAAATCGAATTAAGCTCCATTTTGATGATGAAAATGACACTTTTCTTGGGTCGGTGGTTATATCATATCAATATTTAAGCATATGACTATTTGACCAGTCTCGACTCACTATTTTGGTGTTTGGTAACTGATTGTGATAGAATAGGAGCATGATACGAGTTCGATCATTCAAACAAAATACTAATATCAAACAGGGTTATCGTTTTGTCTAATTTACTAGACGTACTGTAAGGCAACTAAACTCATAGACAAAACACCAAAGCTGGAAAATATATGTAGAATTCTTAATTACCGTTATATTTTGTTTTTTTTGTAATAATAGTTTGATGCTAGAATTTAACTGTATAGTAGTATTGGCCCGTAAAATTTGAATAACCAAAAAAAATGATATGAATCAGTTCTCTTATTGTTATGTCTTAATCTTGGCTGCGTTTTGTTCGATTCTCTCTTACTAAGGAGTTTGAAACGGTGATTTTATTTCATTACAATAAATAAGTCGAAGTAAGGAGTAACAACACATCACATGGATAGGGTTCGATCTAGGGTTAACATGGATAGCGACGGGGAAGATGATCATATGATGGAGATCTCCGAGGAGAATCAACAATTAACGGTTCCGAGGAAGCGCAACGCGGATGAAATCGAAGAAGTTGATGACGCAGGGAGCAGCGGAGAGAGCCGGGATGGGGAGGACATAGACGGAGACAGCGACGTGTCAAGCCGTGCGGGGTTCCAAGAATGGGACGAGGACAGCTTCGAGGACGGACACGTATACAATCCCACTAAGAAGATCGAGCCAGACGATGAGGAAGCTCAAAAAATGCGTCGATACAGGATTCAGATGTACGAGAGCAATGTATACCTTCTTCTTCTTGTGTGTCTTATTGATTTAAATATACAAACTTGGATACAACTAATTATAAATATATTTTGATCTTGAAATTTATGTTTTCTTTAGGGTTTCAATGTTGATATAGAAAACTATTCTGGGCGAGTAGCCTTCCGAGAACTCTATCCTATTAATCTTGATGAACCTTTTAGGAATGGTCTTACAGGGCGAGCCTACATGCAAAACAACGTTGATGTGACCGTAAACAAATACAACAAAATCAACGTTTGTAGCCTTTATAATGATACAACAATCTTCTTCTTTTTTGTGATACAATTCTAATTGCATTTGCTCTTTCTTGTCAACAGGGGTTGTCTCTTGCATGTGCATGTATTGTGAGGGCTGTTATCTGCACTATCTCATGTTCACTCAAATCCTACATCACATTCATGGCCAGAGAGACTCCAGATGGAGATCTTGTTGAATATCAAGCTAAAACTGAAAAGATGCCCTGGCAAAAACGAGACCACGCCCTCTTCTGCAGGCCTACTCCTAAACCAAAAGGTATGTAGTTACTAGTTTATCAGTTCTCAACATCTTTCACTAAACATTGTTTAATCTCAAATTGTTTTTATTTTCTCCAGTTATACACGTGCCCAGGTACGAGGATTGTATATCCACGGATTCTTCCACTGACAGTAATGCATCTAGCCGTGGAAGCGACCAAGAATGGGACGTGGATAGCTTTGATGATGATGAATCCGAGTACCAACCCCCAATTATGTTGTGTCCCAGTGAAGAGGAAGTTCAACTGATGCGTCTGTATAGACCAAAGATGTACCCTAGCAAGGTTATACTTTTCTAGTATCACATCTTTCTATGAAAATTAATCACATACAACATTTATGAATCCTGAAGTTATCATGTTTAGGGTTTCCACGTGGATGGAGAAACCTACCCTGGGAAAAGTATCTTCTTCTCTAAGGTTGATCTTGATGTGCGCTTCTATGGTACTGGGCTTACAGGCCGTGAGCACATGCAAAACCTGGTAGATTCGGCTCTTGAAAAATACAATAACATCAAGGTTTGTTAATACTATACTCTCACATGTTTAATTATGTGACACATTTTGCCTACATTTTATCATACTCTTTTTTTTTTTGTCAGGAAACAAGTGTGACATGTGAATCAATTGTGAGGGCTAATCTGACGAGGGTGAACGGATACAAGTTGTACATCACTTTCACGGCTAGAGAGTCTCCGGCGGAAGAGCTTGTGGAGTATCAAGTAAAAACGGAGAGGAAGGTTTGGCAAGGGAAATATCATGCCATGTTTTGCAGGGCAACTCCAACATCCAAAGATTTCCTCTAAATAAAAACCTTACACCTAAACTTAAGTTTTTTTTGTAAATTTAGTCTCTTATTTTTTGTTGTTGTGAACTGAATTGCAGATTGATCTTGTAATCAGGCTTGTGAGTTGTGATCAACAAGTATCCAAGTGGAGTAGAATAGCTGTCTTTGGCTTAAAATGTTATCTTTTAGTAGACCTAATTGTAGGGTGATAACCAATGTTTCCTCTAGACTTATTCAAGAGTTGTAATATGTAGAACTGTTTCTCTTTAAGAATGGGACTAATATCAATTCTTTTTTTTTTTTCATTTTTGACCTTGTGCTATTGGTGACAATTTCAAAATGTCTGGTTTAGTGAATTGGTTATATATTGATCCTTGGTTTGATCCGGATTTTAATTAAATGTCATCGGACTGATTTAAATGACATTATTGGTAAATTGGGCTAAGACCGCGTAGCTCGCAGCAAAGATCGCAGTAGCAAATATGTAGCAACAATGCAACAGTGAGTGTGGGCTTAAACTTCTTGTTAGACATAGAATAATGCACTCGTTTCCGTTAAAGGACAATGGCGCTTGCAGATGAACAGCAAGCTATAGCAAGAATTTGAGTTGATAGTTTTTTACCAACCAAGCTAACCTTATGAGCTTCCTATGTCTTTCCTAATTCATTCACTCTTGTGGCTACCTAAATGATGAACCAACAAATGCCTAACAATTGGACACCTTTGGATTCCTTTTCTACGAATCTTTTAAAGAAGCCTAATACTTAATCATCTGAAATGTTTGGCCTAACAAGGCAAATCATAAACGGCTATTCAGATAGCCTAAATCCATACTCAGGATTGATCCTAATCAACCATTCCATTTTGATGATTGAAATGGACACTTCACCTGGGTCGGTGGTTATATAATCATATTTTATTTTTAAGCATTCACGATCTGACCAGTCACAACTCTCTTTTATTTGTGTTTGGTAACTGATTGTGATGGAAATGGAATAGGAGTAGGAAAAGATGTTTCCCTCCTACGACTTCGATCATAACAAAAATATTAAATGCATCGTTTTACCTAATTTGCTTTCTGTCACTTTTAATTTGGGTGTAAAGTGAGTAAACTCTTAATCATCATAGCCAAACACCAAGATTGGATGATGTGTGTAGAATCCTTAGTTACTATTATATTTTGTTTTTAGGAATAATGGTTTGATGCTTGAGATTAACTGTATAGTAGTATATTGGCAAGTAAAATTTAAATAACTAACCAAAAAGATATGAATCGGTTCTCTTATTGTTATGTCTTAATCTTGACTATGTTTTGTTCGATTCTCTCTCACTAGAGGTTGTTTACAACTTGGCTTAGCCCACCACATAACTCATTGACTAGCAGTAAAAATGAAATGATTTTGTGAATGTGACATGTTTTTTTTTTTTTTAATTGAAACACTTGAATGTGACATGGTATCCTATATAAACTGGACTAGTAGGCTGAATTTGTCGTCATGGACCACACATTTACTCTAACATCAACAAAAACATCATCATCGATCATTGATTTCAACCAAATAGATTAAATCGTTAGATTACAAAGACTATATTAAGCATATATCATCGTTTCCATCGGAAACGTGTTTGAACACAATTTTCATATTACAATTTTAAAAAGACATGGAAATTTGTTTGTTGTCGGTCAATAGACATCAAAACACACTTGTCTTGTTTCATATTGCAGAAGAAACCGTAGATTCCGACATGAGTTATTTTCCTAGCAAGCAGCTTGTGGGTTCTACTTGGGTGGTGATGACCGTCGAGACAATCATAATGAACGATAATTTGATGACTGAATATGTAATCAAGTTTATTCAGGTAACTTTTAAGAACTGTTTTAGTGTTCTTTACTTTAACAATTCAAACCATAAATATACTTAGCTATCTACACGCACTAAAACTATAGTATACTCTGTTTTCTAATGTGTAATTGTAGCATGTGATATTAACTTGGAGAATAATATTTTGGAGTTGTTTGTGATATTTGGAATATTTATAAATCATCGTGACTTTTGATTTTGGAATGTTTATAGTATTTAATTATTTGAAAGTATGTATAGATAAGATAAGAGCCACTTATAAAGTTCATCAACCTTATATTCAAAGATTAAATTCTATTTTTTTCTCAAAAGTATCTTTTTAGTGTCACTTTTCAAACCTAACTTTTTCTTGGTAAATTTTCTTAAAATCAATCTACTTAATTACCAAAATCACATTATTAGAAAATCTTCCAAACGCGTAAGAAGAAAGGAAGAAATGAGAATGACTTTTAATTATCGTGGAAAACGACATTTTAATAGACAAGAACACGAGGGCTCTCGAAACTCATAAGTCATAACGTTGAAATTTCCTCGTCATCTTCGTCAAAATCAACGACAAGAATATTATTCGCTCTGTTTTCTTATTATACTTATTTTTTTCTTTTCTTTTGCTCATATTTAAACATATTTATGAGTTATTACTAAATTGGAAATAAAAAAGGAGTGTCAGTGGCAATAGAAGTGAACAGAAAAAAGTTTCCTTATAATGTCACTCGTTCAATGTATATAAAAAATCCCTCGAATTATTTCATTAAATAGATTGTCTCTTTTCTCTATTATCAATCTCTCTCTATCTGAGAGCTTTTGAGTTCGTATTAATATATATAGTAAGTCATTTATATCATCGGTTTAATATTTGGTACGATGATGGTGAAGCAAGAAGATTCAGCAGCTGAGCAACCCGAAGTTGCTATAATCGTGGGTGATTCTTCTTCTCCTCAGGTGAATAACAAAACCTCATCTTTGTCTCTTCCTTTAAAAACCCATTACCTCTTTTTTTTTTTTTCTTTTTATCAGTCTGGGTTTGTTGATTCTAAGGTAAATCTGAGAGCTTTGCATGTATCTAACAATCTCTCTTAATGGTTTATTTAAAGAACAGAGCTTTTCTTGTTAATTTTGTTTTAGGGTTTATAATGGCATCTGTGATCTTTTATATTTCCTCTGGAATCTGTGGATTTGATCTATTTGATTCACTTAGTAGAGAGCCATAGAATCTCCTTTTTGTTTTGTTTATGTGTCTGTTTTAAAATATCATACAAAACTGAGCTACTTGGGATTGTTTTATACATAAAAGAAGTTAGACTGTTCTCTTAAGAGTTTGGGTATGGAGAAAGATTGTTTCTTTTGAGTCTGAGCTCTAGTTTGCTTATGTGTGACATTGCAAAGTTAGTATCTTTTAAAAAAAGTCAGTAAAAGAAACCAAGCTTATGTTTTTTTTTTTTTTACTTTCAACTATCGATGATCTAAAGATCTGAAGGACTAAAGATGTCACTGATTCAAATTGAATCTATTTATGTAAGAAAAATGTTGTAGCATTGATAAAGGCCTGAACTTTGACATGTATTACTTACTATATATAGGGTGATGATCATCAGGTGAAAGAAAAATCCACTGAAGATGTGTCAAGCTCTCAAACTAGCGGAACACACTTGGATCTTTCTATACAAATACCCCCTAGACCCATCCCATTTGTTGGCGGCCGTATCCCAAAGGGTTCACTCAAGTCCACAAGTTCATTCAAAAGCGGCACTACATCCTCACCAAGAGGAATCTTGCGTAATCTCAGCTTGAAAAAGAAAGTTGTAGCAGCTCATCTTGAAAGCGAGAGAAGCTCTCTACTATCTCCCAGCCTCATGGAAACAGCTAAAAAGCCCAATGCTGCTGGTTCAGCAACTTCTCCTTATTGGAAAAGATGCTTGTCTCTTCCATCTAGACAGACCGCAAAGTTGTCTCCTGTGGTATCTGCTCAGGTTCCAGTTACTGTGTCCGGTGAACCTCCTAAGGTGGGGTCTACTAAAGGTTTCTCTGTTCTTGCAATAATAGTATAGCTAAATGGAGATTCTATTTTGTTGCAGAAAGATTCTGTACATCCACAAGTGCCAAGGTCTTTGTCCATGCCTGGAAGAAACAAAGTGATTGTCCGCTCCATTTCTTTTAACAACCACGAAGCTCGTGTTGCGTCTGAAACAAGCGCAGGTACATGTTTCTAACAGATAATTA
Organism: Eruca vesicaria subsp. sativa; assembly: GCA_932364175.1. Taxonomy (NCBI): domain Eukaryota; kingdom Viridiplantae; phylum Streptophyta; class Magnoliopsida; order Brassicales; family Brassicaceae; genus Eruca; species Eruca vesicaria. The sequence goes on along the minus strand of CAKOAT010219598.1, from coordinate 276,541 downwards.
GTATGTAACATATACTAATTATGATCTTGTTTTTGATTTTTTTCTTCTTCTTTGACAGATCAAATCTCTCCAGTTCCCACGGAAGAAACAGAAGAAGAAATTCCAGAAGAAGAAGCGGTGTGCAGGATCTGTCTTGACGTGTGTGAAGAAGGCAATACTATGAAAATGGAGTGCAGCTGCAAAGGTGATCTCAGACTTGTCCATGAAGCGTGTGCTATCAAGTGGTTTAGCACCAAGGGAACAAGAAACTGTGAGGTCTGTAGAAAAGAAGTCCAGAACCTACCAGTTATATTACTTCGCGTACCTACAACTAATCAACTAAACATTAGACGTGGTGATCGCAGTCAACAGAATATGCAGTCACAAACCGCTAGGTAACATTCTAGATTCTTTTTTTTTTTTTTTTCTTCACCAAATAACACACAACTGATAACTGAATGGATTGGGTGCAGTGCTTGGCAAGAGTTTGTGGTGCTAGTTCTAATCAGCACAGTCTGTTACTTCTTCTTCCTAGAGCAGTTACTGGTAAGTACCAATACAAATTATATGTCTCGGTTGATACAAGGTTGTTGACATGTTTGTTTTTGTAGATTCGGGACCTGGGCACGCAAGCTATCTACCTAGCAGGGCCATTTTCATTAACGTTAGGCCTCTTAGCATCTGTTTTTGCCATTGTCCTAGGTAAACACAACCACCCTTGCCTCAAAGATCTTCATAGTATTGCTTTTTCCTTTGAAACTTATGTTGTTACAATCTGTCTCTCTGCAGCTATCAGAGAATACATATGGACATACGCAGCACTTGAGTTTGCGCTTGTAGGCATGTTGGTTCATCTATTATTTTCTACAGTAAGCAATACTCTCACTTACATCTGATTACTGGTAAAAATGGAAATAAAAAAACATATTCTGAATCTCTTGTGTTTCAGGTGAGACTGCCTGCGATATATTCAATACTATTTGCAGGGATTCTTGGTTTTGGGATAGCAGTGTGCCTAAACTCCTTGTTCCTTAATTACTTGGCTTGGCGTCTACGTGTTGCTGAAAACTCAAATTCAGTATGAAAAGTGAAATCTCTTTTCCTTTGGTTTCTCTACTCTTCCTGCGCTTGTATTCTGGAAAAAGAAGAAGTTGTTCATCTGTTCCAGCAGCGACATGTCAAATGTAAATATATGTGCACTCTTTTTGTGCCCACTGTAGTCTTCTTTATCATAGAGGATGATAAGTATTGAAAAGAGAAAACTATTGTATCAGGTGAAAAGAGTTGAATGTATGTGTTCTGTTACTTCTCTTCTGAATAAAAAAAAAAATGCTTATGGTTCTGTTTTCTGAAGATACTAACAGTAGGTGTCCATAATGACTTCACTAGAGAATCATACCACTAGACCAAATGCTCTCATGCTATACATAGTTAGATCGTCTTACATGGTTGTTACATCTTTGATAACATCATCCCATGACAGAAATTGAAACTAAAGCTACTTTACAAAGTGAAAATGGATACCAGTTTCTTAACAAACAATGTGGTTTGAAGCATATGCTAATTAAGATACAAGTCTGAGTAACTAAGAAAATAGAAATCTCAAGTGCTAGCTACAAACAACAAAGATGTATCAAGCTTAACAACAAAGTTGTATTCTGTACGCCCAAACAGAATAAACTGGTTATGATATCAACAGTCAGATCCTGAAGGAGGAGATTGATGGTCTTGTTCTTGAGCTGCTGCTTCCTCTCCTGATATATTTTGCGGGCCAGGTACTGGTAAAGCAGCTGGATCAAGCTCATACCAACCTTCAGATACACCTCTCCCTTCTGTTCCCTTCAATCTAAAAGACGGAACCCTATGTGAGAACCTAAAGAACTCATGAGGCAGAATCTCAAAAGTGTCTGCTTCATCCTTCGGCATTGGACTGTAAACATACTTAAACTCTTCCACTTTATACAAGAACCCGACAGATATCGTTGGTCCCTCTGCATGATCAGACAGTATCTCAACAAACTCATACTCACGAGGAGAATCTGAGTTGTCCATGTCCCAGTTCTTGAAAAGAGCCCACGTTTCTCCTTTCCCCGGGAGCACCGTAAAGTTCCGAGCATTGCTTCTTGTTTTGCTTCGAACCAAATGAGAGAATAAGTCACAGCTATTTGTCTTAGCCTCATCACCAAGTACGTACCTACCGACAGACACAGGCAAATCTCGTGTTTCATCCTCTTCATCTTCATCTGGCTCTAACCATACGTACTTTACAGAGAATTTTGGACTTGTGACTACTTTTCTTATGACAGCATAAAATCTAGGCATCCCCTCTCCTTCATCATATAAAGCCCATACCTGACCTTTATCAAAACAGCCTTCCTCCCTCAACTTATCAAAGTCTGAAAACTCAGGATCGTCACAGTTGATAACATTTGGTTCTGCTTCTTCACCTCTTAGACTTGACTCGTCCTCCGAATCATCCTCGTCCTCCCAATCATCTAAAGTCTCTTCTTGTATCTTCTCCTTTGGGTTTATGCCATTAGGTAATGTTTCAGGAGACTGGTGCTGATGATCCTCATGTGTCTGCTTTTCCTCTTCAGCCTCTTCTTCCTTTTCAGTATCTACACTTTTCCCGGACCCTTCCCCAATGTCATTGCCTAAGTCAACATCATCGTCGCTCAAATTCTCATTATAAGAAACCTGACGCTTGCTACGTACTGACCTCCGAGGCTGCTCTCCTCCATTGGACCCTATATCCCCTGCTGCCATAGTATCATCATCTTCTGAGTCGCTACTACTTTCACTGTCAGAGCTTTCACTAATTTCATCTATATCATTCCTCTTCCTCTTTCCCTTATTGTTTTCCGCAGTAGAAGATGCCGTAGCCTTTCCAGAGAAAGCTGTGGCAGGATAATCTGGACGCTTGTGAGGTTCAGGGTAAGCCTTTTGGCCTTGCTGAGAGAAAGAAGAAGTACTCTGATAAGACCTTTTCGCCGTTGGTACACTCGAGAAAGAGACTTCAAAAGCAACAAACTGTTTTTTGCAAGACTGGCAAGTAACTTCTCTCTTCACATGCTCCCTTCCATACTCATACCTGCTCCCACAAAACGGACAAGAGGTCCAAAACGTTGGCCGGTGACTGAAAGCAGCAGGTTGGGGTTGAGGTCTAAACACGTTGAAAGCATTCCTCATATTAACACTCGCCTGCTGCGCACGATAACTCTGCGGCACCTGTTGGGATCTATAAGACGGTGCAGGCACAGGCCTCGTAAAAGTTCTGCGTTTAACATCATGAAGCATCCTCTTCTCTTTATCCAAAAGTATCCTCTGCGCTTCACCAATAAGTTTAAAAGCAGACTCAGCACCAGGGAGCTTGTTTTTATCCGGATGGAGAAGAAGCGCAAGCTTCCTATACTGTTTCTTGATCATAATATCATCAGCACTCATCTCAACCTGAAGTATCCCGTACCAATCCATCTCATTACCAAACATCTTCTCCGTCGCAGCAGCGCAGTGCACGTCACATACCATCGTCATGTGAGATATATTCTCAAGACTTGAATCCATGTTGTGAGCCTTGATTACAAGCTTACGAGCGGCAGTGAAATCAGACTTTTGCATTAAACCTTCTGCTAAATTTTTGGCTCTTAGAGCCTCATCTTTGTTGATATTCATTATATCAATTCAAACACAAAGTATCATAAAAAAATGCCCTTTGGTTCAATATCCACCTGTTACAGAAAGATAACGGTTTTGTTAGTTAGATGAATGTGTTACAAACACTAAATAAACTGGTAAGGTAAAAAAGTAGTAGTGATCAGAGCCCGTTGGATAGAAAAAGACATGATCAGACTAAAAAGTGATAACCTTTTTGGAGCGTAATGCAAAAAAAAAAAAAAGAGTAAACTTTGGGAGAAAGTACTCTGTTTTGTTAACAAAAAAAACAAAAAAAAACTCCAAACTTTAAATTTGGAATACCTAAAACCCTAGCCATGTATCAACTACTACTACTACGTTTCTCTACAGTACAAATTCAAGTCAGATGCGATTAAATGTATAAGAGAATTACACGAAACACAAACAATAGAAGAAATTTGAACAGTAGCCATCTATGATACAGAGTAGAATTCTCAGAATTGAAATCGATTTAGGATCCGAAGAAGAATGAATTGGCGAGTTACTTAGTTTGGAGAATAAATGAGAGATTTTGAAAGAGCTCACCGGAGGATTAGCAAGCCGATCGGCGGAGAGGAGGAAACGGTTAGAAACTAAAAACCAATCTAACCTTTTTTCTGGTTTATGTTTTTTTCTTTTGTTTGTTTTTCTCTATTTGGGGTTTATTTCGAAAGATGAGTTATTCTAGTTAATTGCAGATCAGTCCTTCAATTTTAATTGTAGTTGAAATTACACAGTTAAATTTTTATAAACGACGATTTAAGGAGAAGAAATTGAAAAACTATAAATCGGAAAGAGAAACAGAGGTGAGCATAGGTATACCGGATTGATTTAGATCGGTTATTTTGTATATTGGATATTTCAGATATGCTAAAATAGAATTTGATCGGATATTTCTAAATTTCGGATCAGGTTCGGTTCGATAGTTCGATAGGTATCCATTCACTAACGGATAATACGGATAATAATCAACCTTAATTTATCAAGGATTTTATATAATTTTTTTTTTAAAAGTGTTTTGGATAATTGCAAATTTTCATAATCTAAATCAACTCAAGAAGCTTTTCATCGTTTATATATATATAAATACACAGAGAACCAAGCTAAAGTTTATTGACTTTTAGTTTCCATGGAATGGAAGAAGAAGAAGATAGACATCCACACACACTAGTGAGAGAGGTCTTAGTACTTTGACATGATTTTCCAGTAGAGTTCCTTTGGAGCTGCAACAACAATGCAAATATTAAGCTTTCATGTTAGCCAGAGACATGGGTTGTGCTTGTTGGTATGAGTCAACAACACTTACCGGGCAAACCGGTGAAAATCTCAAACTGCTCGTAAGCCTGCCTCACAAACATCTCTGCTCCCGACACTGTTGTTGCTCCACATTCTTCTGCTTCCCTCAACAGTCGTGTGTTTCTTGGTGTATACACCGCATCAAATACTAGTGCGTAGTGCTTCAATGCATCCTAGAGAAATATCAAAGATTTATAAGACCGGTTTTTTAGTTCATTACATGAATATATAACGGCTCCTTCACTGCTGATGACAGAGAGGGGAGAGCTAACCTTTGAAATGGGTGTCTCATCAACATTTGGTTGCATTCCTATAGAAGTTGTGTTGGCCAAAACCATGCCTTCTTCTGCATGGAAGCTATCTAATTCCTCTAGAGATAACGCTCTCCCTCCAATTGCTTCCGCTAGTTCTAGTGCTCGTTCTTCAAAATACACAACAAAAAAATAATAAATCATATCATTCGTTACTACCAAAAAATAGATGAAAAATAGGGGCAAATATTTTTACCAAAAGTTCGGTTAGCAATAACAACTTTGGCGCCCTTGACTTTTGCACCATAAGCAACTGCCTTCCCTGCTCCACCAGCACCAATAACCACCACTGTTTTACCGGCTAATGGCGAAGAAGATGTACAATGTACACTGCTCTGATCACTTGACGAGCCTTAAAAAAGAAAAGGAAACACGGCGGCTACATGAGTAAAACCTCCAACAAAAGGATTAATGATGTGAACATAGAAGTTACTTCGAAGACCATCTTCAATAGCAGAAATGGAACCAATACAATCCGTGTTGTAACCAAACAACTTTCCATCGTTTTTTCTCCTTAGTATAGTGTTCACAGCTCCTATAGACTGTATAAAAAATAAGCATTCAGGGTGAAGAAGCAGGATGGAGATTTATTCTAATCTCATAAGCCACTGACTAGACCTTTGCCAATGGATCAACTTCATCACAACATTTCAATGCAGCTTCTTTGTGCGGAATTGCACAGCTGCAGGTACCAAAAAATTTACGAAACGAATTAAAAAGAAAAAAAACTTATTCTTCACCATGATATGGATTTACCTGAATCCAGCAAAATCAGAGGATGAGTATGTTTTGAGAAAGCTAGCAACATCATCAACTAATAGGTGTAGATATACTCCATTAAAACCAATTAATTTGAAAGCTTGGTTGTGGACAATAGGTGATTTACTGTGACTAACAGGCTGGCCTATAACTCCATAAACTTTAGTGTCAGGACCAATTCTTCTAAAGTTGTAAAGATCCAAAAGCTCCTTGATCGTTGGTTGATGACCAGGTACAGAATCTTTTCCAGATTCCAAGGTCCCAAAGGTCATATATCCACCAAACTTGGAACAAAGAATCCGTGACATTAGACCTCTTTCTCCCATAACAAGTCCTATAATGGGAGCCTGAAAATTTGAAGTTAAATGGAACATGCGAGCAACATCTGTGATGTCTAAAGCAGTAGTAACAATTTTCACTATGTCGGCTCCAGCTTGTTGTATTCTTACAGCAAGTTCACTCAGATCCTCAACAGAAGGGGTATTCTGATAGTTGTGTGATGAAACAATGACTCTAAATTTTTTAGGCTTCTTTCCTTTAATAGATTTGATGAACTCCCTTGCAACCTTAAATACACATACATAGGAAACTAATTAGCATCAAAAGAGTGAAAACATCTTCAGTTTATTAGGATGATGATGATAACCTGAAGGTCAACATCAATGCAATCAGCTCCTAGTTCCATGGCCAAACGGAGCACATGCAACCGCTCATTATCATCACCTTCCCATTTTGGTCTAAAGAGCAGACATTATACAAAAAAAAAACATTACTCATACTGCAGCAGCACAAGTAGTACGTAGTCCCAAGCTTTTAACACATACATACACAAACCTGTAGGTGAATATAGTGGGAAGAGGAGATTTTTTTATGATTGTTTTCAGATCCTCAAGAGGGTTGAATTCCTTGAGAGTGTGTAACTGAATTTCCACCAAATCTGCACCTAGTTCACGTGCTTTGCAAGTTTCAGTCACCATCTTGTCTATTGAATCCGCCATCACTGGAGCACAGATCAAACTAGGATTCTTGGTAGTTTCTTGACTTCTGGTCTCCGTTTCCATTGAATTTGAAACCACCTAAGTGCATCATCATCACCATTCATGGTCTCTCAAGCTTTTTTTTTTTTTGAACATCTCTTAGAAAAGAATTGATTTTTACTTTCTTTATATTATTTAAAATTTCACAATCCATTAGCTCCAACTTACTACTCAAAACTAAGGGTCCCCAAAGCTAAACTATAAACCTCAGAATAGAATTCAATTAGGGAGAGTAATATGTACTCACCTTTTTTGGTAATATTTTTTTTAAAGTACAGTAGAACCTCTATAAATTAATACTCGATAAATTAATATATACTAAATATTTTTATAAAATAATATAATTTTATAGTTTCAAATTGAGTTTTTGGTTCAATTAGTATATCGATAAATTAATCTCTCTAAATCAATAATAAAATAAAATTTTGGTGTAATCTCAATATTATTAATTTGTAGAAGTTTTATTGTAGGGTATTAATCTGTTAAAGAGTGTATAACCAGGGTCATAATTTGCAAAAGGGAGGGGGATGATCTGAGCACAGGGCCCATAATTTATTCAATGGGCCTGTACAAGAAACACATATTTCAGAGAAAATAAGAACAAACTTTATTAGAACCAAAGAACGAAAGAATCACGAACATAGACATTGCCTGGTTCCATGCTTCGACGTCGCCGTCGATTATCAAACACTACCGGAACCGGTACACTCCTGGTTTGCCGGGAAGAGAGTGCGGCGGATAAGAAATTTGATTTGAAGCGGAGAGTGAAACAAGCTGCCGGAAGACGGAGGTTGGTGACGTTTGTGGGTAAGAGAGGACATGAAAAGGGTTGGTGAGAAGCAGTGGTGACACGAGCATGAGCCGGAGAAGAAGAAGAAGCCATTGAAAGAGTTGAAACGACTTCGGGTAAACAACAGACCTTAGAGGCTTTTCTCCACGTTTTTACACTAAACAATAACAAATTAGATAGGGATGTATAGTTGTGACATTTTAGGCGCGGGAAAAAAACAAAAATGATATCATTTAATAATTTTTCCTAACAGCCAATAAGAAAACGTAAATTATATTCTCTCATAATTATACATGTTCGGGGTAGGTGATCGTCAACAGAAAAGTCTCCAACCAATTTGGAAAATAATAATTAAAATCCATTCTGATCTGTTGTATATATATTTATTGTAATTATATATTTGTTTAAGTTTTATAATATTTTTATTTATGAAATGGATTATTTCGTTATTAAAATTATAAAAATATAAACAATTTTCTTAATTTGTAATACATATTAATAGTTTTTAGTTGATTTATATATGCTCGAATTGGATATCCACTAAAAATATAAAACTTTATTTGGGATAATATATTCCACATCAGAAAATTAATGGGACTTTGTGTAATATATAAAGGATTATGACAAATTCACTTAAATTGATGTTCATAATAAACTCAAATTTAACATGGTATCAGAGCCACACAAATAATTTTTTTGTCTGGTTACGAATCCAAAAGCTAATTAGTCTAAAAAAGTGGATCCACTAACAAATATTCGGTCATTGTTTACCCCTAATTGTTGGAAAGGAATATAGAAAGACAAATCTTTATGTTCACATCAATGTGTTTATGAGTCAATTGCTTGGCAAATTGCACATGCCACATTACCCACTGACTTTGTCTTTAGTGGTAACACAATTATGAAATTCATGAGAAACATACGTACAAATAAGATATTAGTTTCAAAAGCAAACCTTATCATAACATTAAGTTATTTATTTATATCCCGCGAAAGAAACTAAATTTTGGGAGCTCACAAAATCTATAAGAAGCCATCCAAAACACAACAACTGCAAAGACTATACCTAACAAAAAAAGCAACAAAATTATTTCCAAGAAAGTTAGAACGAGAGAGCTTACCATGACAAGCGAGAAACATACATAGCAATAGTGAAAACGTTGCAAGCAACACCAACCAATGCACGCCTCATACACCAGAGAGTAATCACATAGAGCGCTATAAAATAATTAACCTGAAACGCAAGGCAAGACATGTATCGAAGTCTTCCTCTGCACATCAACATAGTAATCAATATACATTATTATAAATTATAAAATATTATGAGAAATATTTACGCATCAAACATTTCAAAAAACCGGTCTTAGATAAGGTTTTTATAAATAAAAAACGGTCTTAGACTTAGACATAACGAGATTAAAATTCGTGTAGTAGACTCCTAGTTTTAAAACATTAGTGGTTAATATACATAAACGATTTTAAAGATGGATGTCAGTAATAGTTTCAAACCCTACAAATCTCAAAACCGGTCTACGCATAATTTGTTTCAATAGTAGATGAAAAACAACAACCATGTATATATATATTATCTCTGATACTCGAATGAGCTTAGCATAGCCAATTACATATGTAGTATGTAAAAAGATCACGGTCACAAGTTACACCTACATCAGTCCATATCTACATGGAGAAATACAATTTTACAACAAAACCGCTAATTAAACCCAAAAGCCAAAACTCAAACCACGCAAAAAAATGGACCGGGTCTAAAGAAAGCACACCACAAACCAAAAATAAAACCGGGACCAAAAACAAATCAAATAAAAAAGTGCGCCCATATAGCAGCAAAAATCTAAGGCCATGATGCGTTTGCGTTCCAAAAAACGCGAGCCAACAAGTCAAAAAGATCATAGTCATGACGTCACAACAATCAAGGCTCACCGTGTTGTTCCTTGTCTTCCACGTCTTCAATCCACAGCTGCTGAACACTAGTATCAATAGGTGAACCAGGAACTACCGTTGAAACGCCACGACCGCCAAATGTGCGACGCATAACCGCGTTATCGAATTTCCTCCAGTAATGATGAATGGCTCGAGAAGGAGTGTTCCAGAACATTGCTAGAGTTATCGGATGGTCAAGGATGTAGTCTGATTGGCCCTGTGTACGGTGCAGAGGCTCGTGGTTTTCGATGTAGCTGCCATCACCATCGCGATTGAGAAGCGTCTCGGTGAATGATGACGTAGGTGTGGAGGGCTTATTTGATGGAGGCTGCAAGTGTTTCACTAACGGTTTGGTTAACAATCCAAATACCTGCACAAAAAAACAAACGTTTTAGAGGGAAGAAATTAATATAAACTAGTTTATCTAATACCGTTATTTAACCGCAATAGCCGGCGGTATCCAAACCGGTTTCCGGTTCAGAATTTCAGTTTAATACCATTTGGTTTGGTTGATACAGTTTCAGATTTGCTAGACATTTGGATTTCTCAATGTTTTAAAAATTGCTAGACGGTGATTAAACACCTTCTAGAAGATTAGTGTTTAGGCGGGCGCCGCCTAAACTGATAATGAAAACACTAAGATTTTTAGAAAATAAAATAAACCGGGTCGGTATGTACTCTCTTTAATTCAGTTTTAGAATTCCTGATGGTTTGGCTCGGTTAAACCGGATTGGCATCCCTAAATCAGGACGAAATAGCGTTTAAAACGTACCACAGTACTGAAAAGAACAACAGTGATGGTGCTGGTGATCATTATAGCGTTTCCAAGAAGCTTGGTGTGTCCTGACGTTGTGAACTATGATGTAACAGAGAAGAGGTTAGTGAAAAATATATTAAAACCCCATTGATTAAATCTTAATAATTGTTTTGAATCTCTGTTTCTTGTAGGTCACGTATAATACCTGATTATAAGCAAGAGCCATCGACACAGCACCACGCATTAGACCAGCCCACCAAATAGTTACTTGTTTCTTCCAATCGATTTTCTCATCCGGTGATGACTTTGTCAGGTTCGATAAGAACGAAAGAGGGAACACAAAGGCTGCACGACCAAGAAGGATAAGGCCAAGGAGTATCGCACTCACTCCAATAGACTGGCCAGGGCTGTTCATAGTTGTTAACATATGATCATGAGTATGTAACAAAAACAATGCACACTGATGTTTTGTCATGCTATATATATAGAAAGCTCACCTGTTACGTACAACGTCCCATTTTTCAATATCGAGAGCGTCCATCCCAACGTAAAGAAAGATAAAGATCTCAGCTAGAAATGACAATGCAGCAAAAGTGTGTCTACATTCAAGAAAAAATAAATTCTAGCCAATTAAAATCACCAAAATTAATAGAGTTTTTCTTTTATAATTACTCGGAGAAGAAAAAGAAACTTACTTGGTAGTGACCTTTGATTTTTCTGTAACATTGTGCCATGTGTAGTGAGACATAGTAATCCCACAGAAGAACACAGTCAAGATAGAGCTTAAGTGGAATAGCTGCAAAGGAAACAAAAAATAATGTTTCATGTTTTCATTTTATCTTGAAAACATATAGCAAAAATGTTTAGTATTTTTTTTTGTACCTCTGCCAACATATATGACAAGTATGCTATTAACATCATAAGTGCAACTTCACGATCAGTAGAGTGCTTGATTCTACAACAAGAGATTAAAGAAACAGCTAAATAAAGACTATAATCATGTCTTATATCTCATTTAATCAATTAAACAACTATACATATACATACTTTCCGAAATAGAGCTTCTTGATAGTGAAAGCACTGAGCAATCCAGCCTGAAAGAAAAGGAGTGATGAGAACTTTTTCAGGTTTATTCAAGAATGTAACTAGAGGAGTATAAAGAAGCTTACTGCAACACCAAGAGCTGTGCTTAAGATGAATAGAGAAAAGAAGTTTCCAGCAAACTCCATAACTATGGTTGAATTGATGTGTGTTAGGTCGAATCTTTGTATCGCGTTGAAGAGCACGACCGATGTGGCATCATTTACTACACCTTCTCCAAAGACAAGACTATACAAGAGAGGTGTATCATCTTTATTAAGCACCTAGATTTTAACAAAGAGAGGGGAAAGGTATTATTATATTTTTTTGAATGAATGTAAAATTTTATTCAATAAAAAACTTGTTACACTTACTTGCAAGGTGCAAACAGAATCAGTAGCAGAGAATATAGCTCCAATGGCTGCAAATCAAAGTAGATTAAGCGATGTGCTAATTAGTCAAACAATTAAGCAGAGCAAGTTTTGGTTTATTTACCTAGATAATCCGAAATGGTGAGATCTCCTATATTCATTTTCTCGAAAAAATGCATTGCACCTAGCCAAAAAAAAAAAAAGAACAGAAGATATCATCAAGATGTATAAGACTGATTGAAACTAGGAAAGATGATTGAGATTTTTTACCTAATGAAATGATAGCAAATGAAATGAGAGTACCAATAGCACCAAACAACATAATGGTCATGAAGTTACGGAAAAATTGCTTCTTCTTAACCTGAAACCTGTAGATAAAATGTGTTAGGTCAAAATCTGACTTCACTTGAATATAACCGACTTTAAAAAAAAAAAAACTTACCCTGCATTGAATATAATAGGTGGAAGAAGATAAATGAAGAAGAGATCTTCACTAAACACCAATATCCTCGAGCTTTTTCCTCCACTAATAAGCAAGATAACAATCCCAGTACATGAACCCTGAGTGATTACAAGATTTTAAGTATCGAATGTTAGCATTGTTCTAATAAAAAATAATAATGTGTGTGAAAACAAATAAAAAGAATACTGACAATGATAAGAGCGGTGATTGACTCATTCATCCACCGAGTCTCCTCGAGTAAGTGACCAAGCACGATGCAAGCACCAAGCAGAGCCACGAACAAGTTCATGGACACGACTGATGCATGATCTGACCCCAAGAGCGTCTCTGACTTTTCCAACACCGTGTTTAGTAGTCCAAATGCCATTTCCAAATCTTAGCGTTAAAGAGTATATATTTTCTTTCCTATAAAGAAATAAATGAAACTTCATTTATGGAATTTCAAAAGTCTCTAATTAAGGTATTCAAATCAACGAGAATTACATAAAAAAAAATATGCGACATTCCACAAAAAAAAAATCAACATTAATTTCAAAGTATGAATCCGAGAATCACAACTACCTTTGGAAAATTCCAGGGCCGATTAATATATTTAGAAACTTAAAAAAAAAAAGAGCTTGACCAACTTTCAAACGAGTTTTATTTCATCAAGAAACATCTATTTTAGCCACTTTTCATCACCGGAAGCTTTATTTTCACTATTCTACGAACACGAACAGTTTAAAGATGTATTCACAAGAATATTGCTAAGAAAAAAAAAAGACGAATAAGCAAGCATCAAACACATACCTGGCAAAGTTATGTCAGCAAAGAACGAAGACGAAGACGAGAGACCGCCAAAGATGGAGTATATATTTATAGATTGTCAAGAAGCCAAGTGGAGAGAAATATAGAAAGAATGTCAACGCCTTTCAAAACTCATATTAGCTATGATTTTCCACCGTATGATCTCTCCCTTTCAAGAAACTATTCTAAAAAGGACGGTTGTGATTCTTTGAAGGTGGAGTTACCTCATTGGTTATGATGTTGTCGTATAAAGATATATCAAAACAACAGAGAGGAACACGCTTACCACCCTTTAATTCTCTTTTATGACCCTTGGAATCTTATATTATGATGACCCAAGTGAAATAATATCTTAGGATTATTCTCTTTTCAGGAACAAAGTGATTTATAGTGTTTGAATACTTTTTGCACCATAGATGGTTTATGGTTTTTTTTTTGAATTTGTGTGAAAGCTTACCCTATATGAGTTAATAACTTGTTACTTTCTGATATATTAGGATGATGATTCGCACATCTGATTAGTAGACTATAATTTAGAAAGATAATTTATAAGGTTTTCATGAATCTATCTATTAAGCAAAAAAAATACTATACAAGATTTTTCCTGGAGTATGATAACTATGAGTTATCATACATTTGCTTATTTTATCTTCTTTTTCTTTATGTACTTGTTTGTCTATGTACTGAATTTTGGATCTTGACTAAATCTTGGATGTAAAAAGTACTTACTAAACATCATTGCAAGGAAATAGCTTTTGTTATTATTTGAATAATAAGGTAGTACTAGTTGTCCAGGTGTTTTTTATTTATTTTGTTCTCTTTGTTTTTGCATTTACAGAGAGAGCAAAAGCCAATTCTGGTGTTCCCATTTTGGGGTCATTTCATCATTATATGTCCTAATGTATTTTTCCATCATGTAAAACTTTTTATATCTTCATAATCTTTGAAATTCCTTTCATCTGGTTATTTCATTTGGGGAGAGGAAATCTCTTCTTTCTCACGCTAAATATATGTGTACCTCATATTTCAATAATTGTATTTTATCATCGTAATATTTTTAAACTTTATATTTATAATCTCAACCGTATCTATATTTATTTTTAGAATTCAACAGAATTAACATTTTATATTATATAGAATTCGAACATGAAGCAGGGGAGAACTAAATATCTTGAACTGTCACTAAATCATCAAACGTTTTGGTATATTTTCTTATATATTTTTATATTCTAATTGGATAGTTTGGCACAGTAAATCAAACTAATCTTGTACCCTAAAGATAGGTAGTCATGTTCATGACTCGAGCTCGTGCTTAAAAAATGCTCCTGACTTGAGGAAGAAAATTAGCTTTTAAAGTCAAGGATGAAAGTTCAATGTTTGTTTACATGGACAATGGTTTTATAAATTATTAAGTATTAACAATAATTGTGTATATAATACATTTCCGTGGAAGACTAAGTCTGCATTAAGTCATTAAGTATCATATGGACTTTTTAATATATGTAGTTCCATAATACTAGTCTTACTATATAATCAGTTTCTTATAAAAATGCAACATAATAACTGGCAATGAAAAGCTGTATTCATTTCTCCCACGATGCATTGTCTCAAACTCGTAGTTGTATTTCTTTACGTCACTCATAACATTCAAATGTAAGTATTAAATTCTCCAAACATGTTCCATAAAAGGTCAGTGGCATCCTAATTGACAACTCCAAATTTGATCTGACATAATATCTCTAGATCTTTGTTTTTCTTCCATCTATAACTCAAACACGTGTACTATTGAATTTGGACTCACATTATAGCATGCCGACAACAGTAGCCCAAAACATTATGATACAACACCCCCATTACATAATGAATCATGTTTTCATGTAAATTAACACTAAGATATGATATAAAAGTGGATATAGTCTTAGATTAGTGGGATGCTTAATCAGTTGATCAAGAATGTTAAAGGACCGACCACCTGGAATTTGAAACATTGCAAAATCATAGCAGTGGGCCAACACATGTTCATTTGGAAACTCGAATGCCTCGTGGTCTTATACTTTTGTGCCTCCGATCTACATGTATATTGTTCCCTTTCTTTAAGACGCCACACATGCATATATATAACAAATACTTCTTCTGACAGCTTGAAAATTTTACATCATCACCATCATAGATAGTAGAGTTTAAAAGTATTATTAGAAAACTACAATGTTGTAGCAAGAAAAAAAAAGAAAACCATAATGTACCATGGAATCTATAACTTAGCTACGATGAAAAAGAGACGAATCTATAATTTAAGAGTGATTTACATTCTTGGATTCTTAGTTATTACTGTGCTTTGTTTCGTACGAAGACAGTCTAAAGTAAAGAAATCGAGAGGAAGTAAGGAATGATGATAGTGTATAATCACTTTTTATTCAAAAAAAAAAAGATGATAGTGTAGACACATTAATAGCTTACACATTATGGCTGGCCGGCCAATATATTTTCATTGCAACACATTACACATATATTTATATAGAGAAAAACCGTAGAATAAATAACATATATTTTAATTTTTTAGTATTTTGTACGTCGGATAGTAGCAATAAACGTCAAGATGATTGCTCAAAACTTGTATATAAAACAAATAGTGAAATATCAAAGAAATCCCATGACGCTTTTTATATTTGTATATTTTTATTATATTTGACGAATTCTATATGGTTGTAAGATATAGTTGACCAAAAGAAAATATAACAAATATAAAAATTAACTAGGCGATAGATATGGAAAATACGTGAATTGATTTCATATTCTCACCAAAGTCTCCCGGTTTAGCTATCAGATCATGCTCAAAACTTACATATAAAACAAATAGCGAACTATCAGAAAAATCCTAGACGGTTTGTATATTTGTATTATATTTGACAAATTATCTATAGTTGTAAGATATAGTTGACCAAAAGAAAATATACTCATAAAATTAACCAGACGATAGATATGGAGAATACGTGAATTGATATCATATTCTCTCGGTTTAGCATTTTCTAATCAGACCGGTTCATATTCCTAGTAAAAGACTCCCGGTTTAACAATTTTATTAGTCAGACCGGTTTTATCATCCTTATCTTATCATATAGTAATATGAATGATTCACATTATCATCATCATCACTTCCCCCAAAAAAGATCTCTGAAAAATCTAACTATATTAAAAGGGCTTATTCTAGAGTTTTTAAGCTATCCACGTCATTTATTATATTCAACCAATAGAAACATTTCATTATGACACGTCATCTTACTCTCTCTGCGTTTTCATTCGGGCCTACGGTTTCAGAAGGCAAAAGTTGTTTGATTGTTGGCCCATTAGCTGCTAGGTAAGACTCTTCCAGTTCCCAGCGGTTCCTGGACAGAGAGTCGCGTTACTCATCGTCTTCTCCATCCACCTTCCCTTTTCAATCTGCTCCCGCATGTGATGAAGTTTTCACGCCTTCAACTGCTATCAATCTTCAGAAGCTGAGACCATCTCTAAGCTCATGCAAACACTAACTTAGAGCTCCCCGGTATATTTTTCAAAAGAGTTTTCCATAGTCACATGCGGCCATAACCTTCTTAGAGTCTTTTGTTTTATAAAGGCTTTTTTTTTTTTTACTTTCTGCAGTTTCCTACGATGTCTTTTGAAAAAACTGATTATAGCAAACAATATATCGATTTTTCAAGATGAAATTCTTGCTCTGAAGATGGGTCTTCTTCCCATTGCTGCAGATCCTAAGCTCTTCAAGTATTTATCTGGTAAGAAGATATTATATGTGACATTTGATTCTTTATTTGTAAGCAATTATGTATATATATATGTGTGTGTCTCTCAGCTAATATCTTTCTCTCTCTGACCATAGAGAACGACCAGCCAAATGAAAAGAACCCCATTGTTTTCAAACTCCTTGCAAAATGTGCCAGAGGGTAAAGGAGTTGATGTTACTATGCTTTAGTCTTTTTGATATGTTTTTGTTTTGTTTTTCCACTGCAGAGAAGTTTGTTGTTCTATCGTATAACGTATTGGCGGATTACCTTGCGAATGATCACTGGATAAATCTTCATATTCATATACCAAGGAATGTGTTGAGTTGGGGATGGAGGAGGAGCAAGATTGTGTTTGAGCTTGGCCTATGGTCGGCTGAAATAATGTGCCTCCAGGTCTTAGTTTCATCTTGCAACTCTCTATGTATGAGAGACTATGAAGACAAAGATGTTTATCTTTTTCAATATGTTTAGTAATCTAATATTACTTTGCATATATCAGGAAGTTGGTAAATTTCAAGACTTGGAGGAAGAGTTAAAGCACAGGGGATATAGTGGCATCTGGAAGGTACGTAAAAATTTCTGAATTGGTTGAAAAAAAAAAAACTTTTAGGGGCTATCTATCTTTCTTTAGAATTGGCATCATACACATATTTTTTTGTGACAGTCCTGAATGAGTTTGACTCTCTTGGACTAAATATAAATGGTTTGTGTCAAGGTTTGATAATGAGGTTTAAAATGTGAGGATAACTCTGTTTTATACATAACTGTAGATGCGGATGGGTAATGCTGTTGACGGGTGTGCAGTCTTTTGGCGATCAAATAGGTTTGTTTGATTCCCTTATCCCTCGTGTGCTTCAGTATGTAATGTTGTTTGGGTTTCTCATTGTCACTGTATTAGATTCAAGTTGGTTCACGAGGAAAGCATCCAGTTCAATCAGCTTGGTCTCTGAGATAATGTTGCTCAGATATGTGTGCTTGAGCTAATATGGATACATTATGTTGATAGTGACTTTCGTACTTTCCCTAAATTAAAAACTTTACTCATGTAGGCGCTGCTGAATTCACATGCCAAAGAGAATGAGGCCTCTCCATCTGAAACCGCCAGCTCAAGCTCAAAATCGACCATGTCAGTGACAGAAATAGAGAAAGAGACTTCCAAGAGACAATGTCATTCGTATCAGGACTTGAGAAGTATTCAAAAAAGGCATAACTCAAGCCTTTCTTCGAGCAGCTAAAGGCTTCCATGACTGCTTCATCAAAGGTTGCTTCCACCAAATCGCACAAGACTATTCTTCTACAGCTAAATCAACCATTGGTAAGCTATCTGGTGCCATGACTTTCGTGGGTACAAGATTTAGCAAATCAGAAGAGGTACGTAAGAAACAACTTTGTGTTAACTGTATTATATGATTCCTTTTTTATTAAGAATTAAATACATTTCAATGTTTTTCCTTTGTAGATGAAGAGCAGACTACCCAAGAAAAACTGATGACGAGTCTGCAGATCCTAAGCTCTTCAAGTATTTATCTGGTAAGAAGATATTATATCTGACATTTGATTCTTTATCTGTAAGCAATTATATATATATATATATATATATATATATATATATATATATATATATATATATATATATGTGTGTGTGTGTGTGTGTGTGTCTCTCAGCTAATATGTTTCTCTCTCTGACCATAGAGAACGACCAGCCAAATGAAAAGAATATCATTGTTTTCAAACTCCTTGCAAAATGTGTCAGAGGGTGAAGGACGAACAAAGGTAATGTTACATTCTATCATGAAAGAATGTTGTTTTTCTTTCTCTCATGAAATAATGTTGTTTTTCTTTCTCTTTTGTCGTAGTTTTAACGAAGGAGTTGATGTGGCTATTAAATGAAAGTGAGTTGGTTAAAGAATCTCTTTCAACCTCAAAGCTAAAAACTTATAAATACTTTCAGCCGCAGCCAAGAGTTCTTCCCTGAACTTGCTGATAATCCTATCACGCCGAGCTATCATAACATATTGATATCAAAACTCGGCCCTGGTCAGGTACTATTTTTTCAACTTCTCAACTGCACAACTTCAGATGAACCAAACACTTGCATCCTCTTATGTAGGAGACTGAGCTCATCCGGTTAAGGGCATTGGTAAAACACATGCAAAGTGGTCTCCAGTAGCTACGGCTTGGTACCTGTTACCGAATGCTTCCTGATGTAAGAACAGCTTTACTCTTGCCTCATCCTAAAACACCTATGTTTTCATTATTAAAAATGCTTCCATTTTCAGATGTGATTGGGAAAATCCGTTATGTCCACACTCTGACCTGAACAACTCTGAAGCGACCACATGATTGCGGTCAGTCTCTCATTGAACCGTAAGACTTACGTACCAATATTTTAAAATGCTACCCATAAAGTTTTTTTTTTAAATAAAACTAATTAATCTCCCATTCCAGTTCTGTTGTTGTTTCTCTATAAGACGACGCTGCTGCAAAGTTTAAGGGGATTTTTAACTACGGTTAATCCAAAAAATATTTGGAGTATGGTTCTGAATCTTTAAGAAATAAACATGTATCTGGTACACTTTTCCTGCCAACTTAAATTCCTCAACCTGTCATATTTTAGTTTGTAACATAATCTAAGAAACACTTGGGCTTATGTAGGAAATCTCTTTCTTAACTCAACCCAATCGACCCATTTTTACTTTGACAACACTA
>CAKOAT010219598.1:232596-256711 GCA_932364175.1 Eruca vesicaria subsp. sativa | reverse complement strand
AAAAAAAACGTAGTACTCGTATGTTGTTTCAAAATAGAATTAATTAAGGTTATCACTGTTTTCCTCCTCAAGACAAATGTAGCTGATTTTGTTTGTAGGTCTCCTCCAACGAAATGGCTGGTCCTTTGTTTCGAGCACCAGTTGCTGCAGGAAGCTTAGAAAATCTTACACTTCCTTTCCTTCCAACCGATATGTTTCTTCAAGTGACAGGAGTTGGTGAAGCAAATCTGCGTTCTGCAGCCGTCAACCCCACTTAGCTTTATTTTAAACTTTAGTTGTCCCTTTAAACTATTTTTATTGGTGTAAGAATTACTACGACTTTAAATAATAACGGGAGCATTGAGGTGTTTTATTTATTTACCAATGTCCCCAACTTTATAAATCAGTGAAGTTTTACGTCAACAATACATAAACATAGGTCATGTAAACACTAATTTCTTACCATCTCTGACTTAACAGCCCGATATAAAAAGACATTTAAACATTTTCTATTTAAAATTTCTGTAATAGAAACAATTGCAGTTACTATGCAATATTTAAAATAACTTTCCCAATGCCCAAAAAACCCAAAAAAATAAACTAACCTTAACACAAAACCTCTAATAAAATTCTTTTAATATATTAACACAACAAAAATATAACAGTACCTTTAGGATAAACTCATAAACTGGTCAGAAACATAATCAGTTTTTTTTTTTTTTTTTTGACTGAAGAAACATAATCAGTTCTAGCCACATAAAGCTACTTACGGTATTCCCAAAAGAAAAATCCACCGAAAACATATATACAAATCTATTTGCGTCTACTGCATAGTTTTAATAACTACTTCACAAACTACAATAACTCTTTAGAAACTTACCGTAAACAAAGTCAGTATGAGACTGGTTTTTGATTTATTAGAAAAAATCTCAATCATAAAAGTTATGTACAACTTTTAAAGTAATTGAGTATAAAGTATTAATTTTTCGAGATAAACTCGCCCACTTAAAATGAATAAGGTATTATTTCACAACTTTAAAAAGAAAATCCAAGGATCAACTTTTGAGGTTCTCAAGTACTGGAAATTTTCTTAAATTTACATTTAATACTAATATTATAACATACATATTGTATCCATCATTCAATTTAGTTATCACATTCGCACACAACAAATTAAAATTTATTAAGTATACAAAAATATTCAGCGGAAAATCAGTTAAACATCAGATATTTAAACAGAACAAATAAATTATATTTTACAACGATTTTAAATTTAAAACTATTAAACATCAAAAATATCCGTCCTAAAAAAACTATTCCAAGGAAAACTAGCAAAACGAACAAACAAAAAATTATTTTCCAACAAATTTTCATTTGAAAAAAATTAACACCCAAAATTTCCGCGCGTAGCGCGGACAAGGGATCTAGTAATAATAAAAGAAGCGGTAAAAAAGCGTCACAAGGAAGAAAGACAAAACAAAAACAACTCCTCCATTATTGTCCGAATCTTCTTCTTCGCGTCTCTCAACAACACCTCTCAAAATGATTCTCCTCTAACTCACAATCATGTCTCCATGATCTCACCGGAAGTCTCATGACGATCCGAAGTTTGATCCAAGAAATGCGGTCAAGACCGCACCGTGTGGTCCACGAATCAGCAGCAGTCTCCTCCTCAACTACTACTCCTGGTTTTGACCCTTTTCGATGGTCAGAGCTTCCTGATGAGCTGCTGAGAGAGATCTTGATTAGAATTGAGTCGGCTGATGATGGAGACTGGCCGTCACGGCGGAGCGTGGTGGCTTGCGCCGGTGTTTGCCGTGTGTGGAGGATGCTAGTGAAGGAGATCGTAGCTGTTCCTGAACTCTCTTCTAAATTGACTTTCCCAATCTCTCTCAAACAGGTTTTGGTTCTGTTCTCTGTTTTTTTTGTCTTATGTCTACTTTTGAGTATGTGTTATGGAATTTAAATACATAAAGTTTGTTCCTTTTAATCTATTTGTAGAAATAAAAAGTTACCCTTTTGATTGACAAAGTGAAAATAGGTGTTAAACCTTATACCCAATCTCTCTCAAGCAGGTCTATGTCTATTTTGAGTATGTGTAATGGAATTAAATACATAAAGGTTGCTCCTTTAATCTATTTGTAGGGATAAAAGGTTACCTTTTTTAATTGTTTCATTCCATTAAAAGTGAAAATGGGTGTAAACGTAATCACATAACATATGAATTTCAGCTGAGTGGCTCCTAAACTTTGATGTTCATTGTGCGTTATGAAATGTTTTAAGGTTTTAATAGCTCTTTAGTCCATTTGATAATGGATAGGTAGATAAAAAAACACTTTCTTGGTTGATATAGAGGAATGATATTGAACATTGCGAGATGTTCTGAGTCACATACTCACAAGATTGGTTTTGGTTCTGTTCTCTGTTTATGTCTATGTCTATTTTTTTGAGTATATGTGATGGACTTAGAAACATAAAGTTTGTTCCTTTATCTATATGTGGAAAGAAATGTTTTAGTTGATGCATTCCATTAGAGTGAAAATGGGTGTAAAACCTAATCCTACAACATATGAAATTCAGCTGCGTTTGCGTTTTGTATGAAACTCAAGAATGGCTCCTAAACTGTTGTACGTTAGGAATTGATCACATGATCTCATTTGACGTTTTACGTTTTAAGCTATTAATAGCTTTTTAGTACCTTTGCTGATTGATAGGTAGCTAAAAGACAATTTCTTGGTTACTGTATAGCAATGATATTGAACAATGCGAAATGTTTTTGAGTCATAAGTTTGGTGTTGCTGTTAAGTTGATATTTGTACTTTTTGAATGGTTATGCAGCCTGGTCCAAGGGGTTCACTAGTTCAATGCTTCATAAAACGTAACAGGAATACACAATCCTATCATCTCTATCTCGGGTTAACTAACTGTAAGCCATCTCTGTTTAAACTCTACACTAAGAGAAACAATATTTGTTCTGTAGTTTAATGGTTAAATTTGTTTTATGGCAGCTTTGACTGATAACGGGAAGTTTCTTCTTGCTGCTTGTAAGCTGAAGCGTGCAACTTGCACTGATTACATCATCTCTTTGCGCTCAGACGATATGTCAAGGAGAAGCAACACTTATCTCGGCAGAGTCAGGTATGCATATAAGTAGCATCTCCTTAGTTTAGATTATTAACAAGATCATGCTCACCTTAAGAGTGTGCCCACACATGAAAGTTTAGTGGTATGCATATAAGTATATAACAGTATCTCTTGCTGTTATTTGCAAGATCAAACTTCATTGGAACAAAGTTCACGGTCTTTGAAGGTAACCTGATGCCACAGAACAGATCATCAAAGATGGTTAAGAGCCGCTCTTCTAACCTCATGAAAGTTTCACCTAGAGTTCCTTCAGGAAGTTACCCTGTTGCTCACATTTCATATGAGTTAAACGTCTTAGGCTCCAGGTAAATTTTTTTTTTTTTACTGAAAGTATTTTCATTATCATCTTTAACACAATCCCTTGATCATTATAGGGGACCAAGAAGAATGCGTTGCATAATGGATACATTACCTATGAGTGTCTTAGATCCCCAAGGAGCTGCTAGGTCTAACTCAAAACCTATACGCAGCAACAGCGCATCTTGCAGCCACTCAAGCAACAACAACTTGAGAGACCCACCATTGGTGTTGAGCAATAAGACGCCAAGATGGCACGAGCAGCTACGTTGCTGGTGCTTAAATTTCCATGGCCGAGTCACAGTGGCCTCTGTCAAGAACTTTCAGCTTGTGGCTGTCAGCGATAGGGAAACAGAGCAGGCTTCTGAGAGGATTATACTCCAGTTTGGGAAAGTTGGCAAGGACATGTTCACTATGGATTATGGATATCCCATTTCTGCGTTTCAAGCGTTTGCTATTTGCCTAAGCAGTTTTGAGACCAGAATCGCTTGTGAATGATGAAATAGACCAAAGCCTTAAACACCTTTCTATGTAACTTATTTGTTGTTGTCTGTAAATGGTGGCTCATACTTGTGCCTAAATCTCAGGACCGTTGATGGCTTTTGTCTGGATTTGGTTCACTACCATTACATATTTTCTTTTATGTATTTGACGTAATGAAGAAACTTGCAAGAAATATGAGAATGTTAGATTCTTGTCAAGACATGTGAATGATCTGAGGAAAAAAGAAAATGTTATCATTCTATGGTACATGAACATATCTATCTCTGAGATAAACAAAACAGCATCATCAACACACTAGTATCATTAAAGATCTACAAAAGGGTAAGCCAACAATCTCAAGACACATATGTCTTTTACCAACTTCATCTAACCAAAATAGGGAGAGGTTATATAACTTGTTACCATGGAGCTAATATAGTTTTAGGTCACTGCTCATAAGATGTCGTTGTAACTGCAAACATTAATCTGATCCTTTTAAATCGATCCCCACAAATAATAATGAGTTTATTTTTTATAATTATATTAATAAATACTGTGCCAATTATGTTATTATGTAATAATTCCTGTCTAGTTGTTTTTTTTTTTAATTTAAGATGAGCAATGAATCACTGTGGTTGAAAAAAATTCATATTATATACGAAGCCCTTCAGAAATTACAAATATAACTTATCTCGTAGTGTGAAAATTTAAACTAAACATCAGACCCCAAAAATGAAACAAACTTGTATTGATAGCGGAACATAGTCGAAAAGGCAGTTAAGCAACGAGACAAGTTCGGACCAGCAAATCTGTATATATGTATTGTAATAAGAAAAAGAATATGTATATATTTTACAGCATAATAATATTGCAATGAAGTTAACCCTCTCAACTGGCTATAAGGTATTTCTATGCAATACATAAATATCAAAACTAACCTAAGTATCACATAAAACTGCCTTGGTTTCCGTAAACAGCCTGTTCTGTGAGTCTGGACAGCGCAATTTTTTGGTCCAGATTTGCTAACTACTTCCTAATGTAGCTGTTTAAAAATCAATTTGAAAATGTTTGGTCATCTCATGAGAATAATGTCAAAATCCACCAAATTTTTTGAGGTAATGAGGCTTACTCCAACGAATTTTGAATTTTTCAAAGAATATATTTTTTGCTAGTTTATTTATTTAAAGACACATTAACCAAATTATAGTGTTGAAAATGGTTAGCTATCATTTTGAAAATGTTTCGTCGTCTTCTGAGGATAATGCCAAAATCCACCAAATTTTTCGAAGTCATGGACTAACCCCTATGAACTTATGAAAATTTCAAAATATTTATTCCTTGCTAGTATACCTATTTAAAGACCCACAAACCAAATTATAGTGTTTAAAATGCTTAACAATCGTTTTGAAAATGTTTCTTCCTCTCTTGAGAATTACGTCGAAATCCACAAAACTTAGTTTTTGCTTTCGTAATAAATGTTGTCAATTTATCTCAAAGAAACAATTAATAAAATAGTTAGGATGAGTGAAAATAAGGAAAATAATATATAAAAAATTGATTAAAAATAAATTTATTTCTATTTTTACTTCTATTTTAATAATAGCGATGCAAACAAAAACAAAATCTTTGTTGACCATTTTGAATTCTTGTACTAATGGAAAAATTTCATTCTACAGAATTATTGTGCTCAGTAAAATTAATGAAATATTTTAAAAGAATGAAAAAAACGTAAAAGATATAATAAAAACTTAAAAATAGGTTAGTAGTGATTAATGAAATAGTTAAAATGAATGAAAAAAAAAAAGAAAGAAAACATAGTATAATTCTGTTGAAATTAAAGTAAGTTATATTTTGTACTTTGCTTTCAGTTTTCACCATTAGTTTCAATTATGATAACTGATCTTCTACATGAAGATTATGTAAACGCAAGTTTGAATCATTAATAAACTATGACGTTATAAAAAATATTATGATGATTTACTATCCATAATTTGATACGAAAGTTAACCAAATCAAACACTAATTTCATCCTATAAAATGGCTCCCACAACATTAATCAGATACCAGTATTTTTTCTCAACATCTAAAACAATGGAGAAGATCATATCAATGAAATTTGTCTTTGTTATCTTTTTAGTTGTCACATCCGGTAAGTTTTGTATTTCATATGTAACATAAAGTTATTACAAGCAAGTTTTTATTTATAACAACAACAATACTGGTTTGGTTTTGTAGTGATGGGTATTGAGGCAACAAGGTTAATACCTGAAGAAGTTCTTGAAACTATGTTGCAGAGCGAATCTTTGCCATATGGTGAAGAAAAACTCTTTTATGTTCATACCTGCTCAAAAGGGTGTCATAAGGAATGTTATCCCGATGCATTTTTTAGGTCACTGCTCATAAGATGTCATTGTAACTGCAAACATTAATCTGATCCTTTTAAATTGATCCCCACAAATAAAAATGTGTTTATTTCTTATAATTATATTAATAAATACTGTGCCAATTATGTTATTATGTAATAATTCCTGTCTAGTTGTTTTTTTTTAATTTAAGATGAGCAATGAATCACTGTGGTTGAAAAAAAATCTTATTATATACGAAGCCCTTCAGAAATTACAATTATAACTTATCTCGTAGTGTGAAAATTTGAACTAAACATCAGACCCCAACAATGAAACAAACTTGTATTGATAGCGGAACATAGTCGAAAAGGCAGTTAAGCAAGGAGACAAGTTCGGACCAGCAAATCTGTATATATGTATTGTAATTAAAAAAAAGAATATGTTTATATTTTACAGCATAATAATATTGCAATGAAGTTAACCCTCTCAACTGGCTATAAGGTATTTCTATGCAATACATAAATATCAAAACTAACCTAAGTATCACATAAAACTGCCTTGGTTTCCGTAAACAGCCTGTTCTGTGAGTATGGACAGCGCAATTTTTTGGTCCAGATTTGCTAACTACTTCCTAATGTAGCTGTTTAAAAATCAATTTGAAAATGTTTGGTCATCTCATGAGAATAATGTCAAAATCCACCAAATTTTTGAGGTAATGAGGCTTACTCCAACGAATTTTGAATTTTTCAAAGAATATATTTTTTGCTAGTTTATTTATTTAAAGACACATTAACCAAATTATAGTGTTTAAAATGGTTAGCTATCATTTTGAAAATGTTTCGTCGTCTTCTGAGGATAATGTCAAAATCCACCAAATTTTTCGAAGTCATGGACTAACCCCTATGAACTTATGAAAATTTCAAAATATTTATTCCTTGCTAGTATACCTATTTAAAGACCCACTAACCAAATTATAGTGTTTAAAATGCTTAACAATCGTTTTGAAAATGTTTCTTCCTCTCTTGAGAATTACGTCGAAATCCACAAAACTTTGTTTGTGCTTTCGTAATAAATGTTGTCAATTTATCTCAAAGAAACAATTAATAAAATAGTTAGGATGAGTGAAAATAAGGAAAATAATATATAAAAAATTGATTAAAATAAATATCAAAACTAACCTAAGTATCACATAAAACTGCCTTGGTTTCCGTAAACAGCCTGTTCTGTGAGTCTGGACAGCACAATTTTTTGGTCCAGATTTGCTAACTACTTACTAATGTAGCTGTTTAAAAATCAATTTGAAAATGTTTGGTCATCTCATGAGAATAATGTCAAAATCCACCAAATTTTTTGAGGTAATGAAGCTTACTCCAACGAATTTTGAAATTTTCAAATAATATATTTTTTGCTAGTTTATTTATTTACGACACATTAACCAAATTATACTGTTGAAAATGGTTAGCAATCATTTTGAAAATGTTTCGTCTTCTTCTGAGGATAATGTCAAAATCCACCAAATTTTTCGAAGTCGTGGACTAACCCCTATGAATTTTTGAAAATTTCAAAATATTTATTCCTTGCTAGTATACCTATTTAAAGACCCACTAACCAAATTATAGTATTGAAAATGCTCAACAATCGTTTTTAAAATGTTTCTTCCTCTCCTAAGAATAACGTCAAAATCCACGAAACTTTGTTTGTGCTTTCATAATAAATGTTGTCAATCTATCTCACAAAACAATTAATAAAATAGTTAGGATGAGTGAAAATAAGGGAAAAAATATGTAAAAAAAATTGATTAAAAATAAAGTTATTTCTATTTTTACTTCTATTTTAATAATAGAGAAGCAAACAAAAACAAAATCTTTGTTAACCATTTTGAATTATTGTACTAACGGAAAACTTTCATTCTACAGAATTATTGTGCTAAATAAAATTAATGAAATAGTTTAAAAGAATGAAAAGAAAACGTAAAAGATATTAGAACTTAAAAATAGGTAAGTAGTAATTAATGAAATAGTTAAAATGAATGAAAATAAAGAAACAAAAAAAATATAATAGTTCTGTTAAAATTAAAGTAAGTTATCTTTTGCACTTTGCTTTTAGTTTTCACCATTATGTTTCAATTATGATAACTGATCTTCTACATGAAGATTATGCAAAAGCAAGTTTCAATCATTAATAAAGTATGACGTTATAAAAAAAATATCTTGATGATTTTCTATCCATAATTTGATACGAAAGTTGACCAAATCAAACACCAATTTCATCCAATAAAATGGCTCCCACAACATTAATCAGATACCAGTATTTTTTCTCAACAACTAAAACAATGGAGAAGATCATATCAATGAAATTTGTCTTTGTTATCTTTTTAGGGTTCACATCCGGTAAGTTTAATATTTCATATGTAACATAAAGTTACTACATGCAAGTTTTTATTTATAACAACAACAATACTG
The DNA here is from genome assembly GCA_932364175.1 of Eruca vesicaria subsp. sativa. NCBI lineage: Eukaryota > Viridiplantae > Streptophyta > Magnoliopsida > Brassicales > Brassicaceae > Eruca > Eruca vesicaria. The sequence continues at coordinate 248,001 of CAKOAT010219598.1, read as the reverse complement.
GTTTGGTTTTGTAATGATGAGTATTGAGACAACAAGGTCAATACCTGAAGAACTTCTTGAAACTATGTTGCAGGGCGAATCTTTGCCATATGGTGAGGAAAAAATCTATTATGGTCGTCACTGCTTAAAAGGGTGTCATCTAGAATGTAATCCCGATCCATTTTTGTCGTCACTTCTCATAAGATGTCATTTTGTCTGCAAACATTAATCTGATCCTTTTAAATCGATCCTCACAAATAAAAATGTGTTTATTTCTTATAATTATATTAATAAATATTGTGCCAGTTATGTTATTATGTAATAATTTCTGTCTAGTTGTTTTTTGAATTTAAAATAGTAATATTTAATTTAAATATATTTTAAATAACATAAAATATACTTTTGAAGTAATAAAATACTTTATATCTATATATTCTTAGATGAAAAACAATATTTGTATATAATATGATTCCATAAAAAATTCACACAACTAATCTTGATATTACAAAAAGAAATATTTTTTATTTAAAAAAAATAATTTTAAACAATAAATATATATATTTTCAAAGTAATTATTATTTTTGTATATATCTATCTATTTTATTAGATGATTACATAAAATAATTAAGTAAGATAAACTAATGTATGTTTAATTGACAAAAAATTTAACAATTAATATTCTTGAAATATTTTTTTTATTTTTAGTATGTTTATTTGACTATAATATCTTACAATTACAGCAAAAAAATATAAATTCTATTTTACTTATATAATATAATTTTCAAAAATAATAAATTTTTTTACTGCATATTTTAAGAGATATTAAAAACAAAACTAAAAATAAATTTCAATAATAAAATGTTTTTGATCATATAACTACAATTATTTTAAAACATCATAACACTATATAATTTAAAAAAGTAGATCTATTATATTTTAATAGTTAGATTTATATGTTTGCTTAATAATTCTTTGGATTTTTTATTTTCTGTTTTTATGTTTGTGGAACTTAATATAACCATAATCAAAATACTTAAGCAAATCAGAATCTTTATTTTAAAATTATTTAAAATAAATTTCTGTTTACCATTCAATCAATCTAAATATTGTAAATATTGATATGTGTTCATAAGCTTCCAAAAATTTATTAGTTACGCATGTATATAATTTAGAATCAGACAATTTAGTTTCTATTTTTTTTCTTTCTAAGCATAAAAAATCTTAAGTTATACATATTCTTACTAGATATACTTATATTTTTAAAATAACAACCGGCATAAATGCAAATAATACGATTAATCAAAAATTTAATATATTGAGGATAAAAAAATTATAGTTGAATTTAGAAAAATAGATAGAATCTAATATATCCAAAAGATAACTAAATCAACCGTAAAACAATAAAACTGATGAAATATAACATATCTAAAATTATATATATAATTAAATTAATATAACATTATTAATACAAATTATACCTACAATATACCAAACTGATAACCAAACCGACTATTGATCCAAAAAATAATTAAACTGACAATAATATATCCAAAGTCATATGTATAATTATAATAATATAATATTTATTAATATAAATTATACATATAAAATGATTCAAAACTAGAATAAAATATAAATCAATTATTGTAAAATTTTACTTTTATGAATATTCATACCCGTGCATGAGCACGGGAAAATCACCTAATTGGTCTTTAAATGAGTATGTCAGCATGGAATACATGTTTTGATCTTTTCAAAAATTCATAGGGGGGTTAGCCCATGACCTCGAAAGTTTGGTGGATTTTGACGTTATTCTTAGGAAACAACGAAACATTTTCAGAACAATTGTTAAACTGCTTCAACATTATAATTTGATTAATGGATCTTTAAATAAGTATACTAGCAAAAAATACATGTTTTGAAATTTTCAAAAATTCATAGTGATTTTGACGTTATTCTCAAAAGAGGACAAAACATTTTCTAAACGATTGTGAAGTATTTTCAACACTATAATTTGGTTAGCGGGTCTTTAAATAGCTATGCTATCAAGAAATAATAGCTTTCAATTTTTTAAAATTCATAGGAGTTATTAGTCCACGACTTAGAAAAATTTGGTGGATTCTGACATTATCCTTAGAAGATGACGCAGCATTTTCAAAATGATAGTAAAATAGTTTCAACACTATAATTAGGTTAATAGGTCTTTAAATAAGTAAAATAGCAAAACATATGTGTTTTGAATTTTCAGAAATTCAAAAGATGTTGGCCCACGACCTTGATAAAAATTGTTGGATTTTGACGTTATTCTCTGAAGACGACGAAATATTTTCAAAACGATTGTTAAACAGTTTCAACACTATAATTTGGTTAATGGATCTTTAAATAAGTATACTAGCAAGAAAGAAATGTTTTGAAATTTTCAAAAATTCAGAGGGTGTTAGTCCACAACCTCGAAAAAATTGGTGGATTTTGACGTTATCCACTGGAGACGATGAAAGATATTTGAAATGATTTATAATCAATTTCAACACTATAATTTTTTAATGTGTCTTTAGATAAATAAACTAGCGATGGATACATTTTTTGAAAATTTCAAAAATTCATAGTGGTAAGCCTATGACCTCTGGTGGATTTTGCATTATTATCAGAAGACGACGAAACATTTACAAAACTATTGTTAAACAGTTTCAACAATATAATTAGATTATTTGGTAATTAAATAAGTAAACTTTAAATATGTGTATTAGAAAAAATTACATATTTTGCAATTTTCTAAAATTCATAAGAATTAGTCGAGAACTTCGAAAAAAATGGTGGATTTTGACATTTATTTCTAGGAGAGGATGAAATATTTTCAAAATGATTGTTAACCATCTTATACAATATAATTTAGTTAATGAATCTTTAAATAAATATACAAACAGTAAATAAATGATTAGAAATTTTCAAAATTTATAGGGATTAACCCACGATAATTTTGTTAGATTTTAGATTCTGGTCTAAATGTTGTAATTGTATAACCTATAGTTTTAACTCTGTGAAGACATGTAAGATGATTAGCGGAAAAGAACACTGCTCCCATTCTGTGTTAAATAAACCAGCATGATCAACAGGCTTAGCATCATTAAGATCTACAAAAGGGGTAGTTAACCTTAAACGTTTAAAGCACGAACATAAAAGCCAGCTAACAATCTTAGACACACTTTTTTTTATATGTAACCGAACTGTTTAAAGAAAAAGAACAAAGATCTCTGCAAATCAAGCTCCTGAGCTTCAATTTTCTTGCCTAAGCGTTTCCGAAAGTGCCTTCTTCTCGGCTCTCTCTTTATCCAAGGCCAACTTCACTCTCTCCGTCTCACTTTTTTCGCGTCGAAGCTCAAGAATATTCTCATCTAACCTGCGAATCTTGTCCTCCAAACATTCTGGCTCCTTTGATTCGTGAACCTCTGCTCAACGAGTTCTATAAGAGGAGAGACGCCATCGTTTTTGCTTAGTAGAGTGTTGTAGCGGACACGGAGCTTGTTCTTGCGTCCGGACCTGGTGGGTTTATCCAGTAAGACGGCTCGAAACCAAACGCCTGCATGGCCTTCGAGTTCCGAACAAACTTCGACCTCAGAATCCTTTAACATGATGCTCATTGCTCTCATTCACAGCTTCCCAAGTCTGTCAGCCACAGTGGGAGCCGAGACGTCATATTATGTAACTCTCTCAGTCTCAGCTGTCAAAAATTTTAGATTTTCAAACATTTGAGTTTCATGTAAAATTTTAGATTTTCAAAAATATAATTTGGATAATCAGATAAAATTTAGAATATTTTCATGTGTTTAAGTTAAATTTTGAATAAATTTTTGAATAATTTCAGTTAACTTAATATTTTCAGATACTTTTTAAGTATATTTTAATAAAGAATTTGACGGAATCTGAACTAAACATGAACCAACAAATACTAATTAATTTGGTGTGCCGAATTAATTAAGACCTCACAGAATCAGAATCATCAATATAGATAATACATCAATATTTTATATACATGCATCACCTTTTGTTATGGATTTTCAATTACTCCAAATCAATAGTAATTCGATATATTTAACTATCAAATAATTATATTATAAAAATACAAAAATACTAACTTTTAAATCCATCTTTAAAAATATATATTTTTAATATTGTAGTCAATAATATAAATATTTTAAAAATCATCACAAATTAGATATATATTTTATTTAAAAGCACAAAATAATTATATATACAGATGAAATTTCTATTAGATTTAATTTCATTTGCAAAGTATTTTCTAAATAATGTATTAATTCTTACACAAATTAATTTGAATTTATACAATATTTTGAACTAATTTTTAGATTCTTGTTAGATTAATTGTCAGATTCTTGTCAAGACATGTAAATGATCTGAGGCAAAGAAACATGCTACCATTCCATCATCAACACACTAGTAACTTAAAAAGTTTAAAACACAACCATAAGAGGTAGCCAACAATCTCAAGACATATATGGTCTTTTACCAACTTCATTTACTCGTCCCATGGTAACAAGTTACCATGGGACTGATATAGTTGTCTGAAACTCAACCTCCACATCTTCAATTTCTTGGCTAATCATCCCCACATGTGCCTTCATCTCATCTATCTTTTTCTCAGCTGCTTCATTTATCTTTTTGGCAACTGCATCTTGTCTCTCAAGCTCACTGATTTCGAGTTTCAACTCAGCCCTTATTTCTTTTAACTTGAGACTAGCACTCTCTTCCTCTTCAATGATGTCCTTCAAACGCTTTTGTTCCTCCTCTTTCTTAGCTATCACATCTTTGAGAGACAACACTTTGTTGATTGCTGCTTGGGGAGCTTCAACTTCGAAACCATGCTTCTCTAGTTTTGCAAATGACACCATGAGATAGTTGAGCTTGCTTGTGGGATCATCAAGCTTCAGACCCTTCACTTCTTTTAGTAAGTCATAAAAGGTCACCATCATGCCTACGGCTAACCACTCACGGTGGTCCAGATCGTCTTTAGATTCAAGCAATGGGCTGAAGTGAGGTCTTTGTGGAACAGACTTGAAACCGTCTGATGACTCACAGGTCTTCCAATATGGCACCATCTTTGTAAAAGGCAAATTCACTAGAGTGTCTCTGGCCGGTGTTTCCTCAATACAAGTAGCAGCAGCAGCAGAATTTTTCACCATGTTTGAGCTCTGATCAGCAGACAGCTCTAGATAGATCAAACAAAACAAAACTGTTTTAGCATATAGTACACCAACTTCTGTTATAAAGGATGCATCTAAGCTACTTTTAAAAACAAAAATGCTTTAGTATATTAGAAAATGTTTCCTTACCAGTAGATGAGAGAGGCTGATCAACAACTTCACTACCTTGGCACATAGTTTTACTTGTGGTATCACTGATCTCAGCAGTTGAAGTGTTGGTATTCCCATCTACAAGTTACACAAACAGTGACATGATTAAAAATTTGGCAAGGAAACAAAGATACTCAAAGCTAATATGGCTAATACACATAGCAGCTTCTTCATTCAGGTTGGAGTGTTGATCTTGTTCCCTTTTCCTTTTCCTACTCTTCTCCTCCTCCTCCTCCTCAGGCATCTGCATAAAAAAAAGCATCATTCAAAGATAAATAACAATCATGAAAGATAATATAATAAGCACAAAAACTACCAAGAAAGTGAGACTGGTTATATTTTAAACTACTTACCTTATGTGGAGTTGAATCATTTTCAAAATCATTCAGATTCATCACTGGTGGCTCAGGTGACTTCATGGGGGATGTATTTCCTACAGTTTTGGCCTATATTTGATAAACAAAGTTTGTCAGTCAAAACAACATTCAAGACACAAATGGAAACAAAAGAAAACACTAAGAAGCTAACTCACAGACACAGTTTTAAATCTAGCAAGTGGCTTAAGACCAGAACAAGAGTGCACTGGATTCTTGTTTAGGATGTTTGAAGGAGACTCCTTCACGGTCTTTTGCTGAAAATGGAAAAGGACATAAACAGCTTCAAAACCAAAAAGTTAACAGAAATGTTTAGATTAAAATTAATGAAAGTACCTTTGATTCATTACGCCAAATCCCATTCTCCCACACCATCAAGGGTCGAATTTCTGAGTGTTTAAACACATACTCCTCCTTGCTAACATCTAAACTAACCCAATAACGTTTCTCGGAGAGAATCTTCCTCACCAACCCTTGGCTCCATCCAGAACCACGCAACACCTCTACACAATCCATCAACTCATACTCTCCAAAGATCATAGAAGGAGGCAGTGTGGGTCTAACCCGGTGAGCATCAACAACTGTGGTTGGTGTTGCCTCACCACCAATGCAGCTCAACCGCTGATTAAAGTCCTTGACAATGAACTTAATCTCACCATCTTCTTCAATCTTTGTAACTAGCAATGACGGGTTCCATGTTTTATCTTTGACAGAATACACTTCCACCATTGCTCCTGAGCAAAACACAGAGTTATCCAGTACCTTTCAAGAACAACAAAAAAAAAAACAGAGGAGTTACTATTCACAACCGTTACTAAAAAAAAAAGAGGACCTTTAACCATTTTAACTATAAAAATGAAACGAAATAAAAATGAGACTTTTAAGTTCTATTCAAATATAACATAACATGCAACCAAAAAGAAAACATTTTGTAATAAAGCAACAACCTTTGACATTCAAACACAACATGAAACCAAAAAGACGACAAAGCTTCAAACTTTTGTAATAAAACAGCAAACTTTAAGAAACCACAACCTCGTACCTTCTTTACGGGTACGACCCATTTTGAATCGACCCAGTCAAGATGAGGACGAAGCAAGTTCCTCTCGAGCTCCATGATATCAGGTGGTGAATCAAAGTAAACAAGAAACTTCTCACCTTCTTCTCTCTTCTTCAAGACGAAACCGGTCAACCACCCATCTCTATGCTCCGCATCAACCACAGTTCCTTCCTCCAAAACGACGCCGCTCTGCATATCCTCAGGCGGTACTGCCCGGAGGAATCTCCGCTCGATGAACTCAGTCAGAGGAGAGAGATTATCATCACTGAGTAAAGTCTTGTAGCGGACACGGAGCTTCTTCCTTCCGAACTTGATATTCCCCTCTAAGACGGCTCGAAACAAAAAGCCTTCTTTCGAACAAACTTCAACCTCATTGTTACTGCTGCTGCTCATTACTCACTCACAGAGTAGTGAAGTGGAGAGAAAAGCGTAGAAATTTACAAAGATGAAAAGCCCGCTTTTATTCTCAAAAACACACAACTTCCCAAATCTATCATGCAAAAAAGAGGGAGACGAGACGTCTTTATGATTTGTCTCACTGTCTCTGATTGATCAATTTTTTAAACGTTCATTTTGTTTTTCACTTTACGTTGGCGTGGTCAGGTGTATCATGAAACCAAAAAGATATTGGGCCTATATAAATGAGGCCCACTAAAAATGTACTTACACGTAACACCACATTATAATTGTTCCCATCTCCTATATACAACCTTATATGGTTCGAATCTAAAGTCTGCATGTTAAAATATACTATTTTGACATTTTAGAGTTGGTTAAAATATTAATTGGGTAATTTGGTGATATAGCATAATCGACAAAATTAACTAATTTTGAAATATCAACCTTTCTAAAACGTGATGCAAGACTTAGTGAAGTTTTTTTTTTCAGATTCTTTTATATTTACAAAGATCATGCCTATAAATATATATACATCTGAAAATATTGTACTTCAGTAATATGTTTACAATTAATTTATAAACCAAATTAAAATCCTAAAAAAAATTAAAAATTGAAATCCTATAACTTCAATCACAAAGGTTCCTATTATTACTCTATTAGACATGTAAAAAGAAATCTATTTCATTTATGATTTAAATACAGAAATAACAATTGTCACCATTTAAATAAGGAAGATGAACATTAGTTAGTTAGTTACATAAGATAAACAGTTTAAATTATTTATAGATAATTAAAAGTTTTCAAGATTTGAAAGAAAACTAACCTAAACATGTAATAATGGACCAGTTACCCAAAAAAAAATGTAATAATGGACGAGTGGACGTAGAGTGAAGACTGAAGAGTAAACTAGACCCTAAAACATCATTGAGCCTAAACCTGCAACTTTAAATAACGTCTTAAACACTAAACTAGACCCTATACTCTAAGTCATGATCATAAACTCCATAAATAGTCAATGACTAGTTGTATTTTTTTTTGGAGCAAATATAGTCATGACTAGTTTAGATTAATGTTTATAAATTATCCTTAAAGATCCCTAACGTAAAAATCTAAAACATAAATTGTAATGGTAAATTTTGACCCAAAAAAAAAAATTGTAATGGTAAACATACGCATAATGTTAACAAAATTAGCACAAGAAAATCCTTGGTTTCATAAACTCCGGTAAAACTGCTTCAGTAAATTTTGATGTATTTATGCAAATACATAAATACATGCAAATGTTGTCTGTAAATGGTGCCTAAATCTTAGGACCGTTGATAGCTTTGTCTGGATTTGGTTCACTACCATTATATATTTTCTCGATGTATTTGACGCCAGCGAGAAATATGGGAATGTTAGATTCATGTCAAGATAACTGTAGTGTAACCTAAAGTTTTAAATCTGTGAAGACATGTAAATGAACTAGAGAAAAAGAAAACTGCTCCCATTATATGGTACGTGAACAGATTTATCTCTGAGTTAAACAAAACAGCATCATCATCATAAAGTATTAAAGATCTACAAAAGGGTTGTTAACCTTAAAAGTTTAGAGAAGCCAACAATCTCGGACATACTCTTATATTAACTTCATCTACTCGTTTCATTTATACCAAAATAGGGAGAGGTTATATATAACTTGTTACCATGGAGCTAATATAGTTTTCTGAAACTCAATCTCCACATCTTCAATTTCTTGGCTAATCATTCCCACATGTGCCTTCATCTCATCTATCTTTTTATCAGCTGCTTCCTTCTTCTTTTCCGCAACTGCCTCTTCTCTCTGCAGTTCACTGATTTTGCGTTGCAGCTCACTGATTTTGCCTTTCAACTCAACCCTCATTTCTTCTAACTTGAGACTTCCACTCTTTTCCTCTTCAATGTTGTCCTTCAAACGCTTTTGTTCTTCCTCCTTCTTAGCTAACACATCTTTGAGAGACAACACTTTGTTGATTGCTGCTTGTGGAGCTTCAACTTCGAAACCATGCTTCTCTAGTTTTGCAAATGACACCATGAGATAGTTGAGGTTGCTTGTGGGATCATCAAGCTTCAGACGCTTCACTTCTTTTAGCAAGTCATAAAAGGTCACCATCATGCCAACAGCTAACCACTCACGGTGATCGGGATCGTCTTTAGATTCAAGCAATGGGCTGAAGTGAGGCCTTTGTGGAACAGACTTGAAACCATCTGATGACTCACATGTCTTCCAATATGGCACCATCTTTGTAAAAGGCAAATTAACTAGAGTGTCTCTGACCGGTGTTTCCTCAACACAAGTAGCAGCAGAAGCAGAATTTTTCACCATGTTTGAGCTCTGATCAGGAGACAGCTCTGGATAGATCAAACAAAACAAAACTGTTTTAGCATATAGTACACCAACTTTTGTTATAAAGGATACATCTAAGCTACTTAAAAGAAATGAAACTGTTTTCAGCAAAGATTTCATTACCAGTAGATGGATTTTCTATCCAAGTAGAGATAAGCTGATCTACAACTTCACCATCGTGGCACATATGTTTACTTGCTGTATCATTCATCTCAGCAGTTGAAACATTGCTATTCCCATCTACAAGTTACACAGCCAAAGACATGATTAAAAATTTGGCAAGAAACAAAGATATTCAAAACTCATATGGCTAATGATGATTTACAGTTACACATACCAGCTTCTTCATTCAGGTTTGAGTGTTGATCTTGTTCCCTTTTCCTTTTCCTGCTCTTAGCTTTGCTATTCTCCTCCTCAGGAGTCTGGATAAAAACCACCATTCAAAGATAAACACAACCTAACACTAGCAAGGAAGTGAGACTGAACTATATTTTAAACAACGAACTAATTACCTTATGAGGAGTTGAATCATTTCCAATATCATTCAGATTCATCACTGGCTGCTCAGGTGGCTGCTCAGGTGCCTCCATGGGGGATGTATTTGCTACAACAGTTTTGGCCTCTGTTTGTTTCAATGGTGTTGCAGTTATGACCAAAGAAGGGGATGCATATTCTTTCGCTACAAAACAATGACATTATATATCAGATTTTGAGATTCATGACGCAGAAATTAAACATAAGGAGACAAAGAGTATCAGGCTTACCTATTGCCATCACGTCTGGGGTTGTTATAACCAACGGGGTTTTATCATTCATCACACCATCCTTTCCTAATTCTCCAGTGGCCTATTTTCAGTTAACAAATTTTGTAAAACAAGACATGAAAGGAAACACAAATAAGCAGCTAGCAAGAGATAGAAAAAAAAATCACAACTCACAGCGCTGTTCTCTTCACTGTGATGTGGATTCAGGGTTTTCTTCACATGCTGTGTAGCCTTCTCATTAGCACCAGAAGAAGAACGCATTGGCTTCTTTGGAGTTTCTTTTAAAGTTTTTTGCTAAAGATGGAAATAACAAAACTACTTCAATTCATATCAATAAACAGAAACGCAGAGAAATTAATGAAAATTATATACCTTTTGTCCGCTTTTCCTAACCCTATCTTCCGAGCTAGTAGATGCATTTCCTATCATCAACATAACCATAATTGCATATAGCAGATTTCGCAAGAAAAAAAAATAGATACCAAAACTAACATGGCTGTTGTATACATACCAGTTTCATTCATATCCTTGTGTTGTTCTTGTTCTCTTTGCCTTTTTCTACCACCAGATTTGTTGTTCTTCTCTTCAGGCATCTGCAAAAAGAGAGTAAAACCATCTTTTCAGAGATAAATAACCACAAAGGAGGCAAGAATGATTGTGTTTCTAACGAAGACTAAACTTTACCTTTAGCTCAAGTCTCTTCTCAGAGGATTTTTGTCCTTCAGTTTCGGTTTGTATCAGCTGTGTTGTAGTTGTGACCGTAGGAGTTTTATCACTAATAATAACAACATCAGCCCTCTTCTTCGTTCTCAACTCTACAGTGGCCTATATTTGATAAACATCAGTCAAAACAACATTAAAGACATGAATGGAAACAAAAGAAATCACTAAGAATCAAACTCACATCCACAGTTTCAACTCTAGTGAAAGGCTTAGGACCAGAACAAGAGTGCATTGGATTCTTGTTTAAGATGTTGGAAGGAGTCTCCTTCACGGGCTTTTGCTGAAAATGGAAAAGGACATAACAGCTTCAAAACCAAAATGTTAACAGAATGTTTAGATTGAAATAAATGAAAGTACCTTCGATTCGTTACGCCAAATCCCATTCTCCCACACCATCAAGGGTCGAAGTTGCGAGTGTTTACATACAAATTCCTCCTTGGTAACTTCTAAACCAACCAAGTAACATCTCTCGGTGAGAAGTTTCCTCACTAACCCTTGGCACCATCCAGAACCATGCAACACCTCTACTCGTTCCAACAACTCATACTCTCCAACGGAGGAGGAAGGAGGCGGAGCGGGTCTAACCCTGTGAGCCTCAACAGTTATGTTTGGTGCTGCCTCGCCACCAATGCAGCTCAACTGCTGATTAAAGTCCTTAACAGTGAACTTCCTCTCATCATCATCAGATACTTCAATCTCTGTAACCATCAATGCCGGGTACCACGCAGGTTCAGTATCTTCTCTCAAAGATCTCACTTCCACCATTGCTCCTGAGCAATACATAGACTTATCCAGTTCCTTCCAAAACAAACAAAAAGAAGAGATCTTTAACCATTTAAAATATAAAAAAAGGAGAGACCTTTCACAATTCAAACATAACATGCAACAACACAGACATTCAAAAGCTTCAACCTTTTGTAACAAAGCAGCAAACTTTAAGAAAGAAAAAAACACAACACTGATAAAATACAAATCTCTATTATGGTTTTAAAAAGAGAGACCTTTAACATTTCAAACATAACATGCAACAAACACAGACAACAAAAGCTTCAACCTTTTGTAACAAAGCACCAAACTTTAAGAAAAAAACATAACAATGATAAAATACAAATCTCTATTACGGTTTTAAAAAGAGAGACCTTTAACAATTCAAACACAACATGCAACAACACAGAGTCACAGATATTCAAAAGCTTCAACCTTTTTGTAATAAAGCAACAAACTTTAAACCTCGTACCTTCTTTTCCGGTACGACCCATTTCCACCCGGTCCAAACAAGATGAGCCCTCAACTGATCCCTCTCGAACTCAATAATATCAGGCGGTGAATCAAAGTAAACAAGAAACCTCTCACTATCAGCTCTCTTCTTCAAGATGTAACCAGTCCACCACCCATCTCTATGATCCGCATCAACCAAAGTTCCTTCCTCCAAAACGACGTCGTTTTGCATCTCCTCCGGCGGGATCGACCTGATGAATCTCTGCTCGAGAAACTCAGTGAGGGGAGAGAGACCATCATCGTCTAGCAAAGTCAAGTAACGGACACGGAGCTTCTTACGACCAGATTTTGTTGGATTCTCTTCTAACACGGCTCGAAACCAAGCGCCTGCAAACCCTTCTTCCTCGGAACACACTTCGACTTCACAATCCTTGAACATCATCATGTTACTGATCTCGTTAAAACCCTAGGACAGAAAAAAAATCCCGCGTCTTTTTTTTCTATAAAACACAACACAACTTCTCTCAAGTCTCTGTCTGAAAAACAGTTCGTCGTCTACAGTGGGAGCGGAGACGTCATCCCTTTGATTTTGATTGACTGGTGATATAAGCAAATTTCGTTTTTATTCTTTTTTATTTTGCTTTCAATTTTTCTTTGGCGCGACCAGTTACGAGCCAAAACGTTAATGGGCCTTAAGTGAGGCCCATGATGAATGTACTTTTTTTGTAATAACATTTACAATTTTATGGTTAGAATCTAAGATATACATGGTAACAAATTATATTAGTTAACAAATATTAATAGGGCGATTTGGTGATATAGCATAATTGGCTAAATTGATTAATTTGTGTATTATTTTTACTTTTATAAAGCATCATCATGATACATGTATGTGTGTATATAATTATATACCTCTGAAAATTGGACTTAGGGTAAACTTTTAATCCTATAACTCCGAATTAGAAATGTGAAATGATTGATTGTTCATTCTTGTGATCCACTAAATTTAGCAACGCTTCACACACCTTTCTAACGGGTTTATAGTGTTGGGAAATTATTAAATTGTGTGATTTGGGATCAGAAATAACAATTGTCACCATTTGAATAAGGAGAGATGAACAATAGCTACATAAGATAACCAGATTGAAACATGAATAAAAGTTTTAAGGAATTGTAAGAAAACTAACCTAACCATGTAATGGTGGACGTAGACTGAACGAGTAAACGCTAGTGAAACATCAGTGAACCTAAACCTACAACTTTAAATTACAAGTCTTAAACATTAGACCAGACCCTACACTCTAAATCATAATCATAAACGTCAAAATTTAGTCAAAGTTTGGTTGGAATAATGCATAATAAATTATCCTAAAAGATCCACAACATATACAAAATCTAAAACTGCACAAGCATAAAGTTTACAAAAACAGCATAAGAAAAGCACTGGTTTTCATAAACCTTTTTTGGTAGAATTTTTATAAACCTTTATATAAGTATTTCTGTAATTTCTGATGTATATATCGTGATAAATAAATGACGGACAATTTTTTGATCCGGTAAAAGGAAGTTCGAAAATCTTTATGTATGTGTGTGTTTCTTTAATAATGAGGAATTCGTGTAAATAGCAAGATTATAAACAGAGATATGTGAAATCACATGATTCGTTGATTTAAGCTACAAATAAAGTCACTAGACAGAAACGTATGCTTATGATCACAAGTTACAACAACCACCATAAGATAGAAAGATATACATAACATAACGAGCAAACCAAACCAGACTCACAATAATACACACACGCGTGTGAACAAAGCACACATTAGAATCGATAGGATTTGTCATTACGGTTTAGTACTTGTTTCATGTTGTTGTTCTCTTGGACAGAGAGCAAATCGATAAAACAAGAAGCAGAAGAGAAGCAAAGAGAGATAAGGCAAGCGAAGTTGCAATGTAACGACAAAACTTGTCGTAAACATTACAAATCTTGTTCCACCCAATATCTTCGTTTCCTTTCAACGCTATGTACGCAACTCCTCCCGCGGTTCCCGTCGCAGACGCCAACATCGCTAGCACCACCTGCTCACGTGTACATATATGTTCCGCAAAATACATTTAAATAACTTTAAGTTGATGTGGAAGATTGAAGAGTTACTTGTTATACAAGTTACCATGTCAAAGGAAGATATGTAAGTGGAGAACTGTGAAGCGAACTCAGGTCGTAAGAGTAGAGATATGGAAATAAGTATTGAGATTAAGGCGTAGAAACCAGCCACCACAAGAGCCACCACGAAGTATCTGCATGCGCATGTTTATAGACTTATAGTAACGTTAAGTTTAAATGAAAAAAAAAAACATATAATACAAAGTCTTTATAATGATGAGTTTAGTTTAAAGACGGACATGTAAGCGGGCGAGTCACTGAACTCGGCGGAGACAGGAGCAGGAGATGGAGCTCCAGGGAGCTGAGTCATCTCGGTCTGGTCGCTAGTCACCATTACTATAAGAGCAACCAGTGTGGCTGAGAAAAGCAGAACTCTAATAATGATGTCTATTTTTCGGCAGTCTAGGAAACCAGTTACTGAGTACGGTGGTGGTGGTGGTGGTAGTGGTTCAGTGGACGCCGGAAGCGGTTCGGATTTGCCTGTTTCTGGATCGGGGTTTTCAGTAGACGCCATCTAATGTTACAATATGCTTGTGTATATGTTACAATAGAGTGAGGTAGTTTATTAAACTGGCTGCTATGTTACAATATGCTTGTGTATATATAGGCCCAGTGGTGAATTGTGGTGGTTATCCTCACGCTAAAGAACAATAATAATATCTATACTATTATTTGCAGTGATTTTTCGCAACGGAGCTCTCACGTTAAAATTTGGAGTGGTTAATATCGATATTACCCTTAATGAATAAATATATAAATCATCCACTAATAAAAACGAATTTAATATTTATTTAATTAGATAAATGATTTAAATTAATAATAATGATAAGAATTATCCATAATCTAAATATATATTTAAAAATAACAAGATAATTCATATATATATTGTGTTGTTATCCGGAAAATATATTTAATAAAAAAAATTCAAAAACATAAATAAATATTAATTAAGTAAAAACTTTAATTGTATATAATTGAAAATAAAAAATTTAA
>CAKOAT010219598.1:96732-232496 GCA_932364175.1 Eruca vesicaria subsp. sativa | reverse complement strand
AAAGTTATTTTCGCCTCTGGGCTCACACGTTAAATTAAATTTATTTTATATGTTTATATATAAGTAATCCTTAAACATGAATTTATCATAATAAAATAAAAAATCATTCAAAAACAAAAAAAGTGTTTTGCAAAAATAAAATTTAATTTTATTATTATCTAAACTAATATTATTCTTTTTGTAAGATCAATTTTTGAATGTATATTTAACGTTTCAATTTTTCAAATTGAAAGATAGATTTCTATATTTTTATTAATTAAGAAGAAAGGAAATAGACTTTAGATTTTTTAAAGTTTAAAATGAAAGTATATTTTTTAATTTGTGAATAAATTTATCATGTAAACAAAAATTAATGTTTTAGGTTATATTTTTGGATGCAAATATCATTTATTTTGATGATTTTTAAATAGATTTACAGATAATTAAGCCCGCATGTGCGGGCAAAACACCTAGTGTAATATATATGTGGTATTAAAAAGTTAACACATCATGAGCATGAATTACGAATAAAATGTATATTTTCCTGACATTTTAAACGTTTATAGAAACTCGTAGAAATTAGTTTGAATATAGAAAAATCATATATATCTATGTATAAAAATTGTGTGAATATGTTAGGCCAACCCCAAAAAAGGTTGGTGAAGAAACTGAGGGTGGATAATCAATATCAATATGATAAAACATTAAGAAGTAAATAAAAGTGGGAGTGGTTAAACAATCATTTGCTTGAAACAAGTAATTTTATATGTGCTCTTAGGTACTACTTTGCTTTCGACGTGTGAATGTAGATTTTGTGAATGATATCTTATCTACTGTAGTTATGTTAAAACATTATATTCAACTACAAGATACAAAAGTCTTGTAGCACTAGCAATTCCCAAATGTATTATAATGGTTTATCTTTGAGAAAAAAAATTACATCAAGTAACACCTAGACAAAACAGAACATATTTTGTCTTAACAAAAAACACCAAACTTTCTCTTGATACCTAGACATCGAGAACTAAGTCGAGGGACAACAAAAAAGTCAGACCTAACAGTGATAAAATACAAATCTCTATGGTTTGTTTATCCTCGGTACCGTAATAGCACCTAACATGTTTTAATTAGTATATCCAACCGAGCCAAAGTAGTTTACAAAAAAAAAACTAAGCCAAAGTTGAAATTTGGGGGTATATAATGAACAAATACGCAAGAGACTCGAAGTATACATGAATTAGTATGTGAGAGAACCTTGGTCAAGTGCAAGAGGGTTTCTCATGACTGATCCAAGGCTTTACTCTTGGTTTCAAACACTTTATATTTCTTCTAAGGCATTAAAAAAAAATTAGTTTTTGGAACAAGAATAGATCGTATTGGGGCCTTTTGGTATCACCCCAATAACCGTCATGTAACCAACGATGGAGTAAAATCATATATGAACACGATGAATTCACATACGTAGTATGGGGTCAATACTAATATATTATAAGTTGTAAAATATATAATGCAATCGTTGGAATTTGAAAGTCATTATAAAAGTAACATATACCAATATTTTCATACCAAAAAGACATTTAGCATATGTTAGATGTAGCAAGTTAAGTGTGGATTTTACATACTGAAACGATCTTAACTTAGATAACATACCATTTTCAAAAAGTATCGTGAGTCACATTACCAATCATTTTTTTATAAGTCACATTACAAATCATATTGATAACCTAACATGTTTGATGATGAGTTTATCTATTTCCTTGTAGAAAATATTTTGGCTAAATATTTCAGTTGGAATATAAGTTGTTGTTTTAATGCTTTAAACATTTCAAATAACACCTATTAGTGAACAAGAGTGAAAGATAAAATATCTTCATTAAACCTTCAAAGTGTACATATTGAAGTATTTATACTCATATATTAAGCTATTATACAATACTCATTACAATGTACAAGTGTACTAGTATCAATACTATATACAAATATGATGATACTAAGTGCTTTTTTTTGTGCTTATGCATTGGTAAATACTTACAAAGTAAATAAATTATACTAACTAATCAATATCTAAGCAAAAATAAATAATTTATAAGGTATTTTTAACAATGTTAATTATAACATATATATATATATATATTATTTTAAATAATAATTTTTTATTTCTTAGTTAGACATTTAATATTATGCAGTTTTTAGTCGCTTCGGTTATCATATATAATTGGTTTGATTATTTTTATTATGTGTACGTGTGATTATAGGATATTTTTTTTGTATTAAAATATACTAAGACTAATGTTTTTAATTATTATACTAAGACCAATATCTTTTCAGTTTTGCTTAGTTTAATGTTTGTTGAAATCTATATATATATATATATATATAAATATATACATTAAGATTAACATTTTTCATTTTTAAATAAAAATTAGAAAGATGACAAAAAGAAAAGAAAAGAAGATAAAGTATTGAAAGGTTTGTAGTTGAATAATCAAACCAACCATACAATCTATTATATTTTGTAAATATTTTTTGTAGTTTACTCAATTTTGTAAAAAAAATATAAATAAAAATAAAAACTAAACTAAAAAACAGTAAGCAAAAAACATGACTTTAATAATGACACACTGTTGTATTTTCAGTTACTTAAATATTCCAACTTATGTTATCTTAATTATGTAACTATGTACAGTTCACTACAGCTATTAAATTATGTTAATTTTTTTTATTTAGTTTATTAAAAATATTGGTTGATGAAAAACTTATTTTTAGTAAATCTCTAAGCTTTATTAGCTATTATGTTCTCTGTGATTATGTTTCAAAGAAAAATTAATGTGAAATTTTCATTTTACGAGATATCTATACAAAATATATCACGTTTAAAAGAAATATTTTTTTTTATATATGTTAAAACTAATGTAAATATAAGAACCGAAAATTATATATTTTTTTAAATATGAATCTTATTATTTTGAAATTTTCCTTTTTATAAAATCAAATATATATATATATATATATGACATGACCACTTTTATATTTTTAAAATACTTTTTAAAGATGTGATTTTTTAAAAAAATATGAAGAAAAGAAAACTAAAATTAATAATAATAAATAACAAAGATTATAAAAAGAAAAAAATGTTAATAATGACATCAATTATAATTTAACAATATATTAAGAATATAATTAACTATTTTAAGAAAAATCATGAAAGCAACTCTAGAAAAATGATATAAATTATATTATAGATATATATTTAATAACACCTGTTGATCATCCAGATATACAAGAGATTTCAAAGTCTCATAGACTTACGTAAAGAGAACCTGGTCAGTCAAGCAAATCTCCAGTAATTGGTAACAAATATCGGGAAATTAATGTTTAGGCCTTTACTTGGTCCAAATCCAAAAAGCCTTTCCATTTATTATCAATCCCTTTAGAGCGGGAACTTTCCAAAGCCCTATCCCTCACGTGGCGCGTAAACTCTGATTCTACAAAGCAACGTTTGGGTACATCGTAGCCGTTGGATTTTAATGGTTATAAAAGTAACTCCTGAAAACATTTTACCCCCATTCATCTCATCGTCTCTGTGCTTTACTGCTTTTTTACCCTAAACCCTCAAAAGGCGAAACCGATTCGATTCCCATGGCGAAGTTTTCGAATCGCGACGACGGTTACTCTTCCTCCGAGGAGGAAGAGCGTGTCGAGAACAACGTCGGAGAAGATGAAGAAGACGAGGAGGAGCTCGAGGCCGTTGCTCGGTCTTCTGATTCCGATGATGAGGAGGCTGTTCCCGAGGGCTCCGACGAGGAGATCGTCCCAATCGAGGATGATTACGAGGTAATCGTAACGGAAATTTCATCGAACGGTTGATTGTTCGCTCATTGTGTTGATGTTTTTGTGTGTGTGTAGGATGAGGAAGACGATGAGAAGGTTGAGATAAGCAAACGTGAGAAAGCTAGGCTTAGGGAGATGCAGAAGGTGAAGAAGCAGAAGCTTCAGGAGATGCTTGACTCTCAGAACGCTTCCATTGATGCTGATATGGTGCGTGTTTTGTTTGATGTGAATTGTTCTTAGTTAGGGAATTGAGGAATCTGATTTGTTTTTGCATGGATTTTAGAATAATAAGGGGAAAGGGAGACTGAAGTTTCTTCTGCAGCAAACTGAGTTGTTTGCGCATTTTGCTAAAGGTGATGCATCATCTTCTTCTCAGAAGAAGACGAAAGGAAGGTGTGTTGGATGTAAATGGGGCATTAGATATAGGTTTTAATCACTGTTTTGGTATCAAAATACGTAATAATGAGCGTAGCACTGATTTGTAGTTAACTTTTTTTTTTTTTACCTTAAGGGGTCGTCATGCTTCCAAAGTAACTGAAGAGGAGGAAGATGAGGAGTATTTGAAGGAAGAAGAGGGTGGGTTAGCTGCATCTGGGAACACGAGGTTGCTCACCCAGCCGTCTTGTAAGTACCTGGGTTTTACTTTTTAGTTTTAGAGGTTTTGCATATTGATCATTTGTTTGAGGGCAAGAACTGCATGTAGTTTAGATCTCTTTCCATATCTTAACATATAACTGTTGTTGTGACCTAGGTAGTATAGTGTAAGGTTTAATTGGAAAGTTGACGATTCATTTTTTCTCTCCTCAACTTACAGGTATTGAAGGGAAGTTAAGAGATTATCAATTAGCTGGTTTAAACTGGCTCATCCGGCTGTATGAGAATGGCATTAATGGGATTCTTGCTGATGAAATGGTACACAATGGTTCCCCTAAGGGCTCAAGCAATACAAGCTCTACTTCTTATGATGCTAATCATGATACCATTTTTTTCCTGTGTTATAGGGTCTGGGGAAGACACTTCAAACTATTTCTTTGTTGGCCTACCTTCATGAATACAGAGGAATCAGTGGACCTCATATGGTAGTTGCTCCAAAATCAACCCTTGGTAACTGGATGAACGAAATTCGCCGGTTTTGTCCTGTCTTGCGTGCTGTGAAATTTCTCGGTAATCCTGAGGAAAGGGTAAGCAACGATCTGCATGCCATTTCAGAGTTCCATGTAAATGTTCAACCCATGGGTTCTGATAGGTCTGCCAATAATGCAGAGACATATTCGCGAGGACCTGCTAGTTGCTGGGAAATTTGATGTATGCGTCACAAGCTTTGAGATGGCCATCAAAGAGAAGACAGCACTACGTCGCTTTAGCTGGCGTTATATTATCATCGATGAAGCGCATCGAATCAAGAATGAAAATTCACTCCTTTCGAAAACCATGAGACTTTTTAGCACCAATTATCGGCTTCTTATCACGGGAACTCCCCTTCAGGTGTTTGCTCGTACCTTATTCTTGAATTTTTGGATACTGGTGTCTTCTTGCCAAGTTGCCTCTGATTGTATGCAACAACCTTTCTTGTACGAGTCTGTTTGTACTTTATTTTTTGGTTCCTCGTATCTCATGTTTTCTTCTTATATGCAGAATAATCTCCATGAATTGTGGGCTCTTCTGAATTTTCTTCTGCCTGAGGTCTTCAGTTCAGCTGAGACTTTTGATGAATGGTTTCAAATTTCTGGCGAGAATGACCAGCAGGAAGTTGTCCAGCAACTTCACAAGGTTTGTGTGTACTATTCCTTCTATCGAGTTTATCACGCCTTAATTGTTAAAATAATCACTTTCCTGTATCTTCTTAGGTCCTTCGGCCATTTCTTCTACGAAGACTTAAGTCAGATGTTGAGAAAGGTTTACCACCAAAGAAGGAGACGATACTTAAAGTTGGCATGTCTCAGATGCAAAAACAATACTACAAGGCTTTACTGCAGAAGGATCTTGAAGCGCTCAATGCTGGTGGAGAACGCAAACGTCTGCTAAACATTGCAATGCAACTGCGTAAATGCTGTAATCACCCTTATCTCTTCCAGGGTGCAGAGCCTGGTCCACCATATACCACAGGGGATCACCTGATAACAAATGCTGGTAAGACTACATTCACATTAAATCGTTCAGATGTATGTCTAAATGCTTATTGAAGCATCTTTATACTACTATTTTCAGGTAAGATGGTTCTTTTGGATAAATTGCTTCCTAAGCTGAAGGAACGTGATTCAAGGGTGCTGATATTTTCTCAGGTAAAAGCTGATATAGAACAGATATAGATAATTATATCTAACGGTTCATCTTCTTTGTTTCATTCTTCTGTTTGAAGCCTGAGCGTTATTCCCTTCTATACTCATATATGTCAGATGACAAGACTTTTGGATATTCTTGAGGATTATTTAATGTATCGTGGCTATCTATATTGCCGTATTGATGGAAATACTGGTGGTGATGACCGAGACGCCTCCATAGAAGCCTACAATAAGCCAGGAAGCGAGAAATTTGTTTTCTTGTTATCTACTAGAGCTGGAGGGCTTGGTATCAATCTTGCTACCGCCGATGTTGTTATTCTTTATGATAGTGACTGGTAAGTCTCTTATCATGTCCACTGTAGTTTCTGAGTATTCTCTTCACTTTGAGTTTGACGTGTCTGGTGGATTTTGGCAGGAATCCTCAAGTCGACTTGCAAGCCCAGGATCGTGCCCACAGGATTGGCCAAAAGAAAGAAGTTCAAGTGTTTCGATTCTGTACTGAGGTTGATATTCTCCCCTCTCATGTCAAGTAAGAACAGACTAAGAGTGCAAATTACTTATGTATTACTTGTTTACAGTCTGCTATTGAGGAGAAAGTGATTGAGAGAGCTTACAAGAAGTTGGCGCTTGATGCTCTGGTTATTCAACAAGGAAGATTGGCAGAGCAGAAGAGTAAGATTCTTATGATGAGTCCAAAATGCATTGGTTCATCTTTTGACCCAATTAATTTTTTGTCGTTACCATATGCAGCTGTCAATAAGGATGAGTTGCTTCAAATGGTAAGATATGGTGCGGAGATGGTGTTCAGTTCTAAAGATAGTACAATCACAGACGAGGATATTGATAGAATCATTGCGAAAGGAGAAGAGGCAACGGCTGAACTTGATGCCAAAATGAAGAAATTCACAGAAGATGCTATACAGTTTAAAATGGATGACAGTAAGAGTGTCATGAACTTTTTTCCGTTCTGTTGTGTTAATAGTGTATAGGAGGATTTATTGATAATTAATCGGTCTGAATTGTCACAGGTGCTGACTTCTATGATTTTGATGATGACAATAAGGTATGACCATATATCTCTTTTCATAGTTTATGTGTTCATGTCATACCCTCATATGATCTGCCTCACCGAAAGTCAAATTTACTTGTATTTTCAAATTATGTTTTATAGGATGAGAACAAGCTTGATTTTAAGAAGATTGTGACCGACAATTGGAATGATCCACCGAAGCGAGAGAGAAAGCGCAAGTAAATATTCTTTTGCCTGTTCATTGTGCAGTCCTACTTTTCCTGTCTTCATAAATATATCAACTTAAAAATTCCCTTTTCTTTTATCTAATGCAACATCAGCTACTCGGAAGTTGACTACTATAAGCAAACATTGCGTCAAGGTGCTCCATCTAAACCTAAAGAGCCTAGAATTCCGCGAATGCCTCAGTTGTAAGTACTTTAATAAAAAGCTACTGCATATGCGAACTGCCTTTCCCCTTGATGGCATTGTTCCCCCTAGAAACCTAATACTTTGTCCTGCAGGCACGATTTCCAGTTCTTCAACACTCAGAGATTGACTGAGTTGTATGAAAAGGAAGTACGCTATCTCATGGTAAGGCTCTTTAAATGAAATACTTGTAACTGTTTTGATGTGCTTAAGAGTGAATTAACGACTAGTAAAATGTATTTCCTTCTCTTTGGTTTCAGCAAACACATCAGAAAAATCAGTTGAAAGACACAGTTGAAGAAGAAGAAGAACCAGAAGGTCGACCTCGGTTTCTCAGTTTGTGCCCACCTTGCTAACATTCTTTTCCAGCGAACCGATTACTGATCGAGAATTTTTTTTGTTACCAGGTGGAGATCCCTTAACTGCTGAAGAAGCAGAAGAAAAGGACGCTTTACTGGAGGAGGTAAAGTGAACTTTTGATGTTAAAGGTGTCATAGAGATTTGGTCTTTATTTAATTTTCTGTAAATGTTAATATTCAGGGTTTCTCAACATGGAACAAAAGAGACTTCAATAGTTTCCTTCGGGCTTGTGAGAAGTATGG
Organism: Eruca vesicaria subsp. sativa; assembly: GCA_932364175.1. NCBI lineage: Eukaryota > Viridiplantae > Streptophyta > Magnoliopsida > Brassicales > Brassicaceae > Eruca > Eruca vesicaria. The sequence continues at coordinate 224,364 of CAKOAT010219598.1, read as the reverse complement.
GCGAAACGAAATCAAAAGCATTGCCTCTGAAATAGAAGGCAAAACAGAGGAAGAAGTTGAAAGATATGCCCAAGTATTCAAAGAGCGTTACAAGGAGCTGAACGGTATGTAACACAACACCTTCTGAATGCTCAGTAAATTAATTATTTTACCTTCTGAATGCCCACATCTCCCCTCTATATTTGTAGATTATGATAGAATCATTAAGAACATTGAGAGAGGTGAAGGAAAAATCACCAGGAAAGATGAAATCATGAAAGCCTTTGGGAAGAAACTGGATCGCTACAGAAACCCTTGGCTGGAAATGAAGATTCAGTATGGTCAGAACAAAGGGAAGCTCTACAATGAAGAGTGCGACCGTTTCATGGTCTGTGTGTATTTTTTTTCCTTTTCCATCTTTTGTTTCACTAATCTTATCATGAAGTTTGATTGTTGTGAAAACAGATCTGCATGGTTCACAAACTTGGGTATGGGAACTGGGATGAGTTAAAGGCAGCATACAGGACATCGCCTTTGTTTAGGTTTGACTGGTTTGTGAAATCCCGCACGAGTCAGGAACTTTCAAGAAGATGCGACACTCTGATTAAACTGATTGGAAAAGAGAACGACGAGTTCGATGAAAGAGAGAGGCAAGCCCGTAAAGAGAAGAAGCTCTCAAAGGTAAAAACAATGTAAACTTGTTTGTTTCCTTTGGATACTTACTTATTCTTTCTGTTTTTTTTTTTTGGAATCTTTGAAGACTGCAACACCATCAAAGCGACCTTTAGGAGGACAACCAAGTGAGAGCCCTTCATCGTTGAAGAAGCGAAAGCATCTTAGATGATTTATCTCTCTGTTTCCTATCAAAACATTATCCAGAATATCAGCTTGCTAAGCTCTTATTGTTAGATATAATTAAACTTGAAAACATAGCAGGTGAATTTCATTCTGGTTAGGTGAATGTTGTGCTGGTTAGATTTTTATTTAAGTTATATATAAAAACATTATTTGCATGTTTCTTTTTTTCTTTTTTCTTTTTCTTTTTTTTGAAACACTCTTTTTCTTTTTTTTTTTTTGTCAACGTCATCGTTGAAGGAAAGTGAAAACACGAGACAAATGTCTTGTGAATGAGGCCATTTATTAAGTAGTAAACATGGTTCAAGAGAGATGGCCGTATGAGAGGAACGTATTATATATGGACAAGTGATGATAAATGACAGAAGCTTTGGTTTAGTCTCTCTGCCTCCCATCAAATCTCAGACCCCAAAAATAATCTTCTTTTCTCTTCCCTTAATGTTGTTTTAGTTTCATTAATCTTTTTTCCTTTAACTTGAAGAAGTCTTAGCTTCTATGCTGCCACTGACGCTAGCTGAGTCACCACTAGTCTCCGCTGGCTCTCGACTGCTTACGCCACTAACCATAGGAGAAGAAACTGCAGTAGTCACAGCCTCTGTGGTTAGTTCTTTGCTCGAGCTAACAGGAGCTGATGCATCACTGAGTGAAGATGATCCAATTGGGTATGGAGCCACAGGCATATCCGTTAACGAAGAAGCAGACGGGCTGTAGCTAAGTGAAGAGCCCATCGAGTGATCAAACTTACACGCTGGCCCAAACTTGCAGATTCCGTGCTGCGCAAAGTGAGTGCACTGCGCTACTCCCTGTGTGTCAAAAACACATTATAATCATTCATTATCGGTATGGATTTTTTTTGAGTTCATGGAACAACGGTGAAAAAGACTTACTGGACGAAGTGGAAGGCCAATGGAGCTGAAGAGAGGACCTGTTTTAGGTTGAACTGCGTCTAGAGGATGATGGTATCTGCAGGAAGATCCAAACTTACAGTCTCCGGTTCTCATAAAGTACTGACACTCAGGTTGATCAGGTCGTTGAGGAAACGACTCTTCTTTTGAGGTAGTCAAGGAAGGCCCACCAGATTGGTATGTTCCTGTATAAGCAGTCCCTGAAGGAGATAACGGCGCCATTCCATAAACAGAGCTTGGTCCAATAGATGGTTGTGTTCCAGGTGAAGGCATTGCAGTTAAAGAAGTCTAATAAAAAAAAAAAATCAAATGATTCATTTAAAAAAAAAATGAAGAATGTGAAAAGAGCAGAGATGAAGTTACCTGGTAAGGATTCCAACCAGAGTATACCATTCCTGGAGGTAGAACCATTGGAGGACCATAATGACTTGGAAGATACGAACCAGGTAGAAGAGAAGGCCTTGCCAAAACTAAACTATATTGTTGAGAGGGTTGAGACTGAAGTGTTGGATAAATAGTATGTATTTGAGGTTGAGGCTGTGGCTGTTGCTGCTGAGGCACTGGATGGTTGAATTTACAAGTCAAACCAAATTTACACTGACCGGTTCTCATGTAGTAAGCGCACTCTTTCTCTCCCTGTAATCAAAATTAAGAGGAGGTTTAATACAAATGTGTATATGATCATCAATAAACCAATTGAGAGAGAGTATAGAACACAAACCGGGCGTAATGGATATCCCAAATAACTTAGCGAGACAGGCGCAACGGAACCACCTCCTTGCCTTGGATGATGATACTTGCATGAAGCACCGAACTTACACGTTCCCGTTCTCATAAAATGCTATTCAACAAACAAATAAACAATGTAAAGTTTCTTACAAAACAAAACTGCATTGCTCAAATCATTGTTACATCATTAAGACAAGAGATTGAGAATTACAAAACCTGACAAACCGGTTGTCCCATCCTCTCCGGTAAAGCTCCATCTCCTCCTCTCACTCCTCCAATAACCTAAACACCAAATCAAAAGCTTTTAAAAACAATCTGAAACTGATGAAATTAAAATTAAGAAATTTTATTACCGCTCCACGATCTCGTGGGTGATTAAACCGACATCTTGAACCGTACCCGCAAGCACCGGTTCGCAAGTAATAAATACAATCAGGCTCATCAGGTCTCTCCGGATACGATTCTCCTCCTCCAGCTCCGCCGCCGATCAGCCCTGACCGCCACATCGAAGCTACAAAAAAAACACACATTTCAAAGCAAGATCCTTTAATCTCACAAATCGCAGATTAAGACATTTCTACCTTGAACTCCGGTTTGGCCTGTGGTCCATTCAATAGATGGATCCGATCGCGACCCTTCTTCACCGGAGCGACCGTACCGCTCCATTGGGAGGACAAATCCCTCACACAGACACACAATAAAGAAGAAACCTTTTTGTTTCTTACTTTTGTCTGAATGTCGAAAGCTCCGATCGGAACAAAGAGTTGTGTTGGGAAAGTAACACAGATCGTGAGGGGGTTTTGCTTCCACACCACTTCTCTCTATCTCAGTGGTTTGATCTCTCTCTCTCTATAGCTTCAAAGCTACAACAGTTTTTGAACTAGAAAAAGAAAATTATTTTATATAATTTTCGGCTTCGGTTTTTGTTTTTATTTTATAGTATAAAAAAAGTTTTTTTTTTCTTTTTGGTAAGGTGATGGGAGGTTTTGATCTTTCTTTATGCGTGCTCGCTTTTTTCGTGGGTGTTTTGCCGGTGGTGGTTAATGTACGCGCCAAACATATTATCAGCGACTCTTCCTCTTTATTTTATGAGATAATTTGCTAACATACCCCTTTTTGGACCATTATTAGATACTTGTCCATGATGTGACAATCACTTTCCTTTGAACCATTTTGCCATTCTCTACACTCTCTCTCCTCTCTTTGAAATCTTCCCTTTTTTCTCTCTCTTCAATCTCTAATTATTTTACAAATCTCTATCATTCTATATACAATTAAATTTTAAATTTCATTATTTTTTTCATAAGTGGTTTTGAATCCTCAATTTTTTTACCTTTTTTTTTCTCTTCAATCCCTAATTATTTTACAAATCTCTATCATTTTATATAAAATTAAATTTTAAATTTCATTATTTTTTAATAAGTAGCTTTGAATCCTCAATTTTTTGATGATATCAATTTTCTGGATTTTAGATTCGACGTCGTGTTAGCGGTTAACAAATATTGTAGACGTTAACATAAGTGTTAGTTGTTAACAATTATTTTTACGTTTCGCGTTAATAAATGTGTTCGCTGTTAACAAATACTGTAGACGTTAACAGAAGTGTTAACTGTTAACAATTATTTTTACGCTTCGCGGTAATAAATGTGTTGGCTGTTAACAAATATTGTAGACGTTAACAGAAGGGTTATATGTTAACAAATGTTTTTACGCTTCGTGTTAATGAGAAGAAAGAGAAAGGGCATTCTCGGCATTTCCTTGCCAAATGGTTGTGTCTGTGTCATTCATGTCCAATCAATGATATTTTGCTAATTTGAGCTTCAAATATGGGTAGTTCACTAAATCACTCTTATTTTATTTATTTTTCCATCAAAAAAATAAATAAAATGAGAGTCTGCAAATGAAAATTGTAAAAATATTTTGTAAAGTGAAATATTTTAGTATATAAATTTAATTATTTTAAACTACAATTACAAAGATTAAACTCATGTATAATACTTTTTTTTAATCACTAAGCTGTCATTTTGGGAAGTACTTTAAACCTATTATATTTGTTGTTTATTTGTGCATTCATGTATAGGAAAGCGACACTGGTTAGATTTTAGCATTGATATAAAACACAGTAACTAGATGATTGTAGAAACTTTTGTATGGTCAAATTTGATTCCAGTTTAGTTAAGTGGTGTATCTAACATTAGAAGAAACTGTAACTTTCTTATTTTACTCGTGGGTATCTATTTTTAGTAAACAATGATAAGGTTGTTTCAACAGTATCACAGTAGCAAGTTAGAACTTTTTTTTTTTTTAGCGAAAACATGAACATTTTACTACTTGACACGTGAAACTGTTCTTCGTATATTCTAACTCTTTTGTATTATTTAATCTTAATAACCATGAATCAGGCGCGTGGAATTTTATTCAGTTTACTATGCTAGCAATAAAACAAGAGTAATGACTTTACTTGCATCACTTAAGGAAGTCAATTTGGTTTGGTCCTGAAATGACCAATTTAACGGCAACAAAAAAGCATCAAGCTGATGACCAAACGGTCCAGATCTACTGTAAAGTCGCTGTCCATTTGAAATGCTGACGAAACTAACCCGATGGCTGCTTGACATTGAGTGTAGTTGGTAAAGAAGCCCATTCTCTTCATAAAGTTCCAAAAATTAGAATTTAAATGATTTGTTTTTCAACTCAATGAGAGTTAATTTGAACAACTAAAACCAAGTAGAATCAAATTTAGTTCGTTTAGTTATAATTTGATTGAACCTAAAAGATAAAAAAAACCTCCATTTTCTTTCTAGGATGAAGTGGGTCTAGGGTTTTTCTTTCAATAGTTGTCTAACTTTTTAGATAGTAGATTTATTATATATTTGTATGCTTTTAAAGAAGCTTTACAAGGTTACTATACTAATACATTTACGATGCCAATAATGAAAATCAATTTGGATATGTTGCATATTTGAAATAATAATAAAATGTTCAAGATTTCGCACACCAAAAAGACATTTTAAATTAAATACGAATCTAATAAGTCTTTAGATAGTTGAGACGAAATTTGAGATTCCTTGCCACCTCATCACAAGATATAAATGGTTTCCAAATTTTAAAGTTGAAAGGTGAAAATTAATCAACCTAATGAGAAGCACTAAAAACATTTGCAAAGGAAATTTTGAGTAATAATAATAAATTAATAATATTATATAATGAAAGAAATAAATAAAAATGTAGAAGGTCTGACTTGGCAAGGAATGAGCCACATGTGACCAGCTTTTGGAGATTGTGTTATTCCCAAAGGATCTTTTGGACCATAACATCCCTCCTTTCTCCATCTACCAAATGTCGGTGAGCAAATTTACATTTTTTCTTTAAATATTAAATTTCAGTACACATAATCTCAAAGTTCACAAGGAGTTTGGGTGTTAATGCATGTTCTTGAGTTTGAGATTTTCTTTTTTTTTTTTGGCTTCATCGCCATGTCAATCCTTGTTGTTTTTCTTTTTATTTTTTTGATTATTGGACTTATTTCTGAGAAAATTTACTTTTTACTGGTGTTATTTTTGGAGAAATTTATCTATCTGCCAGCTAAGTATCTTTTTGTATTCCACCAATATATTTTCCAAATGAATCAAATATGTTCAGATGGAACAAAATTCTACTATTACCTTTAAATATTACTACTAATTATAATATTGGGCGGAGTAAGGCACGATAACATCTTTGTCTTTTTTTGTTGCATGACTTTTGATTATATAATAATGTGAACCAAAAACAAAAACAAAAATAGAAGCATTCTTCAGTTTAAAAAAAAAAAGAATGCTCCTATTTTGTTTTTGTTTTTGGTTCATGCAATGTTCTCTTGCAATGGATTTTTTTTTACTGTAATAATGATTTTCGGTTGTCTTCCAAAAACAAATTAAATCATGTTCATAGATTACAACACGTATTGGTTCATAAACTGGTTTTATGAACAAATAAAAGATTTCATAAACTGGTTATTTTAATGCAACATATTGGTTCTTTTCAAAGTAGAATCTTCATCCACAGGTTATCTGTTTCTTCCAAAAACTTTTACCGACAGGAATACTGAATACACAGAAACATTGACTCATAAAGATTGTAGAATCATTTTGTGGGGGAACAAGAAAAAGAAAGAGATATCATATGTATAACCTTTATTCTTTTTGTATTTTTTGTTATGTTTTCATATTGTGTTAGCTTGAGAGATTTGTTTCCCATCTTGATCAGATGATACCTTAGAAAGATTTTGAAAGGGTCCAAGGAACAATCCTACAGCACATTTTAATTATTCTAAAAATGTTATTCCTTATCCAGACAGCACCAAAGAGGATAGATAGATAGATACCTCATTATATTCGTATGCTTCGACGTGTTGAATTGCTCTTTACTCGACTGCTAAGTCCCTGAACACACAAATAGCTTTTTTTTAACCTCAAGATTATGCTTTGATTCCTTCTTATCAGAAACATGAGGAGATTCATCCAATACATATTTATGCTACACATTACAGATGTATAAGCAAATATCCCAAATCATATTTAAATCTTTCACTTTTCAGGAAGAACATGAATATACTAAAAGTTATATATACTACGGAAACAACATGAGGAATTGTTAATCAAAAAAACAAAAAGGGACAACATGAGGAATTAAATAGTAGACTAGAAACTATTTACGAATAAAAAAAATAAGTATTTTATGGTTGCTTTGTTTAATTACTACGAATTAACAGATAAATGCATCTGAGACATGTTTAAACCACATAAAAATAGTATAGTACTCAGACACTATAAAGAAATGTGTCTCGAGCGGCCAATTCACGAACCACTCTAAGAATATTTTTGTGTTTGACAAAAAGGAAAAAGAAGATTGTGTTAAGAAAAGCCCATTAGGGTAAACAAAAAATTTCCGTGAATATTATTCTAAAACTTGCTTTATCTTCTATTCAAAAGGCCCAATCAGGTCCAAATAACAAAGAAAGTCGTAATTTGTAAAGCTATATTGACAAAAGGATATACACAAACTATATTCTACGAAGGTTGCGGTTCAGCTTAAAACATGATCACATAACACATAACATAATCCAAGTCGTATGGAACACGTATAACGCACCAACATTGAAATGTCTTACGCCTCATTTTACCATATTATATCTATCCAAACTTACGTGCTTGATATATATTCCCTTTTCTGAGGGAAGGACAAAGAAAAAAGGGTTTCGTGTGAGTTATATAATCACTTTGTTTTATTATCATTGCATTTGTCTGCAACATGATTTACAACGTCGAAATGTTTTATGCTTTTCTGTACAAAATCTCAGCTAATTAACAACAACAGCAATAGCTGACATTCATTTATTGAGCACAAACATATGTATCAAACAGACGGATTATTGAGAATGAACTTTTCAAATATAAGCAATGAATCTTTTTGTTAGCCGAATGTTTTCTCGGTGCTGTAAGTCATGTACAAGAAACCATCTCCTTCCTTGAAAGTATTGTACAAAGAGTCCATGCAACTAGCTGCAAAATCAAGATAAGAGCATATGATTTTTTTTCGTGGTTTGTTTTATTAGGAAATGATTTAACATCGTTGCTGCTGCATGCTCAATTACTTACCCGTTTGAGGAAGTGTATTCTTTACAAAAATAAAGAGAGATTTAGATGGATCTAAATGTAGCCTATTGCTTAACATGTGAATGAAGTGTCCAACAGTCATGTCTCGTGGCACCAAGTATCTACACGGATCAAAAAGTGATCATTAATCAATTAACTAGTTTATATATTTACTTAATTTGTTTTAACAAACAGCTAATTAAATCGAAGTCACAGAAACTTACTTGTTCTTTTCCATGTCAGGGAGGTCTGCGTTTGAATATTTCTCAATGATCACCTGTGAATGATAAATGAATTATAAGTTAAAAAAAAGAAATACTAAAGACACACTTTGATTTATAAAAGACTTGGATACAGAAAGATAGCTTGACTCATCAATCATTAGATCATTTCATTATTATCAATTTTCTTTATATTCGGATTAATTATTAATCGAAAATTTTCTTAGTTATATAGCCAAAAAATAATCATATGATTGCAACCAATCTTTTATTTTATTTGATTGAAACCATTAAAGAACAAAAGAGCTAGTTCCTAAGAATTGACCAGAGTGAATCAGATCATAGAAACAAAACTGAAGTAATCAAATCATTCAAACCCTAGGAGACCCACAACAGCACGGCAACTCAGACCGAACCAACATGATCTACGCATGAAACTTAAACTAACCGGAACTCTATCTGGATATTTAGCTCTGATGTTCCTTGACTCTTTCAATCGCTCATCTGCACCACCCCACAACCACAACTGATCAAGATCAAAAAAAGAAAGAAAAATGCTTCATCAATAAAAAAAAAGAGATTAACAGTAACAAACCAGCAGAGAATTGATCTTTGAAAGACTTGACAACAATCCCCATTGTAGATTTCCCGCGAATGATTCCGAACAAAGCTGTTTCTTTGTCTTTGCAGAGCAGAAGATTGTCATTCAACTTTTCTTTTGGTCGTTCGGTTGATTGTTTGACAAGAAAACATAAAAGAGAGAAAAATGAGACATACTTATAGAATAGACAAGCAGTTACTGGGCTTTTCTAGACCTTATATAAAAAGGGCCTAAAATATAATTTTATGGCCCATAAAGAAAACACTCAAGAGAATGATTACTTTATGTTTAACTAACAAAACATTCAAATAACAAAACAAGAAAAGCTTTATACACATAGCTGCAAGAACAATCCAAGTGTATTACAAACTCTTTTAATTTCTACTGCATAAATGTAAAGCTCTCTCTATCTCTCTCTCTCCTTGTAGAGATTCACAAACCTCTAATCATCCCGGGAGATTCTCCTCCTCTTTAGTAGCAGCAGCATGATGATCCATAACCTTTTGCCTCTCTTGTTCCAAGTAATAAATCTTATCATTCATACCTTCCTTCTCATACGCCTCCACCATGATCTCAAACGTTCTTGAATCACGCACACATTCCCTCTCCTTCATCCTCGTGTACACTCTCTCCATCTCTATCAAATCATCAGCTTTGGCACACGCTGATATAACCGCGTTGTAAAAAGAAGTGTTCTCAGGTATCTCAAACTTCGCAGCCAACTGAACACTACTTATCACCTTATGGAAAAGACCAGCGTTGGCATATCCATTTATGAGACAACAAAACGTCTTTGTGTCTGCTTTCATACCTTCACTACGCATCTGATCAAACGTATACTCCATGTTCTTCGCATCACCCACATCCGCAAAGGCCTCAATGATGTTATTGTAAGTAGACGTTGTCCACGGAAACTCAAGCTTTCTCATGTACTCCATCACGGACGACATCTTATCATACATCCTCTTCTTCCCATAAGCACCAATCAAGATATTAAAACTCCGAGTCTCCGGCTCAATCCCAAAGTTCCTGAACTTCTCATACCAGCTCTCCATCATATCAATCTTCCCCATGTTCCCAAACACACTAAGAATAATATTCATCGTCCACACATCAGGCTTACACTCAGTACTCACAAGCATATCAGACAAAACTTTCTCCATCTGATCAAACCTACCAACTCTCCCATACCCACTCAAAACAATGTTCTGAGTCACAGTGTTTGGAGTAATCAAACGCTCATCCATCTCTCTATACAAAGACTCAACCAAATCAAACAGAGACGCGTCCACACAGACCTTAAGCAGAGTACTGTACGTATAAACATCAGGTTGACACTGAGGCAACGTTTTCATTCGTTCAAGAACTGTAAAAGCCTCTTCTATAAGGTTGCTACGAGTGTAAGCACCGAGTAAAGCAGTGTAGAGCTCAGCAGTTGGTTCAATCCCTTCTTCAAGCATTTCGTCGAACACCTTCTGTGCACGAATTGGTTGTCCAGATTTCCCCAAAAGAACAATCAGCTTCATGTAAGTTCCTTCCTTTGGTTGATAAAATGGTTGTTCCTTCAACATCTCAAACACCTACAAAACACCCAATTGATTAAAATCATATTTTATTAAAAAAGATTCAAACTTTATACCTCGAGAGCTTGTAGCCATTGCTTTTTAGCGATTAGATCCGATAAAGTTTCCGTTACGGTGTTAACCCACCCGTTGGCTTTGCTTCTTCTATCTAATTTCTTCTTCACATTCTTCATCGGAGTTCTTTTAGGGTTAGCAGGCTCTGTGATTCCGGGGAACTCTCCTTCTTTCCAGAGTCTCTTCTTCGTGGGGGGAGATTTAGAAGCGGCGAGAACGCATCGCACGAAGGTTGTTTCTCTTTGGTGGAAGCTGCGTTTTGATTCGGGGATTCGAGATGAGCATAGCGAAGATGAAAACGAGAGAGACATTGACGCCATCACTCTCCTCTCTCGCTGTCTCTCTCTCTGTTTCGGATAATTCTCGTTAAAACTCGTTTCGGTTTGATATAGTCAAATCCGGTTAAAGATATCCGGTTACACGATTCCGGTTCAATTTATTAATCGATAGAACCGGGTAAATAAGGTAGAACCGGTGCATGATATCTCTATAATATTATTTGAGAAGTCACTTTCTTAGGTGTCGCCCTCACGTTAACTCTCACGCTGGTTGATTACTATGATACCCTTAATAAATTAAAAATATATTTAAATATTATTATTTCCTTTTTAAAATCTTCCAAATAAAAATATAAAACAAAAAGGAAATATTTCTAAAATTTAAAAAACTATTTAAAAACGAAAAATAAATATATATATAATATGGTTTCATAAAAAAGGAAAGTTTACAAAATAGTAATATTTAACTTAAATATATTTTTAAATAACATAAATTATACTTTTTAAGTAATTATACTTTATATCTATATCTTCTTAGATGAAAAAAATATTTGTATATAATGTGTTTTCATAAAAAAAATCATACAAATAATCTTGATATTAGAAAAAGAAATATTTTTTCTTTTAAAAAAAAATTAAAAAATAAAATATATATTTTCAAAGTAATTAGTTTTTGTATATATGTATCTATTTTATTAGATGATTACATAAAATAATTAAGTAACATAAACTGATATATGTTTAATTGACAAAAAATTATAATTAGTATATTTATTTGATTATAATATCTTACCGTTACAACAAAAAATATAAATTATATTTTACTTATATAATATAATTTCTCAAAAACAATCACATTTTTACTGCATATTTTAAGAGATATTAAAAACAAAACTAAAAATAAATTTAATGGTAAACATCTTATCAGATAACTACAATTCTTTTAAAATATCATAACACTATATAATTTAACGAGATAAATATATTATATTTTAATAGTTAAAATTATATATTTTTAATAACTCTTTTGATGTTTAATTTTCTGTTTTTATGTTTGTGGAATTTAATATAACCATAATCAAAATACTTAAGAAAATTATAATTCTTTATTTTAAAAATTATTTAAAATAAATTTCAGTTTACCATCTAATCAATCTAAGGCATAAATTATTTAAAATTTCTAAAATATTTAATTATTGTAAATATTGATATGTTTTCATAAGCTTCTGAAAATTTATTATTACCTATGTATGTAATTTAGAATCAGACACTTTAGTTTTTATTTTTTTCGTTCTAAGCACAAAAAATATTAAAATACATAATCTTACCAAGATATACTTATATTTCTAAGATAACAACCAACATAAATGTAAATAAAACAATTAATCAAAAGTTTAAGATATTTAGAATAAAAAAGATTATAGTTGAATTCAGAGAAATAGATAGAATCCAATATATATATATATATCCAAATGATAAACTAACTAAATATAATATATCTAAAATTATATATAACTAAAATAATATAATATTACTAATATAATTATACATAAAAACTATAAATTAATATAAAAGTTAAAGTAAATATCAATCAACTATTATAAATATTTATGCCCGTGCATGAGCACGGGAAAATCACCTAGTCCAAAAGTGATCTAGAAACTATAGTAATATTTTATTTTTTTTAAAACATATGTCAATCACTTGGCTTATTTCATTGGATTATTTCATAAACTTTTGTTTTATAAGATCTTAACACAGGAATGATCAGGCAAAATCATATTAAAGGTTTAACCATGATTAAATTGATTTTTGTATAAGTGTTATAAAAATAGCTAGAGTAGCTTAACGAGAGATCATACTAAGCTTTTGAACCTCTGGAAAAATCTACTAGGCATTCTTTTATTAAGTTTCGCAAAATGGTGTGGTTTTTAAACCCAATTAACAAATTACTAGTAAAGCTTAGATAATGATAGGAAACATTTGTGCTGATTTGTATCAGTACATGAAATTTAGTGTAGTTTGTGGCTCTTTGCCTAGTAATAATCTTAAAATTTTGATGGAAACAGAAGCACTAAGAATGTTTTTCATAAAAGAAAAGATTTGAGTTTTATTTAACCGAAATACACAAGAAATTAAACATATAGATATTGGATAGCTTCGTAATTCCTGGCTAGAGTTCCACATCTTCCTAGATAGTCCAAAAGTTCATTATAAATCAATTCATCACTTGTTAATTCCATTAGTAAATCATAATCAAAATTTTATGTTTATCATATCTAACTCATCTCATTATTTATTTTTATGATAATATCTAAAAACAAATTTACTTGATCAAATCTATCTTAAGAAAACATGTCTTTCAAGTCATTCCAATTTTTTTTCATTTAATCTTTGGGGTTTTCACATGTTCTTTTATTAGCGTAGTTTCCTTTTGTTCAAATTTCTATTTTTCTTCCTTCTTTTTCGATCAATTGAAAATTTACAATCTTATGCATGCTTTATAGTTTACATGCATTTTCATACTATTTTCATTTGGTGGAATTTGCTATTTCAACCTGATGTATATCAGGTATGCAATAATTTTTATCCTATGTTTTATTTCCTTTTGTCGGAAATTTACACAACTTATGAACATAATTTTTAGTGGGAAGTTTCAGTCAAACTGGTCTCTAGTTTTGCTACTCAAGCCCAATGAGTATCCTAGATGCAAATTTTTCAGAAACATTAATGCACTTGAAAAACTGTTCTTCAAGCTTTTGTCTTGCATTTCACATTACTCCAACGAGAATTTATTGAAAAAATTGAAGATGTCTCATATTTCTTTGTTTTTGGGATATTTCTCATTTTCCTCTATCTGGTTTTGCTCTCAAAATTTTTCTGTATGCTAAAAGACTTGGGGTTACTCGATGGGATTTTCACTGTGTCTTGGTATTGCAACCCATTTATATCAATCTTCTTTGGGACAATTTTTTGTCATGCTAATTTCGTATCTAGTGTTGTTAGCCTTGCATCTTGGGCACTCCACTTGGTTTGAACAGAAGCATGCCCAAAAAGAGGAAGAGAGAAGATTTGAGATAAAGCTGAGAAAATTGGCAAAGAATTTGCATTATGGTTTGCTAGCTCGAATATTTAACAAAATTCACATTCAATACGAAATCAGTCATGTTCGCACGCCGTTTTCTGCGATGTTCTATACAAGTATCTTCTTAGTTATGGTTTAAATTGAATTGAATATGTTAGATCAATGAAGTTGATTTTTGGTATATTCGATCTCCCGTACTTAGATTTGTAGATAAGAAAGCTTGGATGTTGTTGGTTATGCAGATTCTTGAAGCATTTGGGTTATGAAGTCAATTTCGTCAGGATTTTCGCAGATGTAATGACAAGGTATTGTTTTTTTTTTCTGGTTCTTCATCGGTCTATAGTTATAACTTCTAATGAAGACTATCAATCTCTGCAGATAATTATACTTGCTAATGAGACTGGAGACTGGAGAAGAACCGTTAAGGTTGAGTGAACGCTTATACAATAAGTATTTGAAAGATATGGATGCTCTTCAGTGCCTCCGTCCCAGCAATGAGCCTCGTGTCAGCCAACATATGGATCAGATTATAAAGATGATTAAAAAGGTACTTTGGTTTTAGTTGAAAGATGAGTTACATGGAGTTTGAATTAGCAGTTATCTTGATGATCTTTATGCCAAGTTTTCGTCACAACGAAAAGCGACAGATGATGATGACAAGGAACCAGACCTATAAGCTATGATTGGAGTTTCAGGGCATAGAGACTTGACTAGTAAAATCACGTAGAGAGACACCAAACCCATCTCAACATACTTATAGATAATTTGGCTCTCGTCTGTAAAGACTTCCATCAACTGCGTGAATCCAAATAGGCAGATGTTAGCCAGTATGACCCATCAAACTCGAACTCGTGTGTCATTCACCCATTTAACTACAATTTTATCAGAGGGATTCACCATTTTCTTGTTTGGAATGAGAAAACAAGAAAAAATAAAAATAAAATTTAGAACACATCTAGTGTAGATTTTTCACTAAATATTTAGCAATTAAAAAGAAAAAATTAGAACAAAATATTAAAAATAGAATAAGGAAACCTTACTTAAATCCTTCCTCCACTTGTCAAAATATGAATGGTTCAGACATTTAATTTGCATTTAAATTTAATTAGTTAAATAAAATCAATTAAACTAGTAATATGTTGTTATTCAAAACCTACATTTGAGGATCCAACCAATAAGATTGCCCTAATATCTGCTGCTCGTTCGCGGTAGTCACATAAGCTCCATATCATGTGCACTTTCTCCAAACCCTTGGATTCTGAAACGACACAACTCGTCTCATCAATTCCACTCCTCCGCCGATCCACTTCCTCTGTCCCCTACACCAAGCCTAATGCTGCTCAGTCTCATTAACTCATCTTCTTCTCATGAGTATCCCCTCCATCACTTCCCCAATGTCAACAGTGAGATATGCGAGTCACTTAATGAACATCTTCGTTAGGTTAACTTTAAAACGCTTCCTTTACTTTACATACATTCATTTTTTTGTTAATACATGGAAATTTTCTTTGTTTTACAAGTAGATTGTACCTTCTTCATGACTTTAGATCATTTACCCGTCTATCATTTTATTGGGGATTCAAAATGCGAAGGCATGTTTTTGGTTTAAGTTCTACCCTTTCCTTTTTCTTTTCTTTTCTTTTGTAACTGGTTTAAGTTCTACCGAAATGGTTGTAAGAGCAACTCCATCCATTAGAACCCCTAATGGGCTCTGATGATTAAATTAGTGGGTTTAAAGGTGATCTGAGAAGTTAAAAACTTTGGTTATTGGAAATAACTTTTTCTTCCTCCAATGGGAGAACCCTATAGGGGTTCTTAAATATTTTTTACCATGTTGTTCCCCTCTATGCATTTCTTCACTACTTGATGCAGACGGATTCAAACCATACTCACTCATTTGATTGTCCTTTGGCAGCTCAAACACACACAAACATTTTATTACAGATGACGTTGATTAATGTGCACAGCTCTTATTATTGAGTAACTATGATTGAAAGACAGAGTGTATGTGTATGTGTTTGTGGAGCAAGGGTACTAGTGTTAACTGTGTGTTGCTGCAGTACAGGTCCAAAGACCATGGTAGGGCAAATGCTGACGAGATCAATCCCGGTTCATTTTGCAAACTCGAAAGCTTCACTTTCTGCTTGTGTCTTTGACGCACAATACCAATTCTGCCAAAGAGACTAAACTCAGTACAACATGAATTCATTTACTAAGTGCGGTGAAGGATTCAAGATGCATTATTAAAACCGCTAGAAGCGCTAGAAGTACCTCACAGCACAGCGGATCAGCCTTTATACCAGATTTATACCTGCAATCACAACTGAAATTCATGAGCTAAATGGGATGAAGTTCAAGATTCACGCACACCACTCACATAATGGATCAGCCAAGATACACACAAAAAGTTCCCAATATATCTAGCTACCACTTCAATGAATCTTATTTACATCATTAAATTAACAAAATCACTCTCTTGAAACCATCAAAATGTAAATGACAGTACCACTGCTTAATGCTGCAAGTACCACTGCTTGAAAGGAGCAGCATCGACCTGAACAATAGCATTCTTCACAAGAGTCTTGGTCCGGACCAGCTCATTGTTGGAAGAGTTGAGACAACATCAAGAACTCTGGCCTTCCCATCTCGTACCTTCACAAACCAAAAACACAAGTATTACAAACCAAAAAAAGAATCATCCGCACAGCAACAGTTATGAACAATATATAAACAAACATGCCATTATTACAGGAACACAAGTGTCAATCACAAAATTTGACCTTTTCTAAAACTCCAATCAAAAAGAAGAAATTTAAGAAACAAACCAAGCTCAAAGATGGGAGCTTTATAGCAACCACGGTTTCATCTACAAGATGCTTCCCTTCCCACACCACAGAAAACGGACATTGATCAAGAAATTTCCCAGATCAAAAAGAAAAACAACGACGAAGCAGAAGAGAGAGAAGGCAAGAAGGAATTTGGCCAATAATAAAAGGGCACGGAAGGGATCATATTCCAGAAAAAACATCAGCTAGATTTTCTGTTAACTGCAATCAGAAAGAGGCCTTATATACATGAACACTTCCCATGTATTCAAGAAACCTAATCACTATACATAAACTAGATTCTTCAACAAACAAGTAGTTTTCCACTCAAGAACACACAAACATCGCTAGAGAACTTCAAAATCGAGGACAAAATCAAGTATACTAAGCCTAGTAATCGATCTCTAACTAGATAGTTCATATGAAACAGGTGCGATCAAAATCGATACGGAGAATCAAACAACCTCTCCCGTTTGTGGCGCTGCTGAGAATCCCTCGCGTCTCTTCTTCTGGAGATTCTCCTCCCTCTTGTTCTTCCTGATCTCAATCATGTGATCCTCTCGCCTCCGCCGTCCCTCCTCCGCATCCACCGCCACTTTGTACCGGTTCCGTCTCACCTCCGTCTTCACGCTAGGCCTGAGAGACATCGTCGCCTTGATCGATTGAAACCTAAAGAATCAGCGATGAGAAGGATCAAGACGAGTTCGATTCGAGTGGATTTTGATTTCGTGAAGACGACGAGAGTAAAATGAGTAGTGAAACCAAAGAGACAGAGTCGTCTGGTGAAACCGATCAACATCGAGACCATCGATGGCGAAGAGAGGAGTCGTCGGAAAGAGAGGACGAAGACAGAAAGAACCGAGATCGATTATCATCTCCTCCCCAAACCGATCAGTATCGATTTCCAAAGCATCCATGAGAGAATTCGTAGGACAGAGAGAGAGAACAGAGAGAGATAAGAAAACAGAAAGAACCCAAATCGAAAGAGAAAAAAGTGGTCACCGTTTTTCAATCCAATCAGAACTCGCCACGTATGGGGTTATTACTACTTCTACCGCCTTCTCCTAAAGACGCGGTTCTGTGTTTTATTTTCATTTTTCATTTATTTTTTCCCTTCTTTTTGTGTAGAACCCCTCACTATTACCTCCGATGGACTTGGTCTAAGCCCAAAACAATAGAATTTATAGACCCAAAACATATATAAGATTCTGACATCACATAAATATCAACTATTGTATACACAAGAAAGAAAATAAATTACTCCCAAAATTATCACACTCACAGCTAATACTTCTACTAATTAATATTACACATTGACAACCAAAAATTCAAAACATATATTAATACTAGGGACTCTTAATATTAAACTCCCACGTTATGCATGATAAGAATAAAAAAGAACAATGCAATGGATCATCCTTTTTTTGAACAATTCAATGCATCATCCCATTAATCAAATACAAAACGATCTGGTAAGACGAAAAGATATGATTCCATTGGACCCACTTTGTATAAAGATAAGACGATTGGATAACATCTCATAACGCTCTCTCTCGTCGGACCACATCTTATAACGCTCTCTCTCCGGCGATCCCTAGTTAAAACCACTGTGGGAAAAGCGCAAGAGCGCCTGAGATTCACGTAATGGCATCATTTCACTCTACCCTCACCTACTGGCTCGTGAACCACCCCAACATTTCCTATTTCACGTGGACAGAAGGTGAAACTCTTGGCTCCACCATCTTCTTCGTCTCCGTTGTAGTCTCACTCTACCTCTCCTCCACGTTACTCCTCCGATCTGTCATCGATTCACTCCCTCCCCTCGGTCCAAAAATTCTCAAACCAATCACAGCCGTCCATAGCCTCGTACTCTGTCTCCTCTCCTTAATCATGGCCGTTGGTTGCACTCTCTCTATCACCTCAGATGCACGTTTCTTCAACGCGATCTGCTTCCCTATGGACGTGAAACCTAGCGGACCACTTTTCTTCTGGGCACAAGTCTTCTACCTCTCGAAGATCCTCGAGTTTGGAGACACAATCCTCATCATACTCGGAAAATCAATCCAACGGTTATCCTTCCTCCACGTGTACCACCACGCGACGGTTGTGGTCATGTGCTTCCTCTGGCTTAGAACTCGCCAGTCGATGTTCCCGGTTGCACTTATAACGAATTCGACTGTTCATGTCATCATGTATGGGTATTACTTTCTATGTGCTGTTGGATCGAGACCGAGGTGGAAGAGGTTGGTGACGGATTGTCAGATTGTGCAGTTTGTTTTCAGTTTTGGGTTATCTGGTTGGATGCTCCGAGAGCATTTGTTCGGGTCGGGTTGTTCTGGGATTTTGGGGTGGTGTTTTAATGCTGTGTTTAATGCTTCTCTTTTGGCTCTCTTCTTCAATTTTCATTCCAAGAACTATGCTAAAAAGACTAGCAGACAAGACGACCGCAAAAGGGAGTAGTTTAGTTGTGTCTTGTCTTAAATTGTTTTATGAATAAGATGTCACATGAGTCATGAAATGGATTCGTTGTCTGATTCATAGTTTGTTTGGATGGTTATTTTCTTCCTGTTAAGAGTTGAACACTGATATTAGCCTACAAATACACCAAGATTTTGACTAATTAACTATAGCAAAGCAGGTTCTACCTTTGTCTGGACAATCACATTCCCTTGTCTTTCAGACAATGTTGTAGGAACCACGGTTCTCAAGAGCCGTTTGCTGCTACAGTGTCTGGGTTGACGATAGACAATACAAATCTAGGACATTCTTCAATATATATTTTTTTTCCAAGTATATAAACCAGGACAATAACCTTTTGCTTACAGAATGTTTTGAATCAAATAAAATCAAGTCAGAGGAGATTTAACCACCATATCTGAGTTTCGAATCAAGGAAGCATAAATGAGAGTAACAATGTATGTACATCAAATAAACTGAAAACAAAAAAAAAACACACTTAGTGAACAAAGTAGATCCTTCCTCTACCATTAGTATGTCAAAGCTTTATTCACTAGCCTGAGTTGGGAGATTTTCTCAGGGCAAAGGCTCTTGTGAATCTCCAAGGCGAGACAAGTGCAAGTAAGCATCAGTTCCTGCAAATTTCAACAACACACACAAATCAAAAAAAATCATTTATAGTGACATTTAAACTGAAGCTGATTGAGATATTCATGTAGACTAATGAATATGATCTCAAAACATGAAATGGAAGAAGTTTAATTAGACTCACCATATCCTTCCATGGATATGATCTGCAAATCTCCACCAAAATAACGAGCATACAAGCGACTAATTGGCAGACCATAACCATAACCAGCCATAGTCACAGGAACATCAGCTGCTCCAAATGTCATTTCCTCTTCAAGCGGGTTTGTTGCGGTACTGTAAAGATATGTGAATATTTTGGGGAGACCACTTCTTGGTATACCTCCACCTTCATCTGAGACCTATTAAGATTCACCCACAAAATTTGTAACCTCAACAAAAAAAAGCTCTTTGCACAAAGGAGAAAAAACAGAGGAAAGCAAATAACCTTTATTGTAACATCTTCGATCCCATCAGCAACAATAATGCGGACCGGTGGTGCAACTCTATCTGAATCAACATATCGTTCTTGTACAGCACGTAGAGAGTTCTTAACTAACTCATATACCATAAGATGCAAATGTGTTGGAACATACCTTTAAAAAGGAGTAGAAAAGGAGATAAGTTCAAAGCTACACAGAATGAATCCAAGAAGAAAACAAGCGGTAAAAACTCACGGAAAGGTGAAACTTGGATCTCCATATATGTTTATTTCCGGAGAAGAACCATACTCTCGGAAACAAATAGCCCTGGCATCTTCAATGGCGTTCCTTGCTACCTCCATAGGAGACATCTTGGTGTGTATGTAACCCACACAATGACGTGGTGGATTTGGATTATGCAACTCAACATGCTGCCCTGAAATTTTTTATTATAAACAAAGATGTGTTTTAGTTGAGTGGAAGAGAACAGAGAGATTAAAAAAAGTCTTACCAATAAGGTTACGGATGCCTATACGAGACAAGTAGAAGCGATCAAGAAACTGATGAATCTCATCAAGATTCTCGTAGAAATGAACTCCTTTCTTGAGTTGGTTAACACCGAGAGCCATCATGGGAACCACGTTGTTGTGCCTTACTTTAACAGCCTTAATCATCTGAGTAAAGTCTTTCTCATCACTTGTATCCTTGATCTCAGGAAACGCTCTCATGTCCCTAAATGATTCCAGATACCAATCCCTTACCTACCAAAGAACAGAGTTTGCCAAGAAAACGAGACATAAGACATCATCAAATTCCACAAAAGCTATTGAAAAAGACTGTCATAATTGCCAAATCTTATGTCACTCCAGAGATTGCACATCAAAACTGTTCTAAGGATTCACTTTCACTGTAGCACAAACATTTAAAGCCTTTTGAAGCATGTGAAAAAATTAAAATAATCACACCACATCTTATTTTAT
This sequence comes from Eruca vesicaria subsp. sativa, assembly GCA_932364175.1. NCBI lineage: Eukaryota > Viridiplantae > Streptophyta > Magnoliopsida > Brassicales > Brassicaceae > Eruca > Eruca vesicaria. Next base: position 203,127 of record CAKOAT010219598.1, on the reverse strand, counting down.
ATCTTATGGATCTTAAAGAAGAATTTTCAAAGATGGATCCGCTCTGATACCATGTTAAATTTGTTTATCATTGACTTCCAACTTAAAATCGATAATAATTGGATTGACTTAACCATTTTATATTTGTTCATTGAGATTTTGATTCACTAAACAACCATTTTATATTTTATCGAATTTAAGCCTAGAAACTATAGCTAGAGATCAACGGGCTCTGATACCATGTTAAATTTTAGTTTATTATAGACTTCCAAGTTAAAATCCGACTATTAACTATAACCATTTTAAATTAGTTCACTGAGATTTTCATTCATTAAACAATTTCAGACAACAATTTGAAGAACCAAACTCATGTAACGTATAGAGACATTCTTCAAAGCCTATTCAATTTGAAATAACAAACTCACAAGAATCAAACCGTAAACTGGAATAAACCAATGTAACGATCAAAAACAATTTGATTCCATCAAAATATTCCAAAACTAAACCGACACGAACCAAAAACTGTTACCTTCAATACAGCAGGTTTCTCGGAGAGACCATAAGGCAACGCCTGGAGTTCGATCGCTCTCCTCGCGACACGAATCGGAAGCTCCTTATGTAGAAACTGCGCGGAGATCAAAAGGTTCCTCTCGGTTGGCGTGGAACCAAACTCCATCATATACCTGAGGCTAACGCCCGTTTGCTTCATGCATCCCCATTTGTGAAGATCCTGGATCAGACTCTTAGGAAATATCATCTTCTTCTTCACCAACGTTAACTTCTTCGTTGTTGCTATCAACCGTTCTCATCGACTGCACGAAACCTCGGAGATGATTGGACATGCAGAAAAGAGAGAGAGAGAGAGAGAGGATTGGGTTATGGATGCTAATTAATAACATTGCGGAAATAGGTTCCCCGCTAATTCAATGGATTAGGATTTTTTTAACTATTATGAATGGTTTGAGTGATCGTGTGGTATTGGCTTTGCTTAGTTTTGATATTTTACGTTATGTGTCTTTTTGAGACTTTAAGTTATTTATTTTATATTGCAAAATAAGTAGTACTAATTGTTAGGAAACAGGGAACACACACTTAAAATATTAAAAATGAGTAGGAAAAAATGTAGAGGAATAAAATTATAGGAATGACGAAAAGAATTATTCTTTATCAATTTTGATAAGGAATAAATTTGTTCTATACTCCACTAGAATATAAAGAATGAAAATGAATAGAAAGGAAAAAATTATTCTTTATAAATGGTAAAAAAAAATTAGGAAAAGTAAAAAATACATTATTCTTTTTCATTTATTGATCACCAATTAGACCATTGATATTAGAGCAGGTCACTAGTTATACCCTTAATATTAGAGTATTTTTTTCAGGTACAACATTAATATAATATACATTTCTTATTATAAACTTTGAATTATAGGTTACTTTATTTTTCTTAAAAAAAAACGTTTGTTTAATTGTATCAGTGTTTTTTTTTGCTTAACACTTTGTTAATTGTATCAGTGTTTTTTTTTTGCTTAAAACTTTGTTAGTTGTATCAGTGTTTACATGGTATATCAAATAGCATGATCAAACTCAATGAAATAGTATAATTTAGACAAAGCAGTTCTAATAAAAGTTGATGAAAATGAATATATACTTCTAAACCGTAAATGAACGATAAGAGCATGATTAACTCCGGATTCTTAAGATGGGATTCTTAGCGAGGAAACTAAGAAATTGTTTCTTAACTTTTAACTGAAAACGTTAAGAACCGGTTCTTAAATAAGAACCCCGTCTTAAGAAATCCGGGTTAATCATGGTCAAAAGTTACAAAGTTGCACATCTAAAATAGCTTTAGGAAAGACCCCCCCCCCTACTAATCCACACGTGAATAAAGTCCACTGTATCGAACAACGTGACGTTCTATTTATTTACAGAGGAGAGATGTGTCGTTTTTTATCTTTAAAACTGTACGGTTTGTATTATTTGATGAAAACAATGGCGAGTCATTTCTATATTTCAAAAGGCTTCTAGCCCGTTCTCTCTTATAAGCCCAACATTCGTCTCGCTTTTCCTAACCAAACTATGACTGCACCTGGATCAATAAAATGTGCGATAGAATTGTGTGAAATGGGTTTATCCCACTTGATACCATGAAAAGACACCGTTTTTATATTATAAAAATGTTTAGAAAATATTCAGGAAATTATGTTGAATAAATGAAAAAACGTACACTTCTAATCCCTCCGTTCTATAATAAAAGATGTTTCGGTTAACAACATCTCCAATTCTACTTTATTTTGCAATAAATTTTAGAATAAATTTTAGAGTATGATTAGTGATACTCTAAAATACATGAATTAAGACACTTACTTTTTTATGATATTATTATTAATAATAAAAATTTAAATTAAATCAACCAGTCATAAATGATGCAGTTTAAGATTATTGGTCAATGAATTATTTATAAGGTTAGAGTTATTTTAAAATTAACAATAAATCTCATATTTTGAAATATTGTTTTCTTTGAAACATCTTCCATTATGGAGTGGAGGGAGTACTAATTAATTTCTCCCTTTCTAAGTAGTTACTAAATTAATCATTCATGATTCCCTTTAAATTTATAATAAGTTTTCGTTTTGTAACTTGATGGTTTAATAAATGATTGATTCGCAAAAAATAATTGTTCTGTTCACCTGATTAATTCCCTAAACTTAATATAGGAAAACGTAACTAACTCATCTCATATAACCAAGTTGTGCTGGTAACAAAAATGTTGGACCAGAACTCATAAATCATACGCATGTCATGGAGAAGTCAGAAACTAGTATTGTTTGTTTTAGAACAACAACAGAGTTGGTGTTTGACTCAACATCCCTAACTTGTTTTCCTAAACCAGATACAACTAAAATCTCATTGACCTCAGTTTTTAATATATATCCATATTTCGTTATTTCTCCATACACATGAGTTCATATTTGACTTGGTGGCCTTCATTTTCTATTGTTTTTCCTGGTACGAGGATTTGTTCTTCATCAATATTCATATTAAATTTGGAATTTCATCCATCATGGGAGTACTTAATTTGTCTTTACCACTTAGTTTTAAGTAAAATAATTCAAGTCTGGTATTAAATATGGTTTTCGCTTCAACTACACATTTGAAGTTAAAGTGGATTTTCATTTTTAGTTTATGTTTTATGGTTAAACTCTTCCTTTACTAATCACTTGTTGCCTCTATACTAAATGAAACTACTAATCTACAATATTGAATATTTGACTTTACAGTAAACATAAACAAACGAGTAACCACCCTACGACCAAGAAAATCGTATATTCAACCATGTTCACAACTTCATTTAATCATTATGTAAGAGAAAGTGATTTAGTTAGAATAATCACTTACTTATAAGCTATAACAGCTAAGTAATGTCAAAAGTAACATTAATTAATCATATTGTGAGCTTTGTTGACTTGTCAACAAAGATAGGAGACTCAGAAACGCACGAGTGAATTGTCTCAAAGATCTCTTTGACTTTTGACCGGATGCCACGTCAAATGAGTATTTTATATCTAATTGATTCACGAGTCAAACCCTAATAAACAATTTGTATATTCTGAGACCTTGGTTCTTTTTAAGATCAGAGAAGGATATTATTCAATAAATAATATTCTGAATAAGTACAATCTGATATGGAGGTATGTTTATTTTCTCTATACGTCGTAAGCGGGAAGACATTACTGTCGGTATTGATGTTTGAGATATATGGGATTACATACCTCAGGGAGATAATTGAATATTTACAGTTTCTCCGTTAAACCAAATTCTTAATTCTAAATCCGGACTACATTACAATCCTCAGTATTTTTTTTGTAACAATCCTCAGTATATACACTTGTTAAATATGAATGGGAAATGAAATCACAATTCAAGAATTTCTAAATACGACTTGATTGTTTTTTGTATAGTAGTCCCAGTAGAGAAAACAAATCACACATCTTATTGATGTTTTCACACTTCATCATCATTGTTTAAAAAGTCATCTTATGAAAAAAAGAAGAAGCAATTTTTAGTGACAAAAAGATGGTTTAACGACAGAATGTCTGTCTTTAAACAAGCAGCAAGTTTCTTTTGCGAAACATAAAGAGAAAATATGAGAAAGTAATGAATTAACAAAGCACATGTGTTCTCCACTTTGGAGGAAACCAAATTGCTTATAATAAAATTTGAAGCTTCTTGTAACTAATCCTAAATGCTACTTTATGCTCCATGTTAGCTTGGTTTTCTTTCGTATTATATATAACTTCACATATTTGCTTTCACAATTAACATTTGTCTTTATTATAACTTGGTTCATGAATTTCATAGAAGGTAAACTGAGATTAATTGGTAACAGAAGCTTCCAACAATTTCTTTTTGACAAATACTGTACATGTTTTACGTGATGCTAGTGCATATAAACTCTTTAACTATAATCCATACTATATGTCCTCAACAAATAAAGTAGCAATATATTGTTGCGATCATCTCTTTTTAAAGTGGATTGCTTTTCATGAAAGATATTAAGTATGTCAATTAAAATGGAGATCACGAAAATGTAAAATTTCTATAATTACATATACGTATAAGAACAGTATTTTGCAGGATAAACAGTTTAAATATTTAATGCTAATGTTCATACTATGCAACTACTTATCATGCAGATTACTAGCTACGTATCCGTGCAATTTTTTTCCATCCTCACACACACACACACATATATATATATATATATATATGTATACGTGTGTACTAATAACATCTATAAATTAATAAATCAAGAGTCCTATATAACTTCTTTTTACATACAGTATCCAAATTGGAATATTACAAAAAAAAAGGTTTTGCTGATCAAATCACTGGTTTAATTTTATTTTGGCGCCTAACCCCATTATTAACCCAAGACTCTTTTTTGTCAACTATTCCCGAAACTCTTAAAAGATGAAAATTATGCTTGTTTGTCAAAAAACTCATATGCTATCACATGTCTTTTATATTAGACTAATATTTTCAGCTTACATATGTTTAGCATTATTTGTTCATCAAATTCTTATATTAAAATAAGGGCTCAACAGGTTTGGTCAGTTAAAACTGGAGATAAATTCAACAACTAGAAGATAAACAAAGAACATTCCAAACATGATAAAAGAGAGGAATGGTAATGAAGAGAAGAGATTCGTAGAAAATCTTCACTTAAAACTATAAACCCCATGCTCGATAGAACACATTAAAGTCAGATTCAATACCTACGTTGACACACCCAACTGGACTCTGAGAGCGATTAGCAGGGAAAATTTGAAAAACTCCAAAACCGTAGCTAAAACCGGAGACGATAAAGCTTAACTATTATATATAGCTATTTTATGTTTGAACAGGTTTATGTAATTTAGTCAATTAAACTTTGTAGTTCAGTCCATTTCATTTTAGTTTCTTCAAAAGTTTTATAAGACAAATTAAGGTGCTGCAAATCAATAAAACCCTCTTAAACTGACGGTCTAGCCAGAAATCAACTTGAGCACAATTTTGACGATCGACCCATTTGTAAAAGAACATTTAGTACGTTTAGAATTTTTCTTTGATTAGACATATAGTGGGAACTAAAAAAACATGTTTGAATCTCCTAGTTCAACATGAAGAATCTTCTTTCTGTTGGAGATATATTTCTAGATGAAGACTTATTCCCTCCCTAATTTAAGCATTATTTTTGAAAGCAAATTTAATCAAAGCTTGCACATTAAAACTATCTATCCTCGATGCTTCATTATATTCTCACACCTCTCAAACTTATTTTGTTTTAAACATTGTGAGTTTTATCATCATTTTGTAGTTCTTCTTTGTATGTTATTTACAATTGTTTTTATACTAGTTTGGATATTGCTTACTTCTATGTATTTTCTGTGCTCGTAAATTTATACTACTAAACTATTGTTATAAATATATGAAAAGGTATTGTAATGTAGCGCAACCGGGTGTGAAATTTTCAAATTTATCGTAATGTGAATCCGCGTATGGTAATGTATTTCAAATAGCAATAATATGTAGTTGTTTAAAGTAAGTAATATTAGGACTAGTTGTCAAAATGAGTCGTTTATTTAGTCCACTTAAAATCAATTGATAATGGAATTATACTTCCCTACCCCCTACACATTTTCAACACAATTGTTTACTCTAAATTTAGTGACACTAATTAAAACTTCTTATTTTGCGGCTATTAATCCAATTAAGTCATACCCTGATTCTAAGAAGCGTGACTAGCGGAGATTTTTCATCAGTTGAAATTTCCAAAACTGTTGCGCATACATATGGCAAAAACTCAAAGACATGAGACTTAACAGGTATTAGATGAGATCTTCCCAGTAAAAAATACTGGTTAATGTTATGCAAGTAACAAATATGTTGCGTTGGAAGTAAGTGCTTGTTGAGTTAAGATATGCTATTCAATCAAATGACCAGGTAGGCTATTGATCTATTTGAACAATCACATCAACGAGACCTTTTCCCTGGGGTTGCAGGAGGCTAAATGTGTTTGAGATTTTTTTTTCTTAACTAAAAAGTTTATTAAAGATACTATACAGATATTTTAGGTTTATACTTGCTTTTCTAAGATATTTTTCTTATTATTTCTTATAGCCATTTCATTTTTATTGAAGAGAATACAGAAACATCAAAACACATGTAAACTCTAAAATTAGACTGTAAAATTTTCAAATGGTATAAGTTGAATGTAACATTATACTGTTAATACTATAATTGTTTCAAATCTTTGTGCACTACTAAAAAAACCAACATTCGTAGGCGCAACGAAAATATAAACTCGCAATCAAAATCGACATTTGGAGATGTGTGGGAGCTTTCAGTATACTTTTTAGGATTAGGATAAGTACATTTATTAGAATGTTGATGTTTTCTTGTTTTCCTAAGCAAACAGATTTTAGGGCTAATATAAATATGAATCCAAACATTGTAAAATTATTTATTCACATAATCAATATACAAATTCTAAATGAGTATTTACATCAATTAGTTTTGCTCTTAAATTTCGATTGCTTCAAAATTTATTCGTGTTTTTTCACAAACATTTACGTTATATGCTGGTTTTAAAAAAAACTCTTACATTAAATGTGCACTACTATAAATCGTATAGGATGTGTTTTGTCAAATCCTAGTGAGTAGTGAACATGACCAAGCGCCATTTTAACCAAGAAAATTCATTAGAAACGTGTCTTATTAAAAAAAAATTTGAACTTAAAAACGTTTTTTTTTGTGCCTAAAACTTATTTAGAAAGTTAGTCTTTGTATACTGTATATACGCACAAAAAAACTAGTTATGATGAATTGTTCGTCTTCAAATGCTACGATTCTTTTTAGAATAGCAAGCCAGTCGTCATGGAAAGATATAATTCATCCGCAAAACTGAGCTTAGAGATATGAGAACCTATATACGAATAAAAGCATTCGTAATGTCATATTAGTTCTTTGACAAACAATACATTTTTAACTAATTTAATTTTGTCGAAAACAGAAACAAAAAAAAAATGTCACACTTCTAGTTACTCCTACAATTTTGGTGTTTCACTAATATATAATTTTATATAAAATAAATAATTGAATGGGATGTCATTGTTCAGAGAGGACTTTGTATGTTTAGAGGGCCATTGAATCTAGACTTGAAACTACTTTCGCCTGTCTCATTCAGACATAACTTTATAAATCTCAGAGATGTAGAAATTTAGAAAAACAACAACTTTATGAATCTAAAATTTATCGAAATCTACAGGATACATCCCATTTCATCGTTTATTTCTAATTCATCCATTGATTACTAAAACATTACATTCAGAAAGGAAGTCTATAAGAAAAAAAGGGTTTCATATACAAACCAAACCATATGATTGGTCGAAAGAACAGCATAATACATTCAATAATCAGATGCAACTTAGATTCTAACTTATCTACTAATTAACGTCTACATTAGCCAACACCGACTGGAGTCATCGGACATATATTTGTATGTTAGGTGATTGGTCGAAAAGAACAGCATAAATACACTCAATAATCAGATGCAACACTTAGATTCTAACTTATCTAGTAAACGTCTAGATTAGCCAACACCGACTGGAGTCGTCGGACATATATTTGTATTTTAGATTCAAAAGCAAAGAGGATTGAAAAGCACTTAATAATATTTTTAATGTCTTTCTATACATGTCGTCACCCCTGTCGTCATTTTCATATGAATTTCAAGTGTAATCATTTTCATTTCAATCTTATCTTATAAACCATTTTCATGCGTTGTTGATTACTTTAAATAAGATAAGTCATGTATGTTACGGGTAAAAACTATATGCAAAAGTGGTCCTGAACACACATGCCCTCGTATTAACCAGTACACGTAAGTATATTCAAGATATTTTACTTCGGATTCACGAAACCTATTTTATAAAGATTTAGTGAAACTTTGATGGTCTATTGGTCCGTACTCCGTTTCTTTATATCACCATAATGTTTTTCGTTTTTCAGGTCTTGTTAATATTATAGCTAAACTTATTTAGTCCAAACCGAACTGACAGGAGTTGACATATATATGACAAAAAATGATGGTGATGACTGATGAGCACGAACAGGTGATGAATCTTGGGAGCTTCACGGATAGCAAACCAGTTATCGAATAAATACGGAATTCAAGAATACAAAATAGATTGCAAGGTGCGAAAATAATCGGAAGAAAAAATAACTATTAATGTATCGAAACAACACATATTTCACTGCCACTATTGTATGGAATTTAGGATATTTAGATATTCATGTTATAACAGATGAACTATATGATATATCAATCAACATTGTTAATAATGAGTTTTCACTAATTTTCTTTGTTTTTTTGTTAAAAATAGTTTCATCTCTTCCTCAAATGTGCAGTTCCATCTGTTCACATTGTTTCGGTTTTATAGAAAATGCATTTTTCTTCCTAAAATTCATTTATTGGACTTGTTTATGACATTCTTAACAATATAGCATGTTAAATTGTAGAAAAATTAATAAAGTGTAGTATTATTTTAGCTTCGAGTATATATCCGGTTTTTAACGAGTACTTTTGAGCATAGTTGTGATTGTAATCGCGTAATTAAGCCTTTTGAGGTTTTAATACATTCAGTGATAAAAGAAAACGATACATCTATTACATGGATGTATGTGAGCGTGTGTGGTTCTAGCTGGTTCCTTTGGATTTGTGCCTACTAATGATGCCCACAAATATTCTTTGGCACATTGTTTATTGTTTCACAATTTGGCCTAATCACATAACTTATGAAAACCAAATACCACATTATTACCTTTTTATTTTAATTATTTTTATTAATCAGATTATGATATGGACCAACCAGTTATCCTTCGAGTTCAAGACTTGCAAGTCTTGGAAGAAAAAGATTTGTTTCGAATTTACGTGGCCACGTGGCTGATATGCTTAATCCATTGGCTACGATAACTCTTTATTAAAAATATTATCTAGACTTTAAAAGGTGCTTTACAGTTTTCCGTTTCGACTTACCCCAAATGGGAGACCGAGCAAAGTTATGTTGAGCTTTGATGAACTTTTCCAAACTCAGTTGTGTTCTAACGAAAAATGGCTATAGCAAACATAAATGGGAGTTTTGAAATAGGTTTTAAATTTTGTTTTTTAACTAGTGCCAGTTAAAATATATCAGTTTCAAAAATGATGTTCTATATATTGAATATAAACAATTTACATGTAAAATAACACCGAAGAAATGTTTTCAAAATAAGAAAATCTTAAATGATATATAGCGTAAACTTCTTATATTGACATTCGTGATATATAAATTGATATCATCACAATCACTTGTCAGAGATAGGTTTTAGAGTATTTCAACTCCACTGCAAATTTTACTGCAAAATGAAATAGAAAATACAGTAATGAATAAAAAAAATATATTACTACATACATGTAGTAATGCTTTTCTTCTTTGCTCATGATTGTATTTTTCATTTTATTTTACAGTAAATTTGCAGTGAAATTAGAAATGTTCTTAATAAGTTGAGATATAACTGCTAAAAGAAAAATCAATCTATGAATTTTCATTCGCCCATATGTGATAATTTGACAGTAAGGGACATTCATAACTTTTCCAAACTTTTGTTACGTGGAAGTATTTTAGGATTCAGTTAAAACGTTTCCATATTTTTATATACGACAGTTCGAAAAGAAATGCGAAAAGATTTTTATGTAAAAAAATAACTATTATGTTTATCAAGTGTTTGTTTGGACAAACTATGTTTTATCAAGTGTTAAGAAGTGATTTTAATAGAGTGATGTGTTTCCTAAAACAAAGACATGTGTGGAGCGAAGACAAATAATTTCTTCATATACACTCACTATTATATTCAGTGTGTTCATAGCAATGAGTGTGTAACATACACTTCACTCGCTTTATAGTGAAAACACGTGATACCCGTGCCATCTAAAACTTATATTTATATATAATGTTTGGATGCCTTCCTGTCAATATGAAGGTAATCAATTGCAGAATGTGCGATATACTAAATATTCTTAGTTGTATTAATATTTTGTGGTATTGGATCAGCGTTCGAGTAGATAGTTATCTTTGGAAAGGGGAGTTTCTTAAGTCTTTAACGAAACTACTAAATCCATGGTATCAAGAATGAATTTGTATTTCTTACAAGCACGATTTGATAAACCGCTTGTTATGTCTTAAAGACTTTTAACATTGAGTTTGATAAGCAAAAGGAGTAGATAATTATATATTGCCAAGTTGACAAGTTGAGGCGTTATTAATTAGGTCGGCGTCGTTTAGTAGTAGGTTTAAATTTTGCATCTAAATGTACAAAAAAGGAGGTGTAATGAATGATATTTAATTAATTACAACAATTAGTGTTAGCTGCTTTGAGCTAGCGTGGCTGCGAGGGGGAATTTTTAGAGTATGGTCCTCCTATTTAATAATTATCGATTAGTTCGTATAAGTTTGTTGGAATAAGTCATGCTACAGTAAAATAACAAGGAACATCAACCTTACAAAGAGTTTAACAAGCCAATATTGCATGTATTATGTATATGTAATATGCTATCACCTCTGTTTTATTTTAGGATATTCTAGTAGTCATCCAATTTCAATTGTGCCTGAAGACTTGAGAGGTTTCAATTACTTAAGTGAGATTATACCAAAGTTCGCTGTTATGTGTATTGAAGTAATACATATCAACTCGTCATTTTCATATTTACAGACTTTGGGAAAAAGATCGCCAAGACGCATGAAAAGTAGACATTTCTATGTTTTTCTTCTTCTCATACTCACGCATTACAACCAAATTAAGTTCATGTTATGATAGATGTTTTTCATTTTATGCATAATTACATTAAACTATATAAACTAATACTCAATAAATTAATAAATACCATAAATTAATAAATTTATTCGGTTGTAAATTTGACTGATTCAAAATATGATACAAATCAATAGAATAATAAAATATTAATTTCTAAAAAATCCTATATATTTATATGGTTCTATTAAAATTATAAATTAATAATGTATATGTATACATTTTTTAAATAAGTATAAAACAACCATAATATTTTTTGTTTTATATTTATAATAGGATTATTTTAATTTTTGAACACTTAATATATATTGATGAGATTTCATAAAATTATATCTAAAAGCACATTAAATTCTAGGAAATATATTTTATACAATAAATAATAAAATAAAGCCAATATAAATTTCAAGTTTTACAAAAATAACTAATGTATATACACTATAATCAAATAGATTTTTTATTTTAGAAAAATCTATCTGAAACAAAAAAAATCTAAAAATGATAGAGTATTTTAATGTAAATGGTAGAAAAATGTAAATTAATAACTCTATAAATTAATAAACTATCATAGTCCTAATATTATTAATTTACAGAATTTTTATTGTATATAGTATTTCCAGATATATTCTGTGTAATTATTATCATTTAGGTATAGTTATTTCAGAGTAATAATAATCTATAATACATAGCACTCTTACTTATTCATCTTTACGAAAAATAATAGAATATGTTAATACTGGAGACTCTGAAACTTTTTTCCTTTTAAACTTCTTTGAAAGAACATAAATAATAAGAAGTGGAGAAATTAAAGGAAAAATTAGCTGTAGAGCAAATTAAATTACTATTGGCAACTTGTTTGAAATAATCAGAAACCCAACACATAAGAGGAAATTAAAAACACATTCAGAAAAGGAAACATAGTTATTACACAGAGAGATGGAAAGTCAGCGGGTCAACTTTTAAAGCTCAGTGCTTAATTAAGAGCTTAAGTGATACTAATACTAGTTAACTGATACTTTAACTGGACGGCATCTTTTTCTACTTCTAGACTTCTAGTACCATTAATTAAAGACGAGAGCGTGTTTTTGCACAAAATCAAATACTAACATAATTAACTAACAGTTGTGCAGAGCATGTTGTTATTAAATTTTTGTTCAAAGTTTTATTCTAAACTTGTAGCACTTTACTGAAAGTTCTATGTGCATATTTCAAAAGTAATATACTGTATGTGATATTTAAAAACTGTTGAGTTTTCAAAATATATTTTTGGCTAAGATTCTTATGTTCTAAAATGCTCAACAGTTTTAAATACTACATACTTTTGTATTTTTATTATTTATAGATATTCACTAAACCTCTTGAATGAATATGCTATGCTTTCAGTGTTCGTTTTTATTATCATCGTATCAAAAATATTTATGTACGATAGTTTTATTTTATTTGTATATTAAAAGATCAAACAATAACAATAAATATTTAATTTTTCTACTTTTTAATATAATGTTTGTTTAGTATTTTAAATTGTTTGATTGTAATTCTCTTATGATACTCATAGATATACTCTACATGATAATATAAAATATATCATATGATGTCAGTTATACACCACAGGAAGATGTAATAAAGTTTACAAAAGATCAATTTTATGTGTCACATTCATTCCATACTATAGTTCTGTGATAAGAATTTTTGGTGATAAATATTGCTTTGGTTCAACCGAACTAAAAGGTAAAGAAATATCTTGCTATGAATAAATGTAATTTTTTGACTAAATATTGTGAAATTTTAGTATTTTTTATGGAATAGTCATATATACCTTAATGCAAATAAAATTATAGTTTTATAGTATATAGTAATTAATAAGGTTTCGTTCGGTTTATGAATTTTTCAAAATGTGAAATCCCTCGGTAAGAAACAATTTCATAATATTGATCTAATGGTTCAAAATTCGTAGGATCGAACTAGAAAGCCCACCTTTCCTACGAGAATATTGGTTAAGCCAAGTGGACAACTTATTTTCGGTAGTTTCCCTTTTTATACATTATGAATATATTTTTTTAATAAACATCATGAATATTTAAATTTCAGGAACTTAATAAGTTAAAAAAAGTTTATAAACAGAATTGAGGAGTACTTAATTAAATCAATAATATAAACCACAGAGTTCCTATATTACGGCTGCCTATTCCCTTCGTCGCACATGTTCAAAGTAATTATAAAAATAAAAAGAAAAATTGGAAACTATCATCTTTTCTCTTCTATAAAAACCACAACTTCTCTTTTTCTTGTTCATTCGAAACTCATCCTTTCTCTATCTACACATAACTCCAAAATATCAATCTCTCTCTTAACAAAACCAAATAAAAAGAAGGAAGTCTCTATCTTTTTGCTGAGGAATCTCCTTAATTTGTGTGTCTCTTGTGTGCATCAATGGATGAGAAAGGAAGAAACTTAAAGAACATCAACATGGAAGACGAAATGGACCTGAAAAGAGGTCCATGGACCGCTGAAGAAGATTTTAAGCTCATGAATTACATTGCTACTCATGGAGAAGGTCGATGGAACTCCCTTTCTCGTTGTGCAGGTATATATGATTCATTTCACGTACATATACAAATTGCATATATACATGTATGTTCTACTTCTTTGAGCATCTTCTTGGCTAAAAGAGACAAAAGACAAGTAGCATAACATAATTGATTGTGTTTTATTCACTTTATGTTCAATCGTTTTCATGTTTCAATCACCATGTGTGATTGTGTTTTTTTCTATCGCCCACCTTTACTATTTTTTTGTTTTGAATTTTCGAAAATGGTTTCTTTCCCTTATATGCATAGATGAAAAGACCCTTCATAGGTATGAATTTAAAAGTGCATATACCTCTCTCATGTTTCTCTCCTTATTTCTAAAAATATTTTCATTCGAATGAATAAAGTATTGATGGTTTTTCAGTGAGATCTTTTAGCAATGAATTTAAATAATCAACCATCTAAACTGAGAATAAAATATCCAAATTTGGTTATTAAAAAGTGTGAAAAAGAAAGAGGAACTAATGCGAATTAATGATCATCATCTATATGGGAAGAGCACTAACTCAATGGAAGAAAGCTTGCTGAAGAAAATGACCATTTTAAACAATTTGATTTTTGCATCATTGTACTGTCCATTTTTTTTGTTTTGTTGGGGAATTTTATATAACTTCACCAAATATGAAACGTTTATTTACACAAGTTTCTTCCGTATGAAATCATCATACTATACATAACGATCGGTAAATTAATCATCATATATTATTTTACCGATAAACAGGACTCCAACGCACTGGTAAAAGCTGTAGGTTACGGTGGTTAAACTATCTCCGCCCTGACGTCCGCCGTGGAAATATTACCCTCGAAGAACAACTCTTGATCCTCGAGCTTCATTCTCGTTGGGGAAATCGGTATGTTTTAAAATTTTAACCTAATACTTTTTTGTTTCGTTTCATGAACTATAATTTACAGTTTGGGGTATAAGTACGTGAAACGAAAAAAATATAATAACGACGTTAATATTTAAAGTGAAGAAAATATCAACTTATGTGGCCTTTTATATCCATGTTAGTAGATACAACAAAAATTACATAAATGAAAAGAAAACAATAGTTTGCTTACAGTATATAATCTGTCTTAAACAGTTAATTTAATTTGGGTTTGTGTCTTAATGAATAGGTGGTCAAAAATTGCACAATACTTGCCGGGAAGAACTGACAATGAGATCAAAAACTATTGGAGAACACGAGTGCAAAAACATGCAAAGCAGCTTAAGTGCGATGTGAACAGTCAGCAATTCAAAGACACAATGAAGTATTTGTGGATGCCTCGGCTCGTCGAGAGGATCCAATCTGCATCAGCCTCAGCCACAGCCGCAACCACCACTACTACTACCACGACAGGATCAGCCACCACATCATCTAGCATCACAACCTCTAACAATCAATTCATGACGTATGATTACAACAACAACAGCATGGGACAACAATTTGGTGTAGTCAATAACGATTATATCAAGCCGGAAAACTCCAACGTGGCAGTGTCTCCGATGTCAGACTTGACGGAGTACTACAGCGCTCCAAACCCGTACCCGGAATACTATTCGGGTCAAGTGGGTAATAGCTATTATCCGGATCAAGAATTGGTGGTTCCACAAATGTTACCGGATAATTATTTTGATTATTCTGGATTATTAGATGAAGATTTACCGGCTATGCAGGAGCAGAGTAATCTTAATTGGTTTGAAAATATTGATGGAACTACTTCTTCTTCGGACAGTTTATGGAACATTGGAGAAAATGATGAAGACTTATGGTTTTTACAGCAACAGTTCAACAATAATGGCAACTTCTGAATACAGTTTTAAAATAGAAACGTTATTCACTTAATTAAACACAAAGTATACGTGTGAAAGACATTCGTTGAAGGAGAATAATTAAAGACAAGGAATGTGTTAACGATATCATATTAGGATATATGATCAGCTTTTTTGTTTCAAGCTTGATCAATATGATTGGTTTTTTCTTTTTTTTTTTTTGGGGGGGGGGATTGTTATGATATTTTGTAGATTATCGATAAGTTTGGAAGACAATTATTTTATGAATTATTTTAAGCTAATAACAATTCTTCGGTGTTGGAGTATACTGTAGAATAAAATAATTGAAATTGTTTTCACACTATAGATTGAGTGATTTCCTCAATGGAAGCATAATACAAATCATTATTCATTTAATTACTAATATTTTGGACGAGGAAGCTCATAATTGGTTCCACCATGTTTAATATTTAACCCAAGATATGACACAAACAAACAAAACATAGCAGAAAAATATTTTATAAGATATATAATAATAACCTTAGTACTATAAAATGGATAATTGATCCAAGTATTGTTGCTTTTGGGAACTATGTCTATAGGGCATGTATATGGGGAATAAAAGGAGCTAGTGTGTGTGAAAGCCTTTCTTTGAGTTCAAAAGAATACATTTAAAATTCGGATGTTTTATTCTCACAACCACATAGCGAAACTTCATTGGCTCTTATCTAAGCTTCATTGCTTTGAAGTTCATTCATTGAAAAGTTTATTGTTAGTGATGATTTATCATCACTAAATATGTCCAAAAGACTTAATTAATTATTGGAAATAGCAATTTTTTGTACGGAGTTACACCATTATCCAGACAAAACGGTGTCCTTACTCTGCAACACGTCAGCAGCACCACGTCTTCTGTATCCCTCTCCTCTGTGATCACCCCTCAGATACTTTGAAACTCATAGGAAATTAAACAGGGATAAAGTTCTCCCAAAGGAATAATGTGTGTGATTATGTAGGATCCAACAACTACTGCATATAAAAAAACATTATTGGTGAAAAAATAAAATTTAAAATAAAAAGATAATTTCTATATATTTATGTTGTTATCAAATAATATAATTTAATAAAAAGTTAAAATTTCAAAAGAAACACACATAACCAAATATTAATCAGATAAAATTGTTAATTTTATATAATCAAAAATAGAATATTGAAATTCATAATACATATTAATTTTCAAACCAAAAAACTATAATAATATATATTTGCGAAATGATTTTCCACCTTTAAATTCTCACCTTAAATTTATTTTATATTTTATATAGTTAATCGTTAAACATGAATTACTTATAATAAAAATAAAAAAATTACTCAAAATGAAAGAAAAAGACTTGTTTGACAAAAACTAATTCCAATATATTATACTATTATGCTATAATAATATTATTCTTTTGTAAAATAAAATTTTGAATGTATATTTATCGATTATTTTTTCAAAGTTTTAAAGGAAAAAAATATAAATTTTATGATTTGTGAAAAAAAATTCATGTAAAAATAATTAGTATATATACAAAAACGTTATTGGTAAAAATCATTTATTTTGATGATTTTGAAATTGATTGATAGATAATTAACAACAACTATATATACAAAAACGTTATTGGTAAAATAAAACCTCTCACCATTTCATTGTGTTTAATGAGTAAATATTAAAATAAGACCTATCTCTCGTAATAATTTATTAAAATTTAATTTCCATTCTTTTTCATTTTTTTTTTGCAGTAGCCGTCAAACAAATAAACAAAAAAATCTGTAGTTGACGTCGTTTTCTTTCTATATACCACCAACTTGTTCCTTTGCCAATAATAGCGCTTTCCTCATCTTTTCCCATTGAGTAGAATATCTCTTAAACTCGAATATAACATACATATTGCAGAAGTTATATATGCTGCAGACATCTTATGGAATTGGCACGTGATCGAGAAGAGGACCTAACATGGTGCATGGTGGTGACGGCGGCTGAAGGAAGGAAAGTTCGTTGGCGGTGTGGTGTGGCCAGCAAGGAAGCCGAGCCTACAAATCAATCTCACGACCCATAGTGGTCCAAAATTCTGAGGATCTCTTAAGAATTTTCCATTTAATGTGACAGAAATGAATAATACTCAGTGTATCCAATGATATGAGTCATTATTATACTTATTGGCTTTGGCTGTTAATATTGGAATAATATGCATATCTATTCTCGTTCTTCTGATGCATACCAAAATTATGATTTTTAGAAACAACAGAGTGCAGGATTGCACACATCAACTTCAAGCATGGTGGATAAAGATGAATTTCGTCGAAAGTGTGTTGGACGGATTGGCTTGCTCAACGTGCTAGGTTCCTCATAGAATAAAAATTTGAAATTCCAAATTCTACATTCCTGTGCATGGACTATAATATATAAGTCGTTTCAGAATAAAGATAATAATTATTTCTACTTTGGCTTCATATGGCAAACTTTTCTAACTAAATTTCCTATGTGGCTAACTAATAAGCATTCTTAACTAGCACGTTTAAGTTTCTTCGAGGACCCATAAATGTGGTAGGTAAATCAAAAGTAACAAATTAATAGTAACACTGGCAGTTGATATTACAATTTTATCATACCACCGACTGAAATTACTATTACAATCATGATTTGGTTCAAAATTTATTATGGTTTCCCTAGCTTATACGCATAACCACCCCGTTACTTCTCATCTCAATTATAATTGGAGACTTTTTTTTTCTTCTTTTCTGGTCGCTGTTGCGAACTTTATGGTAAATAAATTTTAGATGCTGGACACTAAAACTCCACATATTAATGTACATCTCAAAATAATAAGAACAAAATAAAATAAAAAAATCAACTAATGGTCACGTGGAAATATAGTCTCATTCGTTGATTAGAAAAACTCTTTACTATTCAAACTTCTGTTGCGGTCCATTCAGAAGAGACATGACAAAAGAAACAGATTCAGATACATGGGATGTTTCTTTCTTACTCGTGCTCCACTTGGTACTTGATGATTTGGCAAGGTTGATAATATTCCATTGTTGGGGAAGACGATCACGATGGACCGACTCTATAGTCTTTTGAATGGTCAAGGTCAACGCCTTCAGAGAACTACACGTCGGCGTCAACGTCTGGATCCTACCTTTCTTACATACATTAACAAAACCATATCTAGTCTGATACTGACGAAATACAATGTATTTGAAGAATTCACTTTAGTTTTTGGGTATTTTTCTACGCATTTAGACTTAGAGAAGATGCTTAAGAGAGAATAAACTTTAAATATACCAATGATACATGCATGAGAGCAGCCGCAACGGGCTTTTTTACAAATCCTTAGCTCAACATCCTAGGCAAATCAGAATAAAATATTAATTTGAAAGCCCAATTCAATAAGGAACAATCCTTATATAAGGGTTTTACGGATCCAGTCCTTACTGACGTGGCGTCAATTTTTTCAACGCAACTTGAGCAAATATGTTTTTGTGCCCTACGAAGTTCAAAAAAGCTAGAGGAGGAAGATGACGCATCGAATACTGAGAGATCACGACGCTGATGGCTGGGAATGCTCCGACTTCCCAATCGTCTGCGATTCTTGTCTCGGTGATAATCCTTATGTCCGAATGGTAAATTCATCTATCTTCTCTTACAGATTCGATTTTGGATCGTTTCCTGAATCTTTAGCTTTTGATAATTTATAGTGAATTTAGAATTAGTAGACTGAAAGTTGACACATGTGTTTCCCGAACCATTCTTTGTGATTTTTATTATCTCAAACATTGATTACGAAGGATCTATTTATCCAATTCACTAAACCCACAAAATATAGGGAAGAAATTGTAAATTTCAAACGTAAAGAAAACACACTACAATATATCTGGAATACAATGGTTGTTTCAGTCTCTTTTTTTTTTTTGGAACACAATGGTTTCAACTTTCAGTCTATTAATCACTTAGCAATCTTAGCATGCGTCAAAGTTTAAACGATGGCTGGGAACTCAAGAACGTGTGTCAAGACTGTCTCTTGGAATTTGAGTATGGTTTTCCCGTTCAAGCCTGAGACACGACACTCAACATCAGTACTCATGATTTCATCCCAAAGAGTGATGTCAACAGAGAGTTCTTTGTTGAAGAGCATGATCGAAAGGTATCTCTATCACTCTCAAGGCTCTCACTTTTTTTTTGTAATAGCTTGTTGAAAATTGAGTTTTTTTTTTGGTTATGTAGACGAGAGATGGAGGAACAGAGCACATGTTTGTAGTTTCTTCATTAGGGGAGAGTGTACTAGAGGTGAAGAGTGTCTTTACCATCATGAGATGCCTAAGACTGGAGAGTTATCTCAGCAGAATATTAAGACCGTTACTATGGGTAAACCAAACTACTGTCTTTTTCATTTTCTTGTGTTATTCTTGATAAATTGGAATTGTTTTCTTATCTTGTTCTTGACTTTTGCAGTGTAAACGATCCAGTAGCGTTGAGCTGGTGTGGCTCAAAGTGGATTGCTGCCTTGAGCTGTGATATCTCAGCAGCATAATCAACCTCCATCGATGCAGCAGTACTATATGCACCCGCCACCACCACAAGCTCCTCATCAAGACAGACCGTTTTATCCACCAACTGACTCTGTTTCTAATGCACCATCAAGTTCCTCTTCTCAGCAATCTTCTGCTGTTACTGGTTCGTTTCAATAGAAACCATTGCCATTTATTTGAATTATTGCTTATGTTATTTAAATAGACCCCAATGTGATCGACAATTCCTGCTCAGCAATTTGTTTCTGTTGAATTTTATGACGAAAGTAATAGAAGAGAATTGTTTCAGTTTATGTCGAATTTCATATGTTTAACAAAAAAAACTTTTTTTTTCCTAAGGATTCCTAAAAAGAATACACCATTGAACTACTTATTTTGTTAAAAATCCTTAACTATTCAATAAAAATAAAAAATACTAAAATAGTCCCTAAGGACTCCACAATGGAATCCACCATTGTGGATGCTCTGATACTGTCTCGTTTTGAAGAAAAGGCTTTTCAACCAATTATACAATTTAATATCATATATATGTGGGCTTATTATATAATTCAAGTTTACAATTTCCAATGTTTATGTGGAGTAACTCTTTTCATTTCTATTTTCATATTTTACAAAATTTTAAAACAGAGAGATAGTTGTTGTAAAAAGTTTTTTTTAATCTAAATAAATTTAACATCCATTCAAAAAGTTAACATCTACAGTTTATATATATAGCCATGTAGATAGCCCTTAGAGATCCTCTCTGTAGATAGCCATGTTTATGAAATGGTTTTAAGAATACTATGCCAAATTAACTTTAAAGAATACAAAAATTAGTTTACTCCATGTAACTCTCATTTTTACCGGTTCTATCAGCACGCATTCAGAAATAATGTTTTAGATCATGTTGCATTCCAAGTTGGAATTCTACGACTTTATGTTTAGTAAAGACGTTCTGATAAAACAATTTCTCAATTGTATTAATCAGTTTAAATATTAGCCAGACGTTCTGCTAAAACGATATATGAGTTGTTTTTTTTTAACCACACACATATTACAAAAAAACAAAAGCATAGTAATCATATCAATATAAACCACTATGTTTCAAGCTAGTGTTATAAATGGATAATTATGAAACTTTATTAGAACAGCTTAACATTTTATTGCTTTAGTGTCGTTAGTTCATTCTTTTTCTTTTTATGGGCATAAATCATTTTTAGCCACACAAGTGTGTAAGCACTAGCCAAAAACCATATTAACACGTGATAATTAAAAAATCAACTGAGTTATCAATTTTATTAGAGAATATATAGCAAGGGATCGAGACGCAAACCAGTATTAAGCACGTTAACGACTACCCAAATCATGTTATTGATAATTGATTGATACGACACATGAATGATATCTTTTTATTGATATTTCATAATAATTACCTATCTAGGAAAATATTTGGTTTATGGGTTCCGTGGTACTTTTGGACATAAAAGATGTTTGTGTTTTGTCTGTCTCGTCGTAAGTTGATTGATACCAGTCTTGAAATTTTCCATAGCTTAGCAACCACTCGTTTGTTTGTCTGTCTTTGTGGTTATCTATTATCATATATAAGGGTTGTAGGGTTTTTGATCTTTGATTATGATGTTTAGCGTAATTTTAGAGATAAAATTCCATGGTATTAGGGCATAGTTGGTTGTATACTACAATTGTATCTACGCTTATTAATTCAGTTGATCGTCATACTTTAAAGTTGTTTTAAATCACATTCAATGTGGTGTAACAAAAAAAACACATTCAATTAGTTTTATTTGCATAATAGTATCATTCAAAACATACATAATTTAAATTGCGAGTTATCTAAACTACTAAACTGAAAAGAGACCGTATAAGATCACCATTTCTGTTTGATATAAATATTGTTAAAGTAACAATATGGGATTGAGGATAAGAAGGTATTAGCTAATATTTACAAATCAAACTGATGCACGTTATATAGTGACATGTTCCTATCTCATTCTAGGTTATTCAAAAACAAACGTTTAATACTAAGCCCACATGCTTCAATTCTCGTGGTTAGGCATCTAAACTAAAATAATCAAATAGTTCTTATAATTTTAAAAAATCTTAGCTTTCCCATCTTCTAATTCTTCACCGAGTGATACAAATAATTAAGTCCAAACAATTTATAAAATGCACGCCATAGGTATGAGCTGAGTATGCTTTTCTGCTTTGTAAGCACTGCTAGTACGTGAGTAATTCACTAAGTATATGTTTTTAAGTTCAAGTTATGAACTTCTATAACAGTAGAAAGAAAAAACTAAGTTGCATGTCCCACTAATTTCTTTTACTTTTTTCTTTAACGCTATGTATCATTAATAAGCTATATGAACAAAATATTACAAAATAAAGCATAAAATCATACCAATAGACATGTCATAAGAAAGAATAGATAGAAAATATCAAATGAGGTTATCCTACCAATAGGTATGTCGCGCTATTAAGCGTGATAATATAATGAACCAAGAACTCAAAATATTTTGAGTTTTTTTTTTCTAAGTTCACAAAGAACTCAAAATATTATGATAAAGTTATGAACCATGAACTATAAATTATTTAGTAATAATTTCAAGATATTTTCTTCTTCTCAAGAAAAAAAACTACAAGAGTATGACCCTTGCACAATAGACCTATAAACACATTAAGCACTAGCATGCTTAGTTATACTTTGAAGCCCATCTCTTGGATTGCAAGATCGAAAGTAGCTTAAATTTTTTATAGGCTAAAAATGGGCTTATATAGACTATAATTTGCTTTTCTTCTTGATTCGGCTTCTTATCACTACAAACGAAGATTAAAATGGGCCCCAGTTATATGGTCCAATGGGTTAGAGTTATAATATCACGTCCTTAAGCATAGCGCGTGGGAAAAGAAAAGTGTGCGTGTGAGACGTGACAAAGCAAGGATCTTTGCTTGTACGCCAGACAAAAGCAAACCGGAATTGACCGCGGCGACACGAGACGCGCTCGCACAGATCTTTTTCTCCCTCCGCATATCTAGAAACTTTGACTAATAGACATCCGCCACGTAGAAACTCAGCCAAATAGTATTCCATTTACTCGACGCTGTTTAAGGGTAGTTCCGTAAAATAGCACCGTGTCATGTGGACAGTCAAGTTGTCTTTTATGTATTTCTTCACATTTATTTAATGCGAAATTTCGTCGTGTCCACCACCGATCCATCTGATCCATACACATATCTACAATGTCGTTATTAGTTACCCACCCCCACTTCGAAACAGTTAACAATATTGACAAAAGAGAGACACGTGAGTGAGGGTATTATAGTAAATTACCATTAATATGAAAAAAAACATAAAGTGCACTTGCGTCGACACAACTCTCTCAGATTCCATTACCACCAAAACATTCAGAACAAATACAAAATATCTTCATTCATTTAAAAAAAAATTCACATTCTTCTGATCATTTCGTCTTCTTCAATCGCTAATCTGTTGTAAAGAACTTGGTTTAGCTGTGTATTGTTGGTGATTTAGTTGTATAGTTTGATAATTTTTAATTTAGATTCTTGTAGAAATGATGAACAGCAGGAGCTGTATCTGTGTCTCTGCAATTAAACCCTGTTGTAGATTTCTCATTAGTTTCAAAAGCTCGTCTCTTTTCGGATTTTCTCCTCTGAGGTCGAGCAAGTTGATCAATTCGTCGAAACTACAGTATAGGAAGATTGATACCAGAAGTATTAGATCTGGTGTTCATTGCCGTCTGATTGGTTTGGATCGGAATGCTTTTTATGATTCCGATTCCATTATCTGGGGAAGAGGAGGATCTAGATATAGTATAGGACGAGGAAGAGGGAGGGGTGTTTTAGTAATTCCCCGTGTAGCTTCCGACTTTAGGAACCAGTCGAGTTCTTCTTTAGGTTCTCATGTAAATAAAGATAAGAGCTTTGAGAGTATCTTTGTGAAGCCACTTGTTTTCAAGGAGTTACCGAAAAAGGAAAGTAGTGATGAAGATGCTAAATTTGGAAATGTGAGTGTTAAAGAAGAGGTTTTGAGTCAGAGTGAGGTTGAGAGAGAGGCGTGGAAGCTGCTTCGTGATGCGGTGGTGAATTACTGCGGGTTTCCTGTGGGGACTGTGGCGGCTAAAGATCCGGGGGATAAGCAGACGTTGAATTATGATCAGGTGTTTATTCGTGACTTTGTTCCTTCGGCTTATGCCTTCTTGCTTGATGGAGAAGGGGAGATTGTTAGGAACTTTCTACTTCAGACATTGCAGTTGCAGGTAACATTCTCTCGAACCTTTTTGTTTGAAATGTTGTTCGTGAGCTGTCTTTGATTGATTCTGCATAATACAGTCGGTTTTAGGCAATGTTTTATATATATAGTTTAGAGCATTTGGTAGATGTTTATGTTAAGTTGCTTGTAATCTGTTTTAATTTGTTAGTCTTTTTATACCAGCATTAACAACATGTCAAAATGGTTTTAGTTTTCTTGGTTGCATTCTCATTATTTGCCATTGGAATTTGATCTTTCATTCTAGGGAAGTTTAGCAGATTTTGTGAAAAATGGGAAATTTATCTACTTTGTTTACTGAATTTTCTTCTCTAATGGAGAAAGGAAAGATTTGGAGAAATCTCTCCCATGTACGTTGCAGTTCCAGGTATGTCTTCTTGTGTTTTTAATTTGCTTAGACCCTACAAGTTTGATTGCTTTTGTAGTAAATTAGTTGTTGAAATGAGTGATGCTGTTACTTGGTCTAAAGATTTGCCTCTCCTTGCCTGCTTTGTTAGTTTGTGGTTATTAGAAAAGTTCTAACTTGTTCAGATCTCCCGAAAAGTTTATATCTTATTTCTTGTAAATTTAATATTGATCAGATTGTTTTCTATCACTGTCTTGAGTCCCATGTAGTTTATGGGTCTTAGAAAAGTGTTTTCCTCTGTAATGTATTTGATTTGCTTATCTATGCAGAAGTTTTTTAGTTGATCTTTCTGTTACTTGGTTTTGTAGAGCTGGGAGAAAACAGTGGACTGTCACAGCCCTGGCCCAGGGCTAATGCCAGCGAGTTTTAAAGTGAAATCTGTGCCACTTGAAGGCAATGATGGCTCGTTTGAGGAGTGTTTAGATGCAGACTTTGGTGAATCAGCTATCGGACGTGTTAGCCCTGTTGACTCTGGTAACTCCTTATGCTCAACTTTTAAAATTTCCAGTTCCTTTTGGTTGCTTCAGTTACATTTCCACTTATCTTGGAGAAACAATCACATCCTGTTGTTGTCACTTTAGCATTGCAATAGTAATATGATTGGAGAATTTTTTCTTACTGAGGTTGTATTTTTTTTGGTTAAGGCTTGTGGTGGATCATATTGCTTAGAGCTTATGGAAAGCTCACTGGTGATTACACTTTGCAAGAGAGAATCGATGTTCAAACAGGGATCAAGTTGATCCTCAAGCTATGTCTAGCTGACGGTTTTGACATGTTCCCTACTCTTCTTGTGACTGATGGATCATGCATGATTGATAGAAGAATGGGCATTCATGGTCATCCACTTGAAATCCAAGCATTATTCTACTCAGCTCTCCGCTGTGCTAGAGAGATGCTTAACGTAAACGATGAAACCAAGAACTTAGTTGCTGCAGTCAACAGTCGCCTAAGTGCATTATCCTTCCACATCAGAGAGTACTATTGGGTCGACATCAAGAAGATAAACGAGATTTATCGTTACAACACTGAGGAGTATTCAGCAGATGCAACCAACAAGTTCAACATATATCCAGAACAGATCCCTTCTTGGCTTGTGGACTGGATTCCCAACAGAGGCGGTTACTTCATAGGCAATCTCCAGCCTGCTCATATGGATTTCAGATTCTTTACACTTGGAAATCTCTGGGCTGTTATCTCCTCTCTTGGTGACCAAGAACAGAACGAAGGAGTCATGACGTTGATTGAAGAGAAATGGGATGATCTTGTTGCTAACATGCCTCTCAAGATCTGTTTTCCTGCTCTAGAGCAAGAGGAGTGGAGGATCATCACTGGCTCTGATCCAAAGAACACGTAAGTCCCTTCAAGTTACCTTGTTTTCTTTTTATTCTTCTCTGCAAACCTCTGCATGTCTTTGATTCATACTTGTCTTTGCAGGCCTTGGTCATATCATAACGGTGGATCCTGGCCAACTCTCCTCTGGCAGGTACAAATAAACAATATCATCTCTTAAGTAGCTGTTTTTTTTCAGATTCAAGAAACCTAATTTTTTTTGGTAAAAATTACCACAAATTTGATACAACTTTTCAAGTTTACTTTTAAAAGAAAACTATTTTCATAAATATCTTACGTTTGTGATGAAAAAAGACTAAACTAACAAATCATTTATCAATGTTTAAGAATTATTTATAAAAATTTATAAGACTCCACCCTAAATACTAAATCCTAAACAATAATCAGTAAACCATAAACTCAAATGTTGTGGTATTGTCGAATGAATATTTTTTAAAAATAGTATCTAACTTATGGTATTTTTTTAATGCCTTGATTTTGTTAGTTCACGTTGGCTTGTATCAAGATGGGGAAGCTAGACTTGGCGAAGAAAGCAGTGGCTGTAGCAGAGAAGAGACTCAAGGAAGACCAGTGGCCTGAGTATTATGACACGAGAAGCGGGAGGTTCGTGGGGAAACAATCAAGGCTTTACCAGACGTGGACTATTGCAGGTTTCTTGGCTTCTAAGAAACTCATAGAACAACCTGAGAAAGCCTCGCTCCTGTTCTGGCAAGAGGACTATCAGCTGCTCGAGACTTGTGTTTGTGGTCTCAACAAAAGCAGTGGAAAGAAGAAGAACAAGTGTTCGCGTTTCACACCACCAAGATCTTAGTTCCCTGAAACATAACTTGACTCTTTTGTCTTAAAAACACTTCTTTCAACATGTGTGTTCATGACTCATTAACCAGTTTCTTTACCTTTGATTCACATTCAGAAGTTAGATACGTGTACATGTCCTTTCATACACTATGTAAATTATAAAATACATCTCCGAAAAAGAAAATTTAGTTAATGTAATGGGCTAGTTGCATTGAGTAATTAAATAATTAGAAACACTAGGCTATGTCGGCCAATAAAAAGATTGGAACTAAAGTAAGATTTGGTTCTTATTACTTGAAACTGCCAAAAGAGTGTGATGCCAGAGACAAAGATAATATAAAATGCCAAAAGAACCTTGAAGTGGTCGAGACAATAGTATAAAATCTGTTTGGACCACTCACATAACTACACATAGCACTAAAGTAAAAGCCATTGAGCTCAGACATCAACCACGAATATAAAATTACAACCACATATCTCAATTAACACATTTTAACTCAGAATTAAATAGTATTCATATCAACTTTCAACAAATATATTTTTAGTACATCAATGTATTATGTCTTTAACTATTTTTTAACTTAAACTTCTTTATTTAACAGAGTAAAGAAGCTTAAAGTAAAAAAAAAAAAAAGGTTAAAATATTCATGTATGATGATATTATCGTACGATACGACAACGTATTCAGATAAACATAGAGGCGTGCACGGACTTTGGAGCTAAGCCACCCACACGAACACGATAAGGTTGCAAACGAAGGTTCACCACCAACCACTTAACAGTTAACACACGCTGTTAAAATGGGCCTTTAATGGGCTTTTCTTAAATAAACCCGTTCTATATCTTTAACCGCGCGCCGGTCATCATCATCGGCAACAATGAGCATACTCACACTGCTCGTTAAAATCGCCGGACTTCTCGGCACGATCACCGTCGGCGCCAACGCAGTCTCCTACTCTCGTTTCCGTCGCCGGAACCTCCGGAACTTCCGCTCTCCAATCGACGAATCCAAAGAAGTTCTCGCCGACTTCACTTCCCCCGGTACTATTACTGTTCATTCTCTTCTTCCTTGTTGAATCTAATCTCTGTTTTTTGTTTCAGAACACAATGAAGGAAAGTTCTTCTTCGGATTAGCTACTGCACCTGCTCATGCGGAAGACGATCTCGACGATGCTTGGATCCGGTTTGCGAAAGAAACACCGTGTTCAGCTGAAGATGAAGAGGATAAAAAGGGGAAGAGGAAGAAGAAGGTTAAGCTTGCTGTTGGAGCTATAACGAAAGGGTTGGCCAAGAACAATCAGGGAAAGGATGATAAGACTGTTGCGGATAATAGTACAGTTACTAAGAATGTAGCTGCGTGGCATAACACGCCTCACGCGTGAGCTTCTTTCATAATGCTTTTGTTTTGATAGTGTCTTGTCACTTAGTTGTGTCTTAATGTTCTAAAAATAGATTTAGTCAGCGTCTAGGTAGTAACTTTGACCTAAACAAAACAATTTTTGTAGAGAATTTTTAAATTAATCGGTCTAGGCATTTGAAAAAAATCTATCTAGGAGTTAACCTAATCAATAGTCCCCTAATTGCCGTCTAGCTATTTTTTTTTTTTAACATTGGTTTTTAAGAGTTGAAGCGAATATTTTTATTTTTCTATTTGTTTCAGGGAGGAGAGACTTAAGTTTTGGTCGGATCCTGACCAAGAAATAAACCTAGCTAAAGACACTGGCGTTACTGTCTTCAGGATGGGAGTTGATTGGTGTAGGATTATGCCAAGAGAGCCAACCAAAGGGCTTGAGGAAGCAGTGAGTCAAGAAACCTTGTGTCTGAATGTGTTTCTAGTAGAGAAAGTTTGCTTACTTAATGGTGTTACATTAAATAGTACATTTTTATTTTGTTTTGTAGGTTGACTATGAGGCCATTGAACACTATAAGTGGATACTAAATAGAGTTCGTTCAAATGGGATGAAGGTGATGCTAACGCTTTTTCATCATTCATTGCCACCATGGGCTGCTGATTATGGTGGGTGGAAAATGGAGAAGACTGTTGACTACTTTATGGACTTCACTAGGTGAATCTTTCTCTTCAAATGAGCTTTATTGAAGATTTAAGTAGGTTTTTGACCATTTTTGTTTAACAATGGCAGGCTTGTTGTGGACTCCATGTTTGATTTGGTAGATTCTTGGGTTACATTTAATGAACCCCATATCTTCGCCATGCTTACCTACATGTGCGGATCTTGGCCTGGTAACACACCTGATTTTCTGGAGATGGCTACATCTACTCTACCAATGGGTGTGTTCCATAGAGTCTTACATTGGATGGCTGTTGCTCACTCAAAGGCCTATGACTACATCCACGCAAAAACGTTAGTTTTTCTACTTTTTTTCTAATTTCTTAAAATAATATCAAATGGATTTGTCTTACTAGCTTCGAACTCTTACTTGGCAGCTCCTTGGAAAAACCTTTGGTAGGGGTTGCGCACCACGTCTCCTTTATGCGACCATATGGACTCTTTGATGTTGGGTCCGTTACTTTTAGTAACTCCCTCACTATGTTTTCATATATTGATAGCATTTGTGAGAAACTTGATTTCATAGGCATCAACTACTACGGACAGGTAAAAGAAGCTAAGAGTAGTAAAAAAAAAGCTTTCAGGTCTTAACATTGCTTTCTCTCGTGGAAAATCAGGAAGCAGTGTGTGGTGCTGGATTAAAGCTTGTGGAGACTGATGAATACAGTGAATCTGGAAGAGGGGTATACCCTGATGGCCTCTACCGCGTGTTGTTGATGTTCCACCAGAGATACAAGCACTTGAATGTTCCTTTCATCGTCACAGAAAATGGTGTTTCTGATGAAACGGATGTGATTCGTCGGCCTTACATGATTGAGCACCTCCTTGCCCTTTATGCTGCTATGCTAAAGGTTTGTTTCTTTGAAACTCTCTGAATCATACAAAGGCGTTGTCTCACTGTGTTTGCGGCTTTCATGACAGGGTGTTCCAGTGCTCGGTTACATATTCTGGACTATTTCGGACAACTGGGAGTGGGCTGATGGGTATGGTCCGAAATTTGGACTTGTGGCAGTTGACCGAGCCAATAATCTTGCACGAACCGTTCGGCCATCGTACCATCTCTTTACCAAGGTCTAATCATTATAAACCTTGTGGTTAACCACGACACTTGAGATCATCAGATCGCTTATCTCCTCACTATTTTTGCTACTCTTCCAGATAGTGAAAAGCGGAAAAATCACTCGTAATGATCGGTCTCTTGCATGGAACGAACTCCAAAAAGCTGCCAAAGCAGGAAAGTTACGACCATTCTACCGTGGCGTTGATAATCATGGTCTTATGTACGCAGGTAAAGTCACAACTTCCACTTTTGAGTTGTGTCTTAATACATTTTCGAACTTAACTTTATGATCTTACCTTGTTTAAAAGATGGTCTGGACAAGCCTCAAGGGAGACAGTTTGTTGACCGAGACTGGCGGTTTGGTCACTACCAAGTGGATGGTCTTCAAGACCCGTTGAGTCGCCTGGCTCGAGCTCTTCTCATATGGCCTGTCATCATGAAAAAGAAGACAAAGAAAGTTAAGGTGAAGCACACCGATGAGTCAGGGCTTGCTCTACAACCCGCGTAGTATGCCTATGCCTTTGACTAGAGGAAGAGAGTAGAAACAATCTCATTTCCTTTGTATGATTTGCCAAACCTTTTGGCGCAAATTTGACACCGTTTTGTTTGTTATATTTAAATAAAGGCAAAACGGGACGATGTTCTAGTGTAAAGTCCTAGATGTTGTGTTGTTTTCGCCTATTTCAGATGTAGCTCCAACCTCATTCAAGTTTTACTAATTTTCTTTCACCTCTTATTACATTTTTAATACCAAAATAGAATTTAAGAAAACGTCTTCAAAGAGTAGAATAATTATATTCAACTTCTAATTTTTAAGTGACAATATAATGAACTTAAAATCCAATTTTATTTTTATACACAAATCTAATAAGAATCTAACTAGATGGAACGGCAAGTACTGAGATACCTATGAAAGAAAACGACACGTCTTCAGTGCATGGCTTTATGAGGTCAGTTAGGCCCATTATAAATTTATTATGAGATAAAGCCCAGGCCCATTATTTGCACAAAACGCCAAAACTTGAAATCCACGCTATTATCAGATTTCAGATTCTATTTAAAACCAAACGTTAACGGCAGACTAACGAAGGGTTTATTTTGTTACATCTTGAAACCTTGGGGTGATTTTCAGACCTAAAAGTAAAATCGCACCTCAAAACGTGATTTCACGAAAACACAGGTACTTCCATCTTATTTACAAATACAAATACTCCTTAAACCCTAAACCTTCGTTTATTGTTCTTCTTAGCCGCGACACGAATTTGCTCTCTCCCTCTCTCTCTCTCACACTCCGAAGAACAAAGCCTAACAGCGAGCATGAGCTCCTTGTTAGCATCCCAGCTACAAGCCATCAAGGCGGTTGTTCAAGCCGATACAGAGCCATCGAAGAGACCTTA
The DNA here is from genome assembly GCA_932364175.1 of Eruca vesicaria subsp. sativa. NCBI lineage: Eukaryota > Viridiplantae > Streptophyta > Magnoliopsida > Brassicales > Brassicaceae > Eruca > Eruca vesicaria. The sequence goes on along the minus strand of CAKOAT010219598.1, from coordinate 171,482 downwards.
CACGCGTCCTTCGATTCTCTTCAGTCCCAAAGAAGCAGCCGATTTCGACATCGAATCAATCTACGAGCTAGGGCTCAAAGGTTTGTTTGCTCTCAATTTCTAGGGCTTCTCTTATAGCAAACAATCAAACAGTGACTAATTGAATTGTTTGTTGATTCTTAGGTCTCGAAGTGCTTGGAAACAAAGATGAGAGGTTTAAGAACTTCATAAGCGATTTGTTTAGTCATAAGAGTAGAGAAATCGATAGGGAGTTGCTTGGTAAGGAAGAGAATGCTCGAATTGATTCTTCTATTAGTTCGTATCTACGGTTACTCTCTGGTTATCTTCAGTTTCGTGCTTCCTTGGAGACACTTGAGTATCTCATACGAAGATACAAGTATGTGTTTCCTTCCTTGTGTATCTATTATGTGATCTTTGTATTTTACTAACTAGTGGATTCTACAGGGTTCATGTATACAATGTGGAGGATGTGGTGTTATGTGCTTTGCCTTATCATGACACTCATGCGTTTGTTCGTATTGTTCAGCTGATCTCCACTGGGTGAGTAATGATACTTTCATTAGTTAGTTGTAGAAGTGTAAGCCTCTTTATTCTAAGGCCTTTCTCTCGTTTGTTTTACAGAAACACCAAGTGGAAGTTTCTGGATGGGGTGAAAAATTCAGGTGCTCCACCTCCTAGGTCGGTTATTGTTCAGCAGTGTATACGTGATACGCAGGTCTTGGAGGCTTTGTGTGACTATGTAAGTAGCTGTTTTTTTAATAATTTCATTAAAGTGTTTGTGTGAATCGCATATATTGAAGTGGATGTCTTATTTTTTTTGGTTTGTTGTAGGGATCTCGGACTAAGAAGTACCAGCCTTCAAAACCCGTGGTCAGCTTCGCTACAGCTGTTGTCGTCGAAGTTCTTGGCTCTGTTGCAAAGGTTGATGGAGATCTTGTGAAGCTCATTTTACCATTTGTCGACTCTGGTCTTCAATCTGCTGTGAAAGGATGTTTAGATCAGCAGGTTTGTAAAGTGGAATCTGCTAACTATTGTCATTTAATTAATTTTGTTTCAGTCTGTGTGATCATCATTATGACATCTTCATTTTCATTTTTAGGCTGGTGCGTTAATGGTTGTTGGCATGTTGGCTAACAGAGCCTCGCTCAATGATAATCTTATCAAACGCTTTATGAGGTCAATCATCGATGTTGCTCGTGAACATGCCAAAGAATCTTCTGATCCTCATTGGCTTCGGTTGTCATTTATGGCATTGATTAATTTGGTTCAGGTACATGGACTTTCTGTTCTCAGTTATCATGACTCATGGGCCTCTTTGTTTTGATATCATGAACTAGATTTTATACTCGCGCTACGCGCGAGTCTATATTAATAATTTTAAACAAAAAAATTAATTGAGTAATATAATTTTCTTATTTAAAATATAATTTTTAATTTAGTATTTATGTTTTCTTATAATTATGTTATCTTATTAGCTATTTAGTTATTTGTATTTGTAAATATAATAATTATGTTTGTAAACATATTCATAATTATTGGAAATATTAATCTATATATTAAAATATTAAATAGATTTCTCAATGCATGTAAATTGTTAGCACATTATAATATTTTCATCATACATTTTTATATTTTTTAACAAAATAAATCATTAAACTTCAGCATAATATATAATTTTTCTTTGTACTCAATAAATATAATTTTTTTTATTTTCTCTTTAAGTTGTATAAAATTTTAATATTTAAATAAGTAATATTTAGATTTTTTTGTATATTTAATGAATAACTGTATTTATTAACATATTTTTATAGTATAGATTTTTGTTACCATTCACCTTTTTAGAAATAACAAAATTAAGATAGTCATTTGCCAAATTCTTTTGGTATTTACTTTATGTTAATTTTTACAATTCTTCTATATACTTAGTTAACTACCTTACTTATATATGATGTTTTTACTTTTGTAGTTTTATCAAATTTTGATACTGATTTACATTTTATTTTGAAATAGATCATTTTCGTTAATATTGATTTTTTTCTAAGAAATATCAAAATTAAGATAATTAGTTTTTTTTTTTTTTTTTTAATAATTAGTTATTTTAATGTTAATTTCACAAATCTGTAATATAGTAAAGTTAACTTATATATAATGTTTTTACTTTTATAAGTTTACCTGATACATATTTAATTTTTATTTTGAAATTATTTTTTTGGCAACATTAACATTTTTTAAAATGACAAATAAAAAAAATATATATCATGCTAAGATTTTTTTTAAAAAAATTCTATGTGAAAGTTTTCAATGGCTTATAACTCAATTTTATATATATATATATATATATATATATTACTATTCATTTTTTAAGAAATAGCAAAATTAAGATAATTATTTGACTAATTATTTTATGTTATTTTCGAAATGATTTTAGAAATTAAGTTAACTTATATATGATGTTTTATTTTTGTAAGTTTGCCATATTTGATATTGACTTATATTTTGTTTTGAAATTAATATTTTTTAATATTGACTTTTACAGAAATAATAAAGTTGAGATAATTTGTTATTTTAATTAATTTCGAAAATTTATAAGTGTTAAAATTAACTTATGTATATTGTATTTTTTTTTAAGTTTCCCTTATACAATATTTATTATTATTTTTTTATTTAGTAACATTAACATTTTTTAAAATAACAAATCAAAAAACTTATGTGTAATGATATGATTGGAAGACTTAAATCATATGTGGTTGTTATAGTCATATTGACTTTTCAGAAATATAAAAATTAAGATAATTTGTTATTTTAATTTTAAAAATTAAATTATATATAATGTTTTAGTTTATTAAGTTTCCCTTATGCATATTTTCTTTAGTAATATTAACATTTTTAAAAATAACAAATCAAAAAACTTAGGTGTCATGATATGATTGGAGGACTTAAATTCTACGTGGACGCCCCTCATGGCTTATAACCTCAACTTTTATATAGTATAGATAATATCTGAATAAATTTTGTCATACCTTTTGATCGATAAGTAATAACCCGAAACTCATTAGCAAACCAGCCTTATTGATGTTACGTGCTTCGCAAAAGTGAATCCTTCTAGCAAGGATTTCATTCTTATTAAAACATTTTCTAAGATCATCGAAAACCAAAGAAGAAGTCAAAGCAACCATTGTATCAATATCTCTTTTCTCTTTCCAATATCTCTTTGTTTCTCAACATATATTTTGAAAACTTTTAGAGCTTTAGACAATTATTTATAGTCACTCAATACTTCATATATTATAAAAATATATACAAACATTTGGAAATCCTAACATTAAAATTTGGAAATCTTGACATTTTAAAAATTAATAATTTATATTAATAACCTGCTTTATTCTATTTTATGTTAATATACAGAACTTTGGAAATCTAGACATTTAAATTTGGAAATCTTGACAATTTAAAAACTAATAATTTATATTAATAATTTGATTTATTCCATTTTATGTTAATATAGAGAAATTTGGAAATCCTATCATTTAAATTTGGAAATCTTAACATTTTAAAACCAATAATTTATANTAACCTGCTTTATTCTATTTTATGTTAATATACAGAACTTTGGAAATCTAGACATTTAAATTTGGAAATCTTGACAATTTAAAAACTAATAATTTATATTAATAATTTGATTTATTCCATTTTATGTTAATATAGAGAAATTTGGAAATCCTATCATTTAAATTTGGAAATCTTAACATTTTAAAACCAATAATTTATATTAATAACCTAATTTATTAGATAATATACTTTTAATTAAACTAATTTCGAAACAATAATATTTTAAAAAAATTTAATTAAATTTATTTTATTTTGTAAGATGATTTTGTTACTTTTACTGTTTTACTATTAGATTATTATTTTATTTTTGTATAAAATATACTTTATATTTAGTATATCTAAAAAGACAATAATGTTTTGTAAATATTTTTTTCAATTTTTTTATAGCAGTTAACATTTTTAAGTAAGTTGTAAAATTTTAATATTTATTTTTTTAGTTAAATTATATATGGAATATTAATTTCGTTTTTATTATAATTTGGAAACATTGACATTTTCTAAAAATAATACTTTACATTTAGTATATCTCAAAAGACAATAATTTTTTGTTAATAATATGTTTTTATTTTTGATTTTCTAATTTTATAACAGTTAACATTTTTATGTAATTTGTAAAATGTTAATATTTATTTTGTTATTTAAATTATATATGGAATATTAATTTCGTTTTTAATATAATATAATTTGGAAATAATGACATTTTATAAAAATAATAAACTAATATAATGAATTGTCATTATACGATTGGAGGACTTAAATCCTATGTGTACGCTCTCAATGGCTTATAGCCTCAACTTTTATATAGTATAGATTTATAAACTTCTAGTTATGAGATTAAACACATTTTCTGTTTTTTACCAATCATTCTGCTCACAACTGGCCAGTGTTCGTCTTTTTGAACTAATTTTTTTGCTTGATCAACTACAGTTGCAGTCTGTGGACTTGATCCCAAAGAAAGCTTTGGACCTTTTAAAGGAAATAAGGTAGTCACATATCGACTGTATTCCCTATTTGGCGACTTTATCAGTAGTATTCTGATTATTAATTTTCCAACGAGGGCTTCAATTTTGTGTAGGGATATCTCTGGTGTTCTTCTGGGCTTGTCCAAAGAGTTCAACATTAAGAAGTTCCTGACAGTTTTACTAGATTCTCTTCTCCTTTACAGGTGTGTATTTGACACTGCTTTACCACATTTCCAATGTACCTTTATTGTTAGTATTCAGGTTTTAACTTACCGACTACTTTTGCAGTTCGTCTGATGCTCAATGCCTAGAAACTTTAGTTTCTATAATTACTAGTGTTCCAGTAGAAAACTTGGTTGATCATTTGATCTCCAAGGTTTTCTCGACGTGTATGACACAATATCAGAAGAACAAAAGTGGTTTTACATCTTCTACATCTGGTTAGTGAATTGTCAACTACCGAGTTTACTCTCGTTCGCAGTTCTCTTTTTATAACGACCTTGGTTGCAATTTAATTGAAGGGAGCTGGGCCAAGAAAATTCTAGTTGTCGTTAGCAAGAAGTATTCTGCTGAACTACGTGCAGCAGTACAAAAATTTATGGAGGTCCGTGATCCAACTTTCAGTAATCTATTTTCTGCCTTCTGTTAGTTATCTTTCTCATGAATCGAATTATTTCTTCAGGATAGTAAAGATCTGTCGAAGAAAGAAGATTTGAAGGTTGAGATGTTGTCTTGTATGCTGGATGGCAATTCAGACATGTCTCTGCCTTTCGCGGATTCAAAATTGTGGTTCCGGCTCCATCATCCTAAGGTTCTATAAAATTTAATCTTAGTTTTGTGAAATTTCTTTCTGTTTCCTTTTTGTGCAAGACTGAGGGCTTGCTATGAATCGTAGGCTGCTGTACGTTGTGCTGCGCTTTCTAGTCTAAACGGTGATCTCAATCGTGACATATCTAAAGCAGAGGTATCTGTGTGGGAGTATTCATTTCAAATATTGTAACTTCTTACTACGCGCTTCTTGGTATTTAAGTAGTCTTCAAATTCTTTGCCACTGTCTACAGAACCTTGTTACAATTCAGGATGCTATAGTGCGCCAGCTTTGGGATGATGATCTGGCTGTTGTTCAGGCCGCCTTGTCACTTGATCAGTTGCCGAATATAGTAACTTCTTCAAGTCTTCTGGATGCTTTGCTTCATGTAGTGAAACGTTGTACTGGGATTCTCCAATCAGGTGATTGAAAGTGCTCTCTATTTTTCTTAACCTGTCTTAGTGTTGTCGTCTAGAGTTTTATTTGTATATCTCTAAAGTGTGTTTATCTTCAATATGTCATCTTATAAATCGTTTCTGTTAGCAGTAATACGTTGATCAAATTCTAGTGTGCCAACATCAGTCAGATCTAGACTGCACTGTCTTTCTGATATTAACTTGCTTTCTTGTCCCCTGCTCGTCCACCATTTCATTTATAAGAAACTTATAATGCTCAGGCCATGTTCTTATTAGGGCCACCATTCTTTATGTTGTTCATATTTTGAACTTCTGAATTGGTTTTGGGAATGCCTGAAAGAAAAATCTGTGTAGTGTTCTCATCCCATTTCTTTTAATAGTCTAGTAAAATATATATAATTGCTTCAAGAGTTTATTATTGTAGCAATTTTCTAAGCTTGCAATTAATTTATCTGGAATCAACCGTTTTTGTTGTAGGTTTATCACAAAATGTTCATCTGGCAGCAGATGTCGTTGCCTTATCCCTTAAAATTGCTGTCTCAAGTTTGTGTAGTCAAGCGGACTCTACTGAGAAAGTCGCCTCTGCAATGTTTCCATTTCTCCTAGTTCTGCCGAAGGTTCTTTCACGTTCTCTTTTTTTATACAGTTATGGAAGAAGACTATTTTAACTTAGACTCTATGTTGTAATCATTTCTGTAAATAGACTTGGAGTTTAAACCTACAAGTGCTGGCATTGGGGAAGGACGTTAACTGGCCACTTTTCAAGAATCTTGTTACTGATGACGGAATGGTAAATATGAGTTTACAATTTGCATATTCTTCATTTACAAAATCACAAAATACTTTTTTTTGTTGTGAATAACGAACTTCTTTTTTGGCAGAAGAAGCTCCCAGATATCATGTCCGGAAACATATCCTCAATCCGCGAAAGTCTGTCTGCATTGAACATGGATGTTGTTAACAAGCTGGTGGAAGCATTTGTGATGAACCCTGGTGACGTTATTCAGTGGCTTACTCACAGTTGCCAAGAAGCACCGTTGTCAAAGACATTGTTTTTTGTGTTGTTGATGCAGTCATTGCACAAGATGAATTCTTCACCTGGTAAAGTTCTGTCCATTGTTTATGTGTTAACTATATATACTTAATGATTATGGGCTATCAATTTGAAGTACTGTAAAAGCTTTTGTCTCATATGATAAGTTATCAAGAGTTTATGTTGATGGCTGTGTTTTCCTTTGATTTAGATCCTAGTCAGTTTTTGGATCTTTTCGAGCTTTGCTTTCCTGTGTTGAAGACGGAATGGGAAGAACTTGATGTTGCAGTTGATCTTTCTTTGAAAGAGGTATAATGTTCTACTGGCTGATATAGATTGATGTTTTCTTAGTTTACCTTCTTAGTTTTTGATGTATTTGTGTATTACATGCAGCTGTCGGAAAGCAACTGCCAAGAACTCTTAAATGAAATTTTTGACTCCTCTGATTCTACTGCACTGAACTCAAAGCTTCTGATCTGCTTGTGGTGGAGGTTAATCGAGTCATTCATAAAACTTGAACCCGCTCATGTCACTTCGGTGGGTGATTTTCAACTCGATTGATTATTATTTAGTTATATTGAATATCTTTTCATCTTGCTCCTCAACCAATACAAATTCTCACAACTATTTGTGTGCGACTTCTCCTTGGTTCAGGTTTTTAGCGAAAGGTTGTGTAGCGGACTCGAAGACTTGTTTTTCTTTTTTGCAACAACCCGATCACAGCATGTTTTCAAGGAACACCTCCACTACCGTGTGAGAGAAGCCAAAGTCTGTCCCGTTTTGTTTCTCACTCGGCTTCTATCACGGGAAGGTTTGCAAAGAAATCCATATTTCCTCTAGTTATAACCACTTGAGCATCTCTTTTTCAGATAAAATCGTTTAGAACTCTTTTCTAGCATTCTCAGAGTTCTAGTTTTTATTTTTGATATTTCTGTCATTCTTATATTCTTGGGTATTATGGAATCTAATCAATGATAACTTTGTGTTTTGTTGCAGATGTTCCTCCTATGGTCCAAGTTGAATGCCTCAAATGCTTTTTGTATCTTTGCTCCAATGGAAATAGTGAATGGTTGATCCAGCTATTCTCTAGTTTTCCAGTACTTTTGGTTGCCATGTCAAGTGATAATCAGGTGACACCTGAAGTTTTGTATTTTCTATATTTATATCGGACTATGCATTATCCTCCTTTTTTAAAACCTGTTGTGGTGTTTTCACACTGTAGGACGTTAAATTAGCTGCCATGAATTGCTTTGAAGCACTCTTCAACCTACGGTGTCATGTCGACTCTAGCAAGAAAAATGGTAAATCTTAGTTTGGCATCAGGTGTTTACGTTTTATCCTAACACATTTGTGTTAATCCTTCTAATATTGAAACAGGGAGTGCTGCAATCAGTAGTACTTCTTTTGATGAACTGCTGGGAATGATCGTTCAACAAAGGAGGCTTATATTGTCGGACAATAAGTTTCTTCCATCCTACTTGACATCGTTGCTCAGTTCAACCCCTAATGACTTACTAGTGCCAGTTGACCTGCAAAAAAGGTATTTAGCTGAGCTGAACAGCTGTCTAAGGACACATGTGTTTATCAATTCGTTTACTCCTTTCATGTTTTTTCTTGATTTTCAACTTCAGGTTTGATCAACCCACAAAAGAAAGCATTCTCAAGGTCATCTTATTATGTGTGCAAGAACTTCCTACTTATGGAAAGGTGGGTCTTCTATATGTTTTCTGTTTAATTTCCTTTCTTCTCAATTCAGAAGTTCAAGTATCGTTTGTTACTCTATCTCTATTTCAACAAGTACTAAGTCTTACATTTTCTCCTACAGCTAAGACTTGTATCACTGCTAAAAGGTCTTGGCTTCTCACTTCTGCGTGATGAGAACGTGAAGTTATTGTCTCAACTTCTTGATAAACGTAGTCAATACTACATCAAAACTCCCCCTCAAACCTCAATGTCAGACACTGAGCTCGATTTGTTGTGCCTTCTTCTAGAGGTACATTCACTTTATCTCTATTCCCATCCGAGGAAAATTTCCTTGAACCACAGTTATTAACTTTGCTTTTGATTTTCTATTGATGTGGCAGTGCTCCATGATGCGTCCAGCATCATTCAAAGGGCAGTCTCTTGATGATGATATCCTGAACGCATTGAAAGTAAGAATATTTCATTATCCCATATTTTCCTTGTGTGTATTCTTTTTCTTTTGTTCCAGTCACAAATGTTTTCTTTTGCAGATTGATGTGGCATCAGAACATCCTGTAGTTATCTCCCCGTGTCTTACAATTTTGGAGAAGTTAAACAATCAGTATTATTCTGAATTGAAGACTGAGGTTCAGGTCAGTCTTAATGACGTAGTGAAATATAGATGCAGTATACTACTATTGTACTCTTCATAACTTATATATAATCTAAACCTTTTCCAACTCTTTCTGGATCAGATTCGTTTCTTCAACAAGCTAGTATCAATGTTTCGAAGTACAAATGGTAGAATACAAAATGCTGCTAAAGAAGCCTTCTTACGCCTGAAGGTATGCAGTATGTAATATTATATTATCCAGTTTTACAATATGGAAAGATATATACTTACCAAACAGTGTCAATGCTATTGCAGATCTCTTGTTCAACGGTGATCCATACCCTTGATCATATCACTCCGCAGGATAATCTTGTTATTGAATCTTTGAGCAAGAAGAAGAAACAGAAGAAATCAGTGTCATGTCTAGAAGATGACATAAATGGTGGGGAACTTCTAAGAGGAGAAAAGGCCCTCAGTTTCATTGCCTCGTTACTTGACATGCTGCTTCTAAAGAAAGATCAAGCTTACAGGTATCTTGAGTTTATATATTTTTATTTTGCATGTCAATTGTGAATTTTTGTTGCTCTACTAATTTTTTATTACTTATTCTTGCTTAGGGAGTCCCTTGTAGGGCCTTTGTTTAAGCTAGTAGGAAAATCTATGTCTAATGAATGGGTGAAAATTGCTTCGTCGGCTGAGGAAACGTCAATCCAACCTCCTCAGGATGTTCGTGAAATAACGCATGCATCTATATCTTCCATCCAACAGACAGTGCTCTTACTCCTGAAAGATATTTTTGATTCTTCTAATATGAATTCTTTGAAGGTACGGTTTAGCTTTTTGTATGGGGTTGATTAATGATATTTTTGCTTATTCTCTTCCTCCTAATTTACTTCTGATAGCAGGATGACGTCACAAATGAAATCAATGTCAAATTGCTGGTTGAGTTTGCTCATTCCTCAAATGATGGAGTCACACGGAACTATATCTTCTCCCTCTTCACTTCAGTAGTTAAAATTGTCCCAGATAGAGTTTTGGACCATATCATCAGCATACTTACACTGGTTGGCGAATCAACAGTGACACAGGTTTGTTAGTCCATAGCCTTCTTAGTCTTGTCTCAATGTCATCTTCATCACTTGATTTTTCTCCCTGATGTTTTGACGGTGACTAAACTCCTCCCTAACAACTACTTCCTCACTTTTTTTTATTTGTAGATTGATAGCCACTCGAAGTCAATCTTTGAGGAGTTTATTTCATCGGTTATTCCATTTTGGCTGTCTAAGACTAAGAGTGAGGAGCAGTTGCTGGAGGTAACCTTTTCGTGATGTTTCTTTTTTTCCTTAATGAAGTACATCAAATGTTACACCGATTGTGGATTGATTTATCTTTTTACTAATTTGATTTTTCAGATTTTTGTAAAAGTGTTGCCTGATATTGTTGAGCATAGAAGGCGTTCCATTGTAGCTTACCTGCTGAGGTAATGTGTAGATACATAATTGAATTTGAGGCTGAGTATATTCTCTGAAAATACTGATGAGGATTCTTTTGTTCTGCAGAGTTATTGGTGAACAAAATGGCTTGCCTTCTTTACTTGTCCTCTTGTTCAAGTCTCTAATTTCAAGGAAAGACTCGGCTTGGCTTGGTAATGTCCAGAATTCGGATAGTTTTCTAGCCGATATTAAGAGGGAGTGGGAGTATGCCTTTGCCGTGGAAATATGCGTACAATATACTTCTTCAACATGGCTTTCATCCCTGGTCAAGCTTCTTCAGACTATCAGCAAAGACAGTACTAGTGTAGAATGCTTATTTCAGATGCGGCTCGTCTTAGAATTTATATTCCAGAAATTGCAAGACCCAGAATTTGCATTTGCAGTGTCACTTGAACCAAGAAACAATGTTTCAGTTGGCATTCAGGTAAACCAGCTTCCTACTTCTATTTTAATTCAAATTCTTGTTACTATACTTCTGTATATAAATTGATAGCTTTTATCACCTTGTTTCTCCGTCTGTATGCTTTCTTAAATGTCCATGTTTAGTAAATGCGTTTTGTTAAATTTTCAGCAAGAACTGCAAGAGCTTATGAAGGGTTGTATACTTCTCCTGCAAGCTGTTGATTCCACAAAGGAGAAAGATGTGACTTCTGCGGTTAGAAAGGAAATCAGAAAGCGTATACATGATGTCTTGATGACTGTTTCAGGAGTCATGGATCTGTCTATATATTTCAAAGTTGTTACTAGTTTGCTTAAACAGCAGTCAGATCGTAATGGGACGAAAAAGGTATACATTATTACCGTTTATAATTTTCTTGGGTACTAGAGCAATAACATAAAATTATTTTTTCGTAGTAATTAGTGAACATATTTTCCATGCGTATCCCCTTGGGAAAGCACATAATACTTCCTTGGCTAAATGGCGTTCTTTGATATGCTATTAAATGCAGGTACTTGGGCTTATAAGTGCGAGAGCTAAGGACTCCTCTACTTCTAAACTGAAACACAAGAGGAAGCTCCCCAATCAGAAAAGAGGAAACCCTTGGTTGAACCTGGACGAGGCGGCTGTTGAAGCTTTCGGGAAGATGTGTGAGGAAATCGTCAATGTAATTGTTGAGACAGATGATGAGTCAGGTGTTCCAGCTAAACGAGCTGCCATATCTACACTGGAAGTTTTGGCTAGCAGGCTTCCCTCTGGTCATCCGATCTTCAGCAAGTGTCTTGCATCTGTTGCAGAAGGCATCAGCTCAAAGAATCTGGGAGTTTCTTCAAGCTGTCTTCGTACAACTGGTGCGTTGATTAATGTTCTTGGCCCAAAGGCGCTTGTTGAACTTCCACGCATAATGAAAAATCTGGTACAACAATCGCGCGAAGTATCATCTGTATCAACTGGAAACGCAACGGCTGAGGAACAGTTGCTTATGCTGTCTGTTCTAGTCACTTTGGAAGCAGTGATTGAAAAACTTGGAGGTTTCCTAAACCCTCATCTTGGGGATATCATTAGGCTCATGGTGCTGCATCGTGAATATGTTTCTGACTTCGACAAGAACCTTAAATCCAAGGCCAATGCCATTAGGCGGCTTCTTACTGAAAAAATACCAGTGAGTTCTTCAAATAGTTACATGAATCTGCTTTTTTTTTTTTTTAATTATTTGCATGATACTAATCTTAACAATAATAATAACCTTTCTTCCAGGTTCGCCTCACTCTGCAACCACTTCTACGAATATACGATGAGGCTGTTAGTTCTGGCGATGCAAGTTTGGTGATTGCTTTTGATATGCTAGAAAATCTGGTCGCAAAAATGGATAGAGCATCTGTTGTTTGCAACCAGGCAAAGATTTTTGACCAATGCTTAGCTGCCCTAGATATTCGACGTCAAAATCCAGCAACGATTCAGAACGTTGAGGCTGCTGAGAGAAGTGTAATCAGTGCGACGGTTACACTCACAAAGAAGCTAACTGAGTCTGAGTTCAAACCCCTCTTTATCAGAAGTATTGATTGGGCAGAGTCGGATATTGTAGATGGATCTGGGAATGAAAGCAAAAGTGTGGAGAGATCTATCTCTTTCTATGGTCTGGTGAATAGACTCTGTGAGGCACACACGTGAGTAAAACAATCACGTCCAAGAAGCTGTGATCCTCTTTAACATAACTTCTGGAATGTCTTGAAAACTAACTTCAATTTTTCTTGATGTGGACTGCAGGTCGATCTTTGTACCGTATTTCAAGTTCATGCTCGATGGTATTGTATTGCATCTCACCAGTGCCACCGGAGCATCAGTTCCAACAAGGAAGAAAAAGAAGGCCAAAATTCAGGAAACGGATGATAGTCTACCACCAAAAACCTGGCATCTTAGGGCGTTGGTGCTTTCTTCTTTGAAGAACTGCTTTTCGCATGATACTGGAAGCTTGAAGTTCCTCGACGCAAATAACTTCCAGGTCACTTATCTATAACCTTCTTATGTCTACAGATCAAACATCTATCCCTTAGTAAAATTTTGATACAAACTATTTTCTTTCTCCACAGGTGCTATTGAAGCCCATAGTGTCACAGCTTGTTGTTGAACCGCCAACTGATTTGAAGGAGCTTCCACATGTACCATCTGTAGAAGAGGTTGATGAGTTGTTGGTTTCATGCATTGGTCAAATGGCAGTAGCCTCTGGCTCTGATCTCCTCTGGAAACCGCTTAACCACGAGGTAAACAACATGATCTTGTCTCAGCTTTTACTTTAGACGATGTTATATGTGCATAATGGCTCACAACACTGAAATAACTTGTCTTAAAAATCATATTTGGTCAGGTGCTAATGCAAACAAGGAGTGAGAAGTTGCGTGCGAGGATGTTGAGTTTGAGGAGTGTGAAACAGATGATGGATAATCTGAAAGAAGAGTACCTTGTGCTGCTCGCTGAAACCATTCCTTTCTTGGGTGAACTACTGGAAGACGTTGATCTGTCTGTGAAGTCTTTGTCTCAAGATATCATCACTCAGTTGGAAGTGATGAGCGGTGAAGATTTGGCCCAACACCTCTGAAAACTCTGATTTCTACAAAACCTTGGGTTCCACAGTTTTGATGTCTTTTGTGTGTGTTGGTTACTAAGTAGTATAAAATATTCGTGATTATGTGCGACGCTGTTTAAGATTTAAGTTCTCTTTGTCATGACTTGATAATCGATCTGTTTCTGGGTCATTTCTATGTTTTCAATCGTTTAAAAATACATAGTCTAGCTTTATGATTACAAGGATTGTTACTTTGGAAAAGTTGAAGTTAATTAAGAAATCATTTGTCCAAAAAAAAGTTACTAAGAAATCCATAGCATAACATCACATCTCTATCCCTCTATTCAGAAATACAAAATGACTAATTGGTTATGTTACAAATGTGTTTTTAAGATCTAAGTTTTTCTCAAAATTTATATATTTGCACTTCTTGTATTTTCTTCCTGTATGGCAAAATACATGTGAAAAGAGAACTGTGAAAAATTGACATACTACATGTCAAAAGACAACATATGATAAACTCATCACATAATGAAAAAAATGTTATCATTCATCAATCTTCGTTTTCAGCACCTCCATCGTTTTCCTCCGTCGGGTTGTCTTCTTTAAATAATTCTCCACTCCCCATGAGTTGTTCATACAGCTACAAAAATGAAGACGTGTTACATAACATTATCAAACATCATATATAACTTGTTGAGATTTGAGAAAGGTGTTTAGTCAGGAGCCTTTACTAACCTTTATGGCTGATTTTACAATCTCATTGTAGTTCAAATTTCCATCTGGACTAGACGCGGAACTGATACTACCTCCAAATTCACCCTGATCCAAATCAAATTTTGAGTTAGTGATATGACATTACCAGCCTACCAAGGTCGAAATTTCTAAGTCATGATAACATTCCACACCTTGACCAGTTCCTGCACGTACAGTGCTCTCCAGAGTACAACAGGTTTTGCTTCAGCAGTATCATTCTCAACTACAGGATCGCTTTGAAGACTCTCAGGAACCTGCGGTCTAATGAGAGTACTCATGGCTGATAACAGTGCAGTTTTCCCTTGATCATCGTTGTCACACACAGTTGAAAGATATAATACATGCCTGCAGCAGAAAATGTATTTATCTCAGTGAAGCAAATGGAAAGAAACAGAATGAAAATGTGAGGAATCATCTTTGAGTAAAACACAACTTACATGTCAGCTGGACAAACCGCTAAACCACTACCAAGCTGCAGAACCCGAATCGCAGCTAACTGTTCAGGAAACAAAGCTAATAGGAAAAAGGAACTTTCAGTAAGAAAAAACTGACGATATCATAAACAACTATAGCCCTGTTCTTTTGTCAACCCACTGCGGCAGCGTCAGCGGCAACAAAATAGCTTTAACAGAGAAGAAAATAAGCATGGGGGTAATAGAAACAGACGCAGGAAACGATCGCAGGTGTTCTCCAAGCCGTCTCTCATGACGCCAATATTTTCAGCGTCATCCTCCGTGTGTAATATTATCTGTTGCGTCTTAAACTAATGTCACTTGATAACACCGTCATTCCCGTTTTGCTCTTTGTTTTTGTTGCCGCTGACGCTACCGCAGCAGGTTGACAAAAGAACAGGGCTTATGTAACTAGTATGTCTTCAAAATGTATCTTACATTTAGGTGGATATACGACAAGAGCGTTTGATACATCAGCTTTCACAGAACCTCTAATGATACAAATTCCTCTAGCTATTTTCCCATTACTGCTTATCGCCTTTGGGATAATAACACGAAGAGTTTCTTTCTGCTGATCAGTCAATGACGACATTGACTTTGATTCAACAGTAATACATGGATCCAAAATCAACTTTTGACTGAATATCTCTTGACCCGTAGCTAGTCTAACCCCTTTGTAACCCCCAGTTTCCTTCAAAAAATAATCAAGAAAGAATCAGCTATTAAGCAAACCAGCTAAACATATCTTAGGTTACAACAAAAATCAACTCACTTGCCTTGTCTAAAAGCAGAGCAGTAATAGGCATCCGGAGAACCTGTGCATACAATGAAAAACCATATAAGTAACAAATACCATAGCAACACAGTATATCACAAACCAAACTGTTCCAAACATACATAGATGCATCCTTTGACGGCAGCTCTACGACAAAAGCCTTGTGGAATCTCTCCTTGTCCATAAATAGGATATATCAACGCCCCAAGTGCATTTGAAAACCTAAAGAAAAAAAACCATTTAAAAAACCTTAATGACACCAAAGTAAATGAATGTAAAAAGACCCAAACAAAAAAACACAAGAACTACGAATGAGACCTGCCAATAGATGTAATGTACAAAGCCAATCGAGCTATCCCTTCTCTAGTCTTGAGTAAACCTCCACAAGCTTCCTCATTCTCTTGATCATAATCTAACATCGCAATGCCATACAAAATGATCCTACACACAAGAAACAAACAAAAAAAGCCTTATCATCTCAAAAACCAATTTCTTTAGAAACAAAAACTCAAAACCAGTATGTGTATAGCTAAGTGAAACATTATCTTATAACTCCCAAAAATTTTGAAAAAAATTACAAAAACATAAAATCCTCTAAATTGTTAATTTTTTTTTTTTTTTTGTAACTAAATTGTTTAAAAATTACTATAGAAACTTTACTAATTATTTAAGTCCTGCAAAAGCTCTAAAGAAAAAAAAAAGTGATTATACGATTTAATTTTGGGAGGCAACTCCATCTTATCCAAGAACTCAATAAACGGACTCTCCAAATCCTCCTCATTAATCCTAACCGTCGCCACGTCAGCCAAGTGAGCTTGAACAAGTTTAAAAAACGTCATCAACTCCTTCTTCTCCATCAGATCCAAACTCTTATCCTTAAAAATCGCACTTCTCGAATCCGGAACATTCCGTAACTCTCCACTCGAGTCACCAACGAAGCTCGCATCAACGCTCTTAAACTCAACGTAATTATTAGATCCCGATTTCAACATTAAGTTAATCGATTCATCCGCGCAGAAGTTAACCCTAGGACCACACAAGTCAACGTTGAACTTCCTCGAGTCGTGATCTTCGTGGATCGAGGAGTCGAAGGTTGTGATCTCGACGGAGGAGTATAAGGATCGGTTGACGAGATTCACGGAGAGGAAGTTGTGATCGTGTGATGAAGGAGGTGGTGGAGGAGAGAGGGAGGAGGAGGAGTGGAGGAAGGAAGTGAGATCGGGGAGGGAGAGGGATGCGAAGTGGGAGCCGTAGAAGGGGTTGGGGTCGAGGTGGAGAACTGAGGTGTTTGAGGAGGAGGAGGCGGCGGCGG
Organism: Eruca vesicaria subsp. sativa; assembly: GCA_932364175.1. Classification (NCBI taxonomy): domain Eukaryota; kingdom Viridiplantae; phylum Streptophyta; class Magnoliopsida; order Brassicales; family Brassicaceae; genus Eruca; species Eruca vesicaria. Next base: position 154,568 of record CAKOAT010219598.1, on the reverse strand, counting down.
CGGAGAGGATTGATTCGGAGATTCCGGTGCCGACGATGATGAGGTCGTAAGTGGTGGGATCGAGCGGCGGGTATGGAGGGAGGTCACTCATGGTGTAGTGCGAACCGATGACTTTGAATAACCGGAAAATGGTGGGTTTTGGTGAGACTTACGATTTACCATACCTTTTATATTATATAAATAAAATAAAAAAAGAAAAAATTGTCCTATGAATTTTTTTTAGGGCTTATTGGCCAAATAGACATATTTGTGAACAAAATTAAGAATATAGCATTGATTGTGACATTATTAGATCTCATAGCATTTGTGCTATTTTTTCCCGGTTTTGTCCTTTTTTTTTACTCGGTTGCCAGTAATACAAAAAAATAGTGATCCATAAATTTATAAAGAAATTGAAATGAAGCTGGTGATTACGGCACCGCAACAGTGATAAATGGCTATTGCAACAGTAAGTGTGAATAGTGGTGAAACATGGGTTGTCACTCCAAATGAAGCAGTGATCTTTTATAAGGATTATTATGACTGCCATGATCAGAGAAAGAGATAATGTTACGGAAGAAGATAAACAAATTAAATAGAATAACATGTTAAATAGAATAGTTCATATTAATAGTATGCAAATAGAATAGTAACAAATAATATAGTACATTTTGTTCAAATTTTGAAATGTCTATAATTATAGGGAATAAGGTAATGCTTACCCAATATTCACCCAAACCTTCTATAAACTAAACTCAAAACACTAATCACTAAACCCTAAGAGAAAATATAAACCCTAACCCAAATATCAAAATATGTACATAATACATATTAGGAAGCATAATCAAAATAAAATAGTAACAAACGAAATAACATAGTATAGAAAAATGTTCAAGTTTTGAAATGTTTACTATTACATAGAATGAGGTAATGCTTATTCCAAAGTTAACCCAAACCTTCCATTAAAATAAACCTGAAATACTAATCACTAAACCCTTAAAAAAAATATAAACCCGAAAAAAGATATTGATTATAAAAAAAAGTTGTGATTAAAGATATAATAAATGGAAAACACAGTGTGAAATTTGTGATGAGAATATCGTTCGTGATGGAAAATAAGTGGTGGAGATGGAAGATGTAAGAGTGGTGGTGTCTATAGCATCCACGATAGTGATTATGGTAATATTATATAAATAGAATAGAACATGTTAAATGGTATAGTTCATATTAGTCTATAATTATAGGATTTACCTTCATCGCCAACCTAAACATTTCATAAACCAAACCTAAAACACTAATCACTAAACCGTAAAAGAAAATATAAACTCTAACCCAAATATCAAAATACGCACATAGAATATAACAAAAACATTATAAAAATAGAATAGTAACAAACAAAATGGTATAGTACATATTATTTCAAATTTTGAAATGTCTATGTAGCAAGAAAGTAAGTAATGATTATCCCAATGTCAACCCAAATCTTCTATAAATTAAACCCAAAACATTAATCATTAAACCCTAAAAAGAAATATAAACTCAAATCCAAATATCAAATTATCTACATAGTACATAATATGAAACATTATTAAAATAGAATAGTAACGAAATAACATAGTACAGACTGTTCAAATGGCAAAGTACAACCGAGAATTTACAAGGACGCCTTGACCGTAACACTGTCATGGTCTGTAGATTTCAGAAATGAAGATTTAGGATTTGGAAATGGTTGTGGTGGTTATGGTGATGGTGAATCATTGATGAAGGTGAATATGAATGAAGTGATATACATTATAAAAAAATAAATATAGATTATAGAAAAAAAAAAGTGTCTAAAGAGAGATGATGATAAATATAAAACGCAGTATAAATGGTGATGATACGGTGATGGATGACAAGGAGATAGAGATGGAAGAAGAGTGATGGTAGGTAGGTTGGTAAACAAAGAAGAAGAAGATATTTTGATATTTGATCAACCGGATACGAAGGGCAATATAGTATATATTATAGAAATAGTGAAAGTGTTTTTTTTTTTGGTTAGATATTTAATTATGCTTTGTTTTGTAGCTATACAGCTCAATTTCCCTTTTTTTTAGTCCTCGAATAAAATAAGCATTTATTGCTAGTATATATAATTAAAAATCTATTAACTAAATTATAGTTTGAAATGCTGAGCAATTGTTTTGAAAATGTTTCGTGCTCTTCTAAGAATAATGTCCAAATTTTTCAAAGTAGTGGGTTAAAATATTTTGAAATTTGCGAAACATGTTTTCTTTTCTATTATACTTATTTAAATGTCTATTAAACCTAATTATAGTGTTAAAAATACTTCAAAATTATTTTGAAAATGTTTCACCGTCTCTTGAGTATAACAATAAAATACACCAAATTTTTCTACGCCGTGGACAAATCTTTATGAATATTTGAAAATTTCAAAACATGTATTCCTTGCTATTATACATATTTAAATATATAAAATAATCAAATTATAGTGTTGAATCTGTTTAACAATCGTTATGAAAATGTTCCATCCTCTCTTAAGAATAACCTCAAAATCCACCAAATTTTAGAGGTCGTGGACTTTAATCCATTAACCAACTTATATAGTTGAAACTGCTAAATAGTCGTTTTGAAATTTTTTTATCGTCTGTTGAAGATAACGTTAAAATCCACCAATTTTTTTGAAGTCGTAGACTAACAATCCATATGAAGTTTTGAAAGTTATTTAAAAAAATTATTCCTTTCTAGTATAGGGAAAAAGGTTTTTAATTCTCAAACTATTTGTAATATCTATTCCCCAATTTAATGTTGACTTGGCAAGTTAGATTTAGAAAAAAAAGTCAGAAGTCATAACCCCTTAGTATTATATGAAACGGTGTTTGTGGTATCATCTCCCAGCCAAGATGCATCATGCTCCTCATGCTTCCTCCAAAATAGAAGATTGTAACCACCGAGAACCACCTCTAGCAACATAAGATTGGAATCTACAGTTCCTAGTTACACTCTCACCTATCTCTAATATACCTATTTAAAAATACATTAACCAAATTATAGTGTCGAAAATGCTTAACAATCGTTTTGAAAATGCTTTGTTCTCTCCTGAGAATAACGTCAAAATCCACAAAAATTTTTAAAGTCGTGGACAAACCACTATGAATTTTTGAAAATTCTGAAAACATATATTCCTTGCAAGTATACTTATTTAAAGACTCAATAACCAAGTTATAGTGTTAAATCTGCTTAACAATCATTTTGAAAATGTTTCGTCGTCTCGTGAGGATAAAGTCAAAATCCACCAAACTTTTTGAAATCGTGGGTTAACCCCTATAAATTTTGAAATTATCAAGAAAATTTATTCCTTGCTAGTATACCTTTTCAAAGACACATTAACCAAATTATAGTGTTGAAAATACTTAACAATCATTTGAAAAATGTTTCGTCCTCTTCTGAGAATAACGTCAAAATCCACCAAATTTTTGAGGTCGTGCGCTAACCACTGTGAATTTTTGAAAATTTCAAAACATGTATTCCTTGCAAGTATACTTATTTAAAGATCCATTAGCCAGATTATAGTGTTAAAACTGCTTAACAATCATTTTAAAAATATTTCGTCGTCTCGTGAGAATAACGTCAAAATCCACCATTTTTTTAAAAAAAATCATGGGCTAACCCCTATGAATTTTTGAAATTTTCAAAAAATGTATTCCTTTCTAGTATATCTAGTTTTTTGACATCGAAACTAGTATATCTATTTAAAGACCCATTAACCAAATTTTACTGTTTAAAATACTTAACAATCATTTTGAAATGTTTCTTCCTCTCCTCAGAATAACGTCAAAATCCAGCAAAATTTTCGAGGTAGTGGGCTAACCACTATGAATTTTTGAAAATTTCAAAACTTGTATTCCTTGCAAGTATACTTATTTAAAGATCCATTAACAATTTTATCTTGTTAAAACTGCTTAACATTTATTTTGAAAATGTTTCGTCGTCTTCTAGGGATAACGTCAAAATCCACCTATTTTTTTTTGAAATCGTGAACTAACCCCAATAAACTTTTGAAATTTTTAAAAAACAATTCTTTGCTAATAAACCTATTTAAAGATCCATTAACAAAATTATAGTGTTTAAAATGCTTAACAATCCTTTTGAAAATACGTTCTCTCCCAAAAATAACGTAAAAAAAAACAAATTTTTCGAGGTCGCGGGCAAACCTGTATGAATGTTTGAAAATTTCAAAGCATGTATTCGTTGCAAGTATACTTATTTAAAGACCCATTAAACAAGCTATAGTGTTAAAACTGCTTAACAATCATTTTGAAAATGTTTCGTCATCTTCTGAGAATAACGTCAAAATCTACCAAATTTTATGAAACGTGGCAAACCACTATGAATTTCGAAGTTTTCAAAAAAATTATTCCTTGCTAGTATACCTATTTAAATATCCATTAGCCAAATTATAGTGTTGAAATGCTTAACAATCATTTTGAAAATATTTCGTTCTCTCTTGAGAATAACGTCAAAATCCACCAAATTTTTTGAGGTCGTGGGCTAACCACTAGGAATTTTGAAAATTTCAAAACATGTATTCCTTGCTGGTATAATTATTTAAAGACCCATTAACCAATTTATTGTGTTAAACTGCATAAAAATCGTTTTGAAAATGTTTCGTCCTCTCTAGAGAAAAACGTCCAAATCCACCAAATATTTTGAGGTTGTGGTCTAACCACTATGAATTTTTGAAAATTTCAAAACATGTATTCTTTGCAAGTATATTTATTTAAAGACTCATTAACAAGGTTATAGTGTTAAAAGTGCTTAACAATCATTTTTAAAATGTTTCGTCATCTCCTGAGAATAAAGTCAAAATCCACCAAATTTATTAAAATCGTGGGCTAACCCCTACGAATTTTCGGAATTTTCAAAGAAATTAATCCTTAATAGTATACCTATTTAAAGACCCATTAACCAAATTATACTGTTGAAAACTATTATCCCTATGAATTTTTGAAATTTTCAAAAATTTTATTATTTTCTAGTATATCTATTTAAAAACCCATTAACCAAATTTTAGTGTTGAAAATGCTTAACAATCGTTCTGAGAATGTTTTTTCCTCTCCTCAGAGTAACGTCAAAGTCCACCAAATTGTTCGAGGTCATGGGCTAACCACTATGAATTTTTCAAATTTTCAAAAAATTTATTATTTTCTAGTATATCTATTTAAAGACCCATTAACCAAATTTTAGTGTTGAAAATGCTTAACAATCGTTCTGAGAATGTTTTTTCCTCTCCTCAGAGTAACGTCAAAGTCCACCAAATTGTTCGAGGTCATGGGCTAACCACTATGAATTTTGAAAATTTCAAAACATGTATTCCTTTCAAGTATACTTATTTAAAAACACATTAAAAAATTTATACTTTTAAAACTGTTTAACAATCATTTTAAAAATGTTTTGTCGTCTCCTAGAGATAACGTCAAAATCCACCAATATTTTTGAAATCGTAGACTAACCCCTATAAACTTTTGAAATTTTTAATAAAATTATACTTTGCTAGTATACCTATTTAAAGATCCATTAACCAAATTACAGTGTTGAAAATTATTAAAAATTCTTATGAAAATGTCTTGTCCTTTCTTGAGAATAATATGAAATCAACCAAATTTTCAAGGTTTTGGCCTAAGCACTATGAATTTTTGAAAAATTCAAAACATGATTTTCTTGCTAGTATACCTATTTAAAGACCCATTAAACAAATAATAGTATTGAAATGCTTAACAATCGTTTTGAAAATGTTTCGTCCTCTCCTGAGAATAACGTCAAAATCCACCAAATTTTTTGAGGTCAAGTGCTAATCCCTATGAATTTTTTAAATTTTCAAAAAAATTATACCTTGATAGTATACCTATTTAAAGACCCTTTAACCAGATTATAGTGTTGCAATGCTTAACAATCGTTTTGGATATGTTTCGTCCTCTCCTGAGAAAACGTCAAAATCCACCAAATTTTTCGAGGTCAAAATCCACCAAAATCCACTATGATTTTTTGAAAATTTCAAAACATGTATTTCTTACAAGTATACTTATTTAAAGACCTATTAACCAAGTTATAGTGTTAAAACTGCTTAACAATCATTTTAAAAAAAATTCGTCATCTCCTAAGAATAACGCCAAAATCCACCAATTTTTTTGAAATCACGGGCTAACCCCTACGAAATTTTTGAAATTCTCAAAAAAAATTATTCCATGCTAGTATACCTATTTAAAGACCCATTTACTAAGTTCTAGTGTTAAAACTTCTTAACAATCTTTTTAAAAATGTTTTGTCATCTCCTAAGAATAACGTCAAAATCAACCAAACTTTTTGAAATCGTGGGCTAACCCCTACGAATTTTTGAAATTTTCAAAAAAAAAATTCTTTAGTACTATACCTATTTAAAGATCCTTTAACCAAATTATAGTGTTGAAAATGTTAAACAATAATTTTTAAAATGTTTCGTCATCTCCTGAGAATAACGTCAAAATCCATCATTTTTTTTGAAATCATGCGCTAACCCCTACGAATTTTTGAATTTTTTTAAAAAAATTATTTCTTGATAGTATACCTATTTAAAGGCCCATTATCTAAGTTATAGTGTTAAAACTGCTTAACAATCATTTTGAAAATATTTCGTTGCCTCTTGAGGATAACGTAAAAATCCACCAATATTTTTTGAAATCGTGGGCTAACCCCTATGAGTTTTTGAATTTTCAAAAAAAATTATTCTTTGATAGTATATCTATTTAAATAACCATTAACCAAATTTTAGTTTTGAAAATGCTTAACAATCGTTTTGGAAATGTTTTTTCCTCTTACAATAACGTCAAAATCCACCAAAATTTTCGATGTCTTGGGCTAACCACTATGAATTAAAAAAAATTCAAAACATTTATTCATTTCAAGTATACTTATTTAAAGATCCATTAACAAAGTTATATTGTTAAAACTGCTTAACAATCATTTTGAAAATGTTTCGTCGTCTCGTGGAAATAACGTCAAAATTCACCAATTTTTTTTTGAAATCGTAGACTAACCCCTATGAACATTTGAAAATTTTCAAAAAATTATTGTTTGCTAGTATACCTATTTAAAGATCCATTAACCAAATTAAAGTTACAAAATTATTAATAATAGTGATGAAAATGTCTCGTCCTTTCTTGAGAATAATGTGAAATCCACCAAATATTTCAAGGTCTTGGCCTACGAACTATGAATTTTAGAAAATTTCAAAACATATTTTTCTTTCTAGTATAACTATTTAAAGACCCATTAACCAAATTATAGTGTTGAAACTGCTTAATAATTATTTTGAAATGTTTCATCGTCTCCTCAGGATAACATCAAAATCCACCAAATTTATTCTTTGATAGTATACTTATTTAAAGACTCTTTAACCAAATTATAGTGTTGAAAATGCTTAACAATCATTTTGAGAAAATTTCATCTTCTCCTGAGAAAAACGTCAAAATCCACCAAATTGTTTGAGGTCGTGGGGTAACCACTATGATTTTTTGAAAATTTCAAAACATGTATTCATTGAAAGTATACTTATTTAAAGATCTATTAACCAAGTTATAGTGTTAAAACGACTTAACAGATATTTTAAAAATGTTTCGTCATCTTCTACGAATAACGCCAAAATCCACAAATTTTTTTGAAATCGTAGACTAACACCTACGAATTTTTGAAATTTTGAAAAAAATTAATCCATACTAGTATACCTATTTAAAGACCCATTAACTAAGTTATAGTGTTAAAAATTCTTAACATTCATTTTAAAATGTTTCGCCATCTCCTAATAATAAAGTCAAAATAAACCAAACTTTTTGAAATCATGGGGTAACCCCTACGAATTTTTGAAATTTTCAAAAAAAAAAATATTATTTTCTAGTATACCTATTTAAAGACCCTTTAACCAAATTATAGTGTTTAAAATGTTAAACAATCATTTTAAAAAAAAAATTCGTCATCTCTTGAGAATATCGTCAAAATCCACCAATTTTTTTTGAAATCATGGGCTAACCCCTACGAAATTTTGAATCTTTTTAAAAAATTATTTATTTCTAGTATACCTATTTAAAGATCCATTAGCTAAGTGATAGTGTTAAATCTGCTTAACAATCATTTTGAAAATATTTCGTCGCCTCCTGAGGATAACGTAAAAATCCACCAATTTTTTTGAAATTGTGGGCTAACCCCTATGAGTTTTTGAAATTTTCAAAAAAATTAGTCCTTGCTAGTATATATATTGAAATAGCCATTAACCAAATTTTGGTGTTCAAAATGCTTAACAATCGTTTTGAAAATGGTTTTTCCTCTCCTCAGAATAACGCAAAATCCACCAAATTTTTCGAGGTCGTGGGCTAACCACTATGAATTTAAAAAAAATTCAAAACATGTATTCCTTTCAAGTATACTTATTTAAAGATTCATTCTTTGCTAGTATACCTATGAACTTTTGAAATTTTTCAAAAAATTATTCTTTGCTAGTATACCTTTTAAAACCTCCATTAACGAAATTATAGCGTAGAAAATTATTAACAATCGTTATGAAAATATCTCTTCCTTTATTGAGAATAATGTGAAATCCACCAAAATTTTCAAGGTATTGGCGTAAGCACTATGATTTTTGAAAATTTCAAAACTTCTTTTCCTTTCTAGTATAAATATTTTAAGACCCATTAACCAAATTATAGTGTTGAAACTACTTAATAATTATTTTGAAATGTTTCATCGTCTCCTCAAGATAACATCGAAATCCACCAAATTTATTCCTTGCTAGTATACCTGTTTAAAGACCCATTAAACAAATAATAGTATCGAAATGCTTAACAATCGTTTTCAGAATGTTTCACCCTCTCATGAGAAAAACGTCAAAATGCACCAAATTTTTCGAGGTCAAGTGCTAATCCCTATCAATTTTTGAAATTTTCCAAAAAAATATTCTTTGCTAGTATACCTATTTAAATACCCTATAACCAAATTATAGTGTTGATAATGCTTAACAATCGTTTTGAAAATGTTTCGTTCTCTCTTGAGAAAAACGTTAAAATTCACCAATTTTTTCGAGGTCGTGGGCTAACACCACTATAATTTTTTGAAAATTTCAAAACATGTATTCCTTGCAAGTATACTTATTTAAAGTACTATTAATCAAGTTCTAGTGTTAAAACTTCTTAACAAACATTTAAAAAAAATTTCGTCATCTCCTAAGAATAACGCCATAATCCACCAATTTCTTTTGAAATCACGGGCTAACCCCTACGAATTTTTGAAATTCTCAAAAACATTATTCCATGCTAGTATACCTATTTAAAGACCCATTTACTAAGTTCTAGTGTTAAAACTTCTTAACAATCTTTTTAAAAATGTTTCGTCATCTCCTAAGAATAACGTCAAAATCAACCAAACTTTTTGAAATCGTGGGCTAACCCCTACGAATTTTTGAAATTTTCAAAAAAAAGAATTCTTTAGTACTATACCTATTTAAAGACCCTTTAACCAAATTATAGTGTTGAAAATGCTAAACAATCATTTTAAAAATGATTCGTCATCTCTTGAGAATAACGTCAAAATCCACCATTTTTAAAAAATCATGGGCTATCCCCTACGAATTTTTGAAATTTAAAGAAAAATTATTTATTGCTAGTATACCTATTTAAAGACCCATTATCTAAGTTATAGTGTTAAAACTGCTTAACAATCATTTTGAAAATATTTCTACGCCTCCTGAGGATAACGTAAAAATCCACGATTTTTTTTTTTGAAATCGTGGGATAACCCCTATGAGTTTTTGAAATTTTCGAAAAAAAATTATTTTCTTGTATATCTATTTAAATAACCATTAACCAAATTTTAGTGTTGAAAATGCTTAACAATTGTTTTGAAAATGTTTTTTCCTCTTAGAATAACGTCAAATCCACCAAATTTTTTGAGGTCTTAGACTAACCACTATGAATTTTGAAAAATTCAAAACATTTATTCATTTCAAGTATACTTATTTAAAGATCCATTATCAAAGTTATATTGTTAAAACTGCTTAACAGTCATTTTGAAAAAGTTTCGTCGTCTCCTGGGAATAACGTCAGAATCCACCATTTTTTTTTTTGAAATCGTAGACTAACCCCTATGAACTTTTGAAATTTTTCAAAAAATTATTCTTTGCTAGTATACCTTTTAAAAACTCCATTAACGAAATTATAGTGTAGAAAATTATTAACAATCGTGATGAAAATGTCTTGTCCTTTCTTGAGAATAATGTGAAATCCACCAAAATTTTCAAGGTATTGGCCTAAGCACTATGATTTTTTTAAATTTCAAAACATGGTTTCCTTTCTAGTATAACTATTTAAAGACCCATTAACCAAATTATAGTGTTGAAACTACTTAATAATTATTTTGAAATGTTTCATCGTCTCCTCAAGATAACATCAAAATCCACCAAATTTATTCCTTGATAGTTTACTTATTTAATGACTCTTTAACCAAATTATAGTGTTGAAAATGCTTAACAATCATTTTCAGAATGATTCACACTCTCATGAGAAAAACGTCAAAATGCATCAAACTTTTCGAGGTCGTGGGCTAACCATTATGATTTTTTGAAAATTTCAAAACATGTATTCCTTGAAAGTATATTTATTTAAAGATCTATTAACCAAGTTATAGTGTTAAAACGGCTTAACAGATATTTTAAAAATGTTTCGTCATCTCCTAAGAATAACGCCAAAATCCACCAATTTTTTGAAATCGTGGACTAACCCCTACGAATTTTTGAAATTTTTAAAAAAATTATTCTATGCTAGTATACCTATTTAAAGACCCATTAACTAAGATATAGTGTTAAAAATTCTTAACAATCATTTTAAAATGTTTCGTCGTCATCTCCTAATAATAACGTCAAAATCATTTTAAAATGTTTCAAAAAAAATATTATTTGCTAGTATACTTATTTAAAGACCCTTTAACCAAATTATAGTGTTGAAAATTTTAAACAATCATATTAAAAAAGTTCGTCATCTCTTGAGAATAACGTCAAAATCCACCAATTTTTATGAAATCATGGGCTAACCCCTACGAATTTCTGAAATTTCTTAAAAAATTATTTCTTTCTAGTATACCTATTTAAAGACCCATTAGCTAAGTTATAGTGTTAAAACTGCTTAACAATCATCTTGAAAATATTTCTTCGCCTCGTGAGGATAACGTAAAAATCCATCAATTGTTTTTGAAATCGTGGGCTAACCCCTATGAGTTTTTGAATTTTTTAAAAAAATTATTCCTTGATAGTATATCTATTTAAATAACCATTAACCAAATTTTAGTGTTCAAAATGCTTAACAAACGTTTTGAAAATGTTTTTTCCTCTCCTCAGAATAACGTCAAAATCTACCAAATATTTCGAGGTCGTGAGCTAACCACTATGAATTTTGAAAAATTCAAAACATGTATTCCTTTCAAGTATACTTATTTAAACATTCATTAACAAAGTTATATTGTTAAAACTGCTTAACAATCATTTTAAAAATGTTTCGTCGTCTCTTGGGGATAACGTCAAAATCCATCAATTTTTTTTTTTAATCGTAGACTAACCCCTATGAACTTTTGAAAATTTTCAAAAAATTATTCTTTGCTAGTATACCTTTTAAAGATTCATTAACCAAATTATAGTGTAGAAAATTATTAACAATTTATATGAAAATGTCTCGTCCTTTCTTGAGAATAATGTGAAATCCACCAAAATTTTCAAGGTCTTGGCCTAAGCACTATGATTTTTGAAAATTTCAAAACATGTTTTCCTTTATAGTATAACTATTTGAAGACCCATTAACCAAATTATATTGTTGAAACAGCTTAATAATTATTTTGAAATGTTTCATCGTCTCCTCAGGATAACATCGAACTCCACCAAATTTTTTGAAATCGTGGGTTAACCCCTATGATTTTTTGAAATTTTCAAAAAAATATTCCTTGATAGTATACCTATTTAAAGACTCATTAACCACATTATAGTGTTGAAAATTCTTAACAATCGTTTTGAAAATTTTTTGTCTTCTCCTGAGAAAACGTCAAAATCCACCAAATTTTTCGAAGTCGTGGGCTAACCACTATGATTTTTTGAAAATTTCAAAACATGTATTCCTTGCAAGTATACGTATTTAAAGATCTATTAACCAAGTTATAGTGTTAAAACTGCTTAACAGTCATTTTAAAAATGTTTCGTCATCTCCTAAGAATAACGCCAAAATCCACCAATTTTTTTGTAATTGAGGGCTAACCCCTACGAATTTTTGAAATTTTGAAAAAAAAAATTCCATGCTATTATACCTATTTAAAGACCCATTAACTAAGTTATAGTGTTATAAATTCTTAACAATCATTTTAAAATGTTTCGTCGTCATCTCCAAAGAATAACGTCAAAATCAATCAAACTTTTTGAAATCGTGGGCTAACCCCTACGAATTTTTGAAATTTTCAAAAAAAAATATTATTTGCTAGTAGACCTATATAAAGACCCTTTAACCAAATTATAGTGTTGAAAATGTTAAACAATCATTTAAAAAAAAAAATCGTCATCTCTTGAGAGTAACGTCAAAATCCACCATTTTTTTCGAAATCATGGGCTAACCCCTACGAATTTTTGAATTTTTTTTTAAAAAACATTTCTTTCTACTATACCTATTTAATGACCCATTATCTAAGTTATAGTGTTAAAACTGCTTAACAATCATTTTGAAAATATTTCGTTGCCTCCTGAGAATAACGTAAAAATCCACCAATTATATTTTGAAATCGTGGGCTAACCCCTATGAGTTTTTGAAATTTTCAAAAAAATTATTCTTTGCTAGTATTTTTTTTTTGAACAAATTCTTTGCTAGTATATTTATTTAAATAACCATTAACCAAATTTTAGTGTTGAAAATGCTTAACAATCGTTTTGAAAATATTCTTTTCTCTTAGAATAATGTCAAAATCCACCAATTTTTTCGAGGTCTTGGGCTAATCACTATGAATTTTGAAAAATTTAAAACATTTATTTTTTTCAAGTATACTTTTTTAAAGATCCATTAACAAATTTATATTGTTAAAACTGCTTAACACTCATTTTGAAAATGTTTCGTCGTCTCCTAGGGATAACGTCAAAATCCACCAATATTTTTGAAATCGTAGACTAACCCTTATGAACTTTTGAATTTTTAATAAATTTATACTTTACTAGTATACCTATTTAAAGATCCATTAACCAAATTATAATGTAGAAACATATAAACAATCGTCATGAATATGTCTCTTCCTTTCTTGAGAATAGTGTAAAATCCACCAATTTTTTCAAGGTCTTGCCCTAAGCACTATGAATTTTTGAAAATTTCAAAACATGTTTTCCTTTCTAGTATAACTATTTAAAGACCCATTAACCAAATTATAGTGTTGAAACTCCTTAATAATTATTTTGAAATGTTTCATCGTCTCCTCGGGATAACATCAAAATCCACCAAATTTTTTGAAATCGTAGGCTAACACCTATGAATTTTTAAAATTTTCAAAAAAAAATATTCCTTGATAGTATACCTATTTAAAGAACCTTTAACTAGATTATAGTGTCGAAAATTCTTAACAATCGTCTTGAAAATGTTTCGTCCTTTCCTGAGAAAACGTCAAAATCCACCAAATTTTTCGAGACCGTAGGCTATAACCACTATTATTTTTTGAAAATTTCAAAACATGTATTCCTTGCAAGTATACGTATTTAAAGATCTATTAACCAAGTTATAGTGTTAAAACTGCTTAACAGTTAAAAATGTTTTGTCATCTCCTAAGAATAACGCCAAAATCCACCAATTTTTTTGTAATCGAGGGCTAATCCCTACGAAATTTTGAAATTTTGAAAAAAATATTCCATGCTAGTATACCTATTTAAAGACCCATTAGCTAAGTTATAGTGTTAAAACTTCTTAACAATCATTTTAAAAATGTTTCGTCATCTCCTAAGAATAACGTCAAAATCAACCAAACTCTATGAAATCGTGCGCTAACCCTTACGAATTTTTGAAATTTTCAAAAAATATTATTTGCTAGTATACCTATTTAAAGACCCTTTAACCAAATTATAGTATTAAAATGTTAAACAATCATTTTAAAAAAATTTCGTCATCTCCTAAGAATAACACCAAAATCCACCATTTGTTTAAAATCGTGGGCTAACCCCTACGATTTTTTTGACATTTAAAAAAAAAAATTATTCCTTGCTAGTATACCTATTTAAAGACCCATTAGCTAAGTTATAGTGTTAATACTGTTTAACAATTATTTTAAAAATATTTCGTCGCTTCTTGATGATAACATAAAAATGCACCATTTTTTGAAATCATGGGCTAACCCCTATGAGTTTTTGAACTTTTCAAAAAAATTATTCCATGCTAGTATATCTATTTAAATAACCATTAACCAAATTTTAGTGCTGAAAATGCTTAACAATCTTTTTGAAAATGTTTTTTCCTCTCCTTAGAATAACGTCAAAATCCACCAAGTTTTCGAGGTTGTGGGCTAACCACTATGAATTTTGAAAAATTAAAAACATGTGTTCCTTTGAAGTATACTTATTTAAAGATCCATTAACAAAGTTATATTGTTAAAACTGCTTAACAATCATTTTAAAACTTTTTCGTCGTCTCTTGGGGATAACGACAAAATCCACCAATTCTTTATTTTGAAATCGTCGACTAACCCCTATGAACTTTTGAAATTTTTCAAAAAAATTATTCTTTGCTCGTATACCTTTTAAAGATCCATTAACCAAATTATAGTGTCGAAAATTATGAACAATCGTTATGAAAATGTCTCGTTCTTTCTTGAGAATAATGTGAAATCCACCAAAATTTCCAAGGTCTACTATGATTTTTGAAAATTTCAAAACATGTTTTCCTTTCTATTATAACTATTTAAAGACCCATTAACCAAATTATAGTGTTGAAACTGCTTAATAATTATTTTGAAATGTTTCGTCGTCTCCTCAGGATAACATCAAAATCCACCAAATTTTTGAAATCCTGGGCTAACCCCTATGAATTTTTGAAATTTTCAAAAAATTTATTCCTTGATAGTATACCTATTTAAATTTCAAGGTCGTGGATTAACCACTATGATTTTTTGAAAATTTCAAAACATGTATTCCTTGCAAGTATACTTATATAAGACCTATAACCAAGTTATAGTATTAAAACTGCTTAACAGTCATTTTAAAAATGTTTCGTCATCTCCTAAGAATAACGTCAAAATCCACAATTTTTTTTAAATCGTGGGCTAACCCCTACGATTTTTTGAAATTTTTTAAAAAAATTATTCCTTGCTATTATACCTATTTAAAGACCCATTAGCTAAATTATAGTGTTAAATATGCCTAACAATCATTTTAAAAATATTTCGTCGCTTCTTGAGGATAGCGTAAAAATGCACTATTTTTTTTGAAATCGTGGGCTAACCCCTATGAATTTTTGAAATTTTCAAAAAAATTATTTCTTGCTAGTATATCTATTTAAATAACCAGTAACCAAATTTTAGTGTTGAAAATGTTTAACAATCGTTTTGAAAATGTTTTTTCCTCTCCTCAGAATAACGTTAAAATCCACCAAATTTTTCGAGGTCGTGGGCTAACCACTATGAATTTCGGAAAATTCAAAACATGTATTCCTTTCAAGTATACTTATTTAAAGACCCATTAACAAAGTTTTATTTTTAAACTGCTTAACAATCATTTTAAAAATGTTTCGTCGTCTCTTGAGGATTACGTCAAAATTCAACAAATACCTATTTAAAGATCTTTTAAGCAAATTATAGTGTTGAAAATGCTTAACAATCGTTTTGAAAATGTTTCGTCCTCTCCTGAGAAAAATGTCAAAATCTACCATATTTTTCGAGGTCGTGGGCCACTATGAATTTTTGAAAATTTCAAAACATGGATTTAATTTCTAGTATACTTATTTAAAGACTTATTAACCAAATTATAGCGTTAAAACTGCTTAACAATCATTTTGAAAATGTTTCCTCGTCTTCTGAGGATAACGTCAAAATCCACCAAATTTTTTGAAATCATGGGATAGTATACCTATTTAAATACCCTTAACCAAATTATAGTTTTGAAATGCTTTACTTTTGAAAAAAAATTCGTTCTCTTTTGAGAATAACGTCAAAATCCACCATATTTATTGAAATCGTGGGCTAACCCCTACGAATTTTTGAAAATTTCAAAAAAATTATTCCTTGCTAGTATACCTATTTAAAGACGCTTTAACCAAATTACAGCATTAACAATGCTTAACAATCATTTTGAAAATGTTTTCGTCAATGTCAAAATCCACCAAATATTTTGAAATTGTGGGTTAACACCTACGAATTTTTGAAATTTTCAGAAAAAAGTTATTCTTGATAGTATACCTATTTAAAAACTCATTAACCAAATTATAGTGTTGAAAATTATTAACAATCGTTTTAAAAATGTCTCTTCCTCTCTTGACAATAACGTGAAATCCACCAAATATTTCGAGGTCTTGGCCTAAGCATGTTTGGTCAATTTTTGAAAATTGCTAAACTATTATTCCTTCCTATTATACCTATTTAAAGATCCAATAACCAAATTATAGTGTTGAAAATATTTAACAATCGTGTTGAAATATTTCACCGTCTCCTGAGGATAACGTCAAAATCCACCAAATTTTTCGCGGTCATGGGCACCTCTATAGATTTTTGAAAATTTCAGAACATGTATTCCTTGTTCGTATACTTATTTAAATACATAATAAAAAATTATAGTGTTGAAACTGTTTAACAATCCTTTTGAAAACATTTCGCCGTCTCCTAAGGATAACTTAAAAATTCACCTAATTTTTTGTGGTCGTAGGCTAACCTAACCCGATGAATTTTTTGAAAATTTAAAATATGTATTTCTTGCTAAAGTACTTATTTAAAGACTCTTTAACCAAACTATAGTGTTGAAACTGTTTAACAAGCGTTTTGAAATTCTTTCGTCGTCTCCTAAGAATAACGTTAAAACTCACAAAATTTTTGAGGTTGTGGGCTATATCCTCCTATGGATTTTTGAAATCTTCAAAAAATGTGTTTCTTGATAGTATACTTGTTTAAAGACCCATTAACCAAAATATAGTGTTGAAACACCTTAACAATCGTTTTGAAAATGTTCCGTCGTCTCCAGAGGATAACGTTAAAATCCACCAATTATTTCGAGTTCGTGGGCTAGCACCCATTGAATTTTTGAAAATTTCTAAACATGTATTACTTAATAGTATACTTATTAAAGATACATTAACCAAATTATAGTGTTGAAACTCTTTAATAATCATTTTAAAAATGTTTCATCGTCTCCAGTGGATAACGTCAAAATCCACCAATTTTTTTCGAGTTCGTGGGTTAACACCCTCTGAATAAAATTTAAAAACATGTATTTCTAAATAGTGTACTTATTTAAAGATACACTAACCAAATTATAGTGTTAAAACTGCTTAACAACTATTTAAAAAATGTTTCTTCGTCTTCTGAGGATAACCTTAAAAATCCACCAAAGTTTTCGAGATTGTAGGCTATCCCTTATAAATTTTTGAAAATTTATAAACATGTGTTCCATCTAGTATACTTATTTAAAGACTAATTAACAAAATTATAGTGCTGAAACGGCTTAAAAATAGCTTTGTAAATGTTTTGTCGTCTCCAATGGATTATGTCAAAATCCAAATAAATATTTAAGGTCGTGGACTAACCCTTCTGAATATTTGAAAATTTCAAAACATGTATTACTTGTTAGTATACTTATTTGAAGACCTAATAACAAAATTATAGTATTAAAACTATTTAACAATCGTTTTGAAAATGTCTTCTAAGGATAACATCAATATTCACCAAATTTTCTAGGTGGTCGTCACCCTATAAATTTTTGAAATTTTCAAAAAAATGTATTTCTTGCTAGTATACTTATTTAAAGACCCATTAATCAAATTATAGTGTTGAAAATGTCATTTATCATTTTGAAAATGTTTCGTTCTCTCCTCAAAATAACTTTAAAATCCACCAAATTATTCGAAATTGTGGACGTTAACCGCTATGAATTTTTAAAAATTTCAAAACATGAATTCTTTGTTAGTATATTTATTTAAAGACCAAATTATCTAATTATAGTGTTGAAACTGTTTAATGATCGCTTTGAAAAAAGTTTATTATCTTTTGAGGATAACGTTAGAATTCACCAAATTTTTCGAGATTGTGGAAAAATTCCTTTTTTTCAAGATTGTAGGAAAATCCTTTTGAATTTTTGAAAATTTCAAAACATATATTCCTTACAAGTATACTTATTCAAAAACCCGATATTTGACGTTTTGTTGATGGATTTACTAATTAACTTAACTTGTCCAAAGTCTGAATAAACCTTGTAATCACAAAGCTACATGATGCGACTATTTATAACTGAATTGGAAAATGGTAATACAAGGTTACACCATCGTGAACGAGGAAAAAAACATGGGTAAACAAGAAAGAAGACCTTGACCTTGTTCATAAATAAATAAATATACACAACACACATTACATTATACCAACATTGATTGAATGCATCTCTACCTCTCTTTTCTTCTTATATCTACCATGTTGTGTAGTTCATCAACTCCTCTTCAAATTGATATGACTTCCATTCAACTAATATCCACTTTGATTCGCAGTTCAAACGCGCTTCACTTCACACCTGTTGTTTCCCATGAAAGAATAACAAACGTGAGATTACATTCGCGTTTTCTACTTTTATTTAATGAGCTCAAGCATCACGAACAGATATAAACTTTGTTGACTAACCAGTTTTTGGGGGATTTGGACAAGAACAAACGAGAAAAAGTAGAGGCAAGTGCATATAATGATTGCTGAGATCGTGTTGTAGACAAGTCGCTTGTCGTCTTTGGTTGGTATGAAAGCTGTTTTCAATGTGTTTGTAAGCTCAAAGAGCCTGTACGAGATCTGAAACATGGCAACAAAACGTCAATCACTTTCATTCTCTTTGGCTTTCAATTTTGTTTGTGATTCTGTTGTAGCAGAGTTTGCTTACAGCTACGTAAATGGAGGTTGTGAGCATGAAGTTCAACAATGGATATTCCGGGATTAGAGAGAGTAGCAATTTGGGCTGACCATCAGGAACTCCAGATCTGTGGATTTATAAATTTCTTAGCTCAATGGCACAACACTAGTATTAAGAGTGTATTGTATTGGCGTTCTCAACCATTAACTTCCAACTTAAGCTACAATTGAGAACATTGACAACTAGAAGAAGCGTGACATACCTGAGCCATATATGAAACTGGGAGATATATGTCTCCAGTGTTATCTTCCCAAGCCACCTGAAAAATCACAAACAAAAATTTGCTTTTTCCCCCAGGAAATAATAGGATGGATATATCTATTGATTAAAACATTTTTCTTACGCCAGAAGGGTCAAACTGTAGCCACGGAAAGACTGGGTGATGTTCCGGAGACAGATATAAACACTGAAAGAAAATCAACACAAGTGCTACGCAAGTTAAGACTGGTTTTGGAAGATCCATTGTATAGAGCTTTCGAGAGTAAAAGTGTAATACGTTATTGGGATCCAAGAGGTGTAAGGATGATATTTGTTGTAAGTTAACTTGTCCAGCTTGTATATGTACTCGTACCAAAAATATCCCACCTAAAAAGTTTCATAGTAACAAAGATATAGATTAGCTGGAAGAGTAACTTGCAAGGTTTCTTTAATCTGGACGAAAGTGTGAAGTGGTGACTTGTTATACCGTTAGTGCTACAAGTGCCACAGTTGTTTTGATAGCCATCCTGATTTTAATATCAGCTTCCTCCAGTTTATCCATCCAACTTTCAACCTATAAAAGAACATACGGTAAGCTACGCATTGGTCAACAGAGTTGAAGCGATGTGAAGTTCATGAGTGAGTACTGGGAACTTACAGTTGGGTGGTAGTATGCATAAAGCATCCCGATTATCCATATGTACCGATCAAGGCCCGAGCGAAAATGCCACTCATGCAAGAGGGGAAGCTGCGGTTTTGCAGGGTCATTGTAACCTGCAATTGTTTACAAAGTTTTTGCATCTTCAAACAGTTGTCTCATAAACACATTTAGTTTTCATGATAATCAAAGATTTGAGCCTTTCACTAACCCAATAGGAACGTAAATGGACTCCAAATCCATTCAAAAACGCCGGGAATCTCCCAAACGATGATAACAATAACAAAGCAGGCAACCATTTTAGCAGCTATGACTGAACCCATCTCATTATATTTGTTCATAATACCAAGTGCTCCGTAGACCATCAGAGTAAACAGCGTGTGCATTGGGCATATGTAGTATAGCATGTAACTGTTGTTGAGAACGATGCAGGAGAATATGACCAGGAAATTTAGCCGCCACATCATCTGTAGAACAATAGTATGTAAAAATTTAGAAGCTAGAAATAAGAAAAGAAACAGAGAGGCCATAGTGGCGGTTACCTGTGCAAACCTTGCAAGGCTAAAGTCCTTGCGAATGTAATAATAAGAAAAATTCCCAAATCCAGTCATCCATACATAGCAAGCAATGAACACACGGATTGCATTATAATACTCTGCAGCAGCAAAATAGTGGTACATCAAAAAGAGGACCTACAACACCAGGAAAAGACAACTATGATGATGAGGTAACAGCAAATGAAAAAGTAAAATTACACAATGAGTATTAAACATCAACAGAGATAGTCACAAACCTGCATCCAGCCTTTCCACTCCTCGGTTTGATGCCTATTCAAGTACATGATGGATTTTCCGTTGAATGCTGATTTATCATTATGTATCGTGAACGAAGTTATCGCTGAAACGATAATAAGAAGGAAGTAAAGGAACAGAAACAGGTCCCGGTTGTAACTCTGTATCCAAAAATAAACAGTGTAACACAGTCAGACACGTAGAAGCATAAACAGGATTATTCATAAAGCTCACAACTTAATGAAAACTAAATCATTCCACATAACACTAGACCAAATTGAATGATTAAAGAAAATAAGTGTACGTAGATCCTCTGTAACTAGAAAAACCTTTCCAGAATCTACAAAGCAGATTTTAAGATAAAATTCATCATCATCACCTTCTTGGATGAACTGAAGACATCAGTACGGTCACATACGTAAAAGTATCCCATAAGTACTCCAAACTCGATTCTGCATAGAAAATGATATAATTTAAGACAAAGTCGGAACATACATAACTTCACTATTCACTCCAAATTACTTACATTGCTCTCAACGTCACCCTGTTTTCAACCAAGAAAGACTCATCCAAGAGCACAAACCTGCATCCAAACCGAGCATAAGCATAATAAACCAACAGCAGAGCTCACTGCTAGGGGAGAGCTTATGGAAACCTGATGAGAGGAGAATGTACAGAGGTGCCCTTAGCTTTAGAAGAAGCTGATTGAAGACCACCTCCTTCTTCTATTAACAGCGCTTTATCATCTTCTTTCACAAAATCTTTATCAATCGCCACCAAGTTGACATCAGAGTGCCTACTAACATAAACAATAACAAAATCAATACGAAATCACTGATAACATAACGATTTGTAACAAACTAACGTACGCTTTGGTGGAGACTGAATGTTTTGAGTAGTGAAGATACTCAGAGTAAAGCCAAGCAACGATCACCGGCACAATCCCGAGCACCACCGACATCTGCAGTTTCTCACAAAATCTAAATCAAAACGAATAAAAACTAAATTAAAGGTTAAAAAAAAATAGTAAAAGACGTACTAGTCCCGGTGTAACAGGGCTTGGAATCGCCATCTCCGATGATCAGATAGAGAAAGGACCAAGCACGCACGCGATAGGATTGAAACTCGTCAGATTCGAAATTTGAAATGTGTGCGATTCGCTCCAGAGCCAGATCTGGTGGCAGATCGAGAAGCTTCACGGGAAGGAACGAAACAGTTAAGTGTGTATTTGCGAGAGTTAGTTGAGCAGACTTATATAGTAGCTCTCTCTATATAAATTAATCAAAAAAAAAAACAAAATCAATTCTTTCGAATAATTCTTTTTAAGTTTTTATCGTAAAATAGATTTCAAACACTAAAATAACTTTTTATTTTTAAAATTTGAAATTTTATCATAAAACTTCATTCCTCAGCTCTAAACAAAAAGGTTTATAATTAGTTAACCCAAAGATATAATTGTATATTTACTTATTTTTAATAAAACATTGAAGAATATAATAATATATTTACTTATTTTTAATTAAAAATTTAAGTATATTTTCATCATTTTTATTTTCAAAGCTATATTTGTGACAAAATAAAAAAAGAATAGATCTATCCTATGAATTTTTTAAAAGAATCTTTAACTGGAATAGAATTACTAACCGACAAAATTTTATTGAAGAAAATTTAACGAAACGAAATAAAAAAATTGATGAAACCAACGTTTTTGGGTTTATTATGCTCGTCTATCAAAATCAGGGGGCAATCATTTTGCATAGATACAAATTTAGATTTGTTGGTTAATGTGAGATTCTAAAATATTAAAGGAAAAACGTGTTATGAAACTTATGATGATTGGTGTTGTGAATGGAAGGAGCCAAGGAAGAGACAGTTGTGAATAGTACTGTATTTTGTTTTGATTAACATTTTTGATTTCCAATAACATTTTGCAATATATGTATAAGAAAGAGATGTCTGTGGAGTAGAGTTTGAGTAGCGATTATGAAGATTAGTTTGTGTGACATGCAAGGTTTCAAACCTTATCTTATGGTACTCTTAAGATTACAGTGACAGGATTTTTGGATCACATGATGCTCAGCTTCAATGGTGAAGAAGACTCTGTGTGTGTATGTATGTAGTAACAAAATTACCGTATCTACGAGTAAAGTTTACGTTTTATCTGGTCTTTCATCTAAACCATAGTAAGTCTAATGTAATAATGAGTGTGTATATTCAATAATGCGTGTGACGCGTTTCTTTAGATTTGATTAGTCGGCAGATTATTTTATTGAGAAGAAGTTTGTTAAAATGGCATCACAAAAATGGAATGTTAAACTAATCATTTTATATAGTTTCTTGAATAGTTTATATAAGGGGTTTGTAGTCTACTGGTGTGTTTTTATAGAAAAAATCAGTTATACATTATAGTTTTTTAAACTCAATAAGTCTCTACTCTTTTGGCTATTACTTCCGGAGATATTACTATTTTGTGTTGGCTTTTGCAATTCAAGATGTGTTTCATAAAGATTTAAGAAAAGTTATGCAATATAGTTATATCCTTTTATCTAAACATATTATTTTATCATATTTTTAAAATCACATGCAACCAATTCACAAAAAAATAACCTGAACCAAAATTTAGTGGTAATTAAAAGAGATATTAGATTTTGACCCGCACTTAAAAAGCGTAGATACTATTTTTATTGTTTTATCTATAAATAGATTGATAAATCTTTTTTTTAATGGAATAAAATATCACAGAATCAAGATCAAGTTATTATGCGGATATGAAGAAAATTTTATTTTATAATGTCTCAGACAATTTTTTATGTTTCTGAATAAGTTAACAATGGTTGTACCCGAAAGGTGTAGTTGAGCAAAATTATATATTTAACAATTAAATGGTCTAATTTTTTTTTTAGTTTTGTGATTAATTCGTAAAATCATTTAGTTACAAAATTTCAATCGCTTAGTCCGATCCGTACTGTCCAACCCACTCCATAACAGGTTGAGACATTTTTTCGACTGAAAAATTTGACTCGTCTGACCCGCAAAAGCAAAATATTATTGCAAGAAATTTTTTTATAAAATTTGAAAAAGAATCAGCCTATTAATAAAACACATTAGTATATATAGTTTTTAGACCCAAATAAAAAAAAGACTAAAAAGTCATTAATGAAAAGTTAAATTTATTCATAAGATTAATGATCATTTAGGAAAAAATAAATTATTCTGATCATTGTTTTAATGGTATTATTTCTCATTTTAAATTTTTTTTTTTAACAATTAAAATTTCATTAATAAGGCCTATACATAGTTCAGCCCAAAGCCGATGCCTTGATGTCCACGATTTCATTAATAAGGCCTATACATAGTTCAGCCCAAACCAAAGCCCAAAGAAACAGACTTCACCAAAGCATCGGCTTTGAAGTCGTGGACATCAAGTATCTCTCAGCTTCGCTTCAAATTTTCTCTTTTCTTTTTTTTTTTATTTTTGGTAAAATCAATTTCTCATTTGAAATCTATGAAGGGTAACATGATGGTTTTGGTAGCCATCTTCGTCACACGAACTCAGGTTTTCGGACACTTTAATATACAGTACTTCTGCAATGGATGTATGAATCTTTCAAACTAGATGTAATAAGAAGAAAAAAATTAATAAATGAACATAAATGCCACGTGTCAATAACTTGGCGGGGGACGAATCTATAATGCGCTGGATTTAGGCAAATATTTAAAAGTCGTTTCAAGTTCAAAAAAAAACAAAAGGAAACGGCGGAGAGACGACGCCAAGAAACGGCGGCATCACCGATCTTTTTTTCTCGGGAAAACGTAGCAAGAACAATCCAAGAAATGAGAAGGAGAGACGAGAGATATAAAGGTCAGTCATTTTTCCCCGTAAAAAATCTTTTATAGGATCCTCTGTTCACGGTCTCTGTTTTTATCATGTCCACAGGTTTGCCTCCTCCTGAAACGCAAGAAGCATGCTCTGTTTCTCTTCGTCAGGTACATACATTGTGTTTTAATGATTTTAAGTAATTTATCTTCAAGAATAACAGATTATATTGTATAGCTTATGGTCAATGAAGGACTTATTCCATCTCCTGAAGATGACGAGAAACGAAGAATCATTATTCTTATACTACAAAGGGTAACGTTTTATAAATCTCTGATTCTTGGATAGAAAGTGATGTCTCTCTGAGTTTTTTTTAATGGAACAGATAGTTGTGAGATGGGTTAGGATCATTGCTTGGAAACGACGTCTTCCTCAACATCATATTGATGCTACCAACGCCACCATTATACCTTATGGCTCTTATGGTCTCGGGGTGATTACTTTTTTTTTCTCAAATTGTTACAATAAATGTAGTGAATGTCTTAACTAACTTCATTATCTAGGTTCATGGTTCTGATTCAGACATTGACGCTTTGTGCATTGGTCCTTTCTTTGCAACTATATCTGTAAGCTCTCACCTTATTTCTCTGTATGGTCTTTAATTAGTTTAATGAGTCTTCTCTCAATTGTTACAGGAGGATTTTTTCATAGACTTGCGTGATCTGTTGAAAAGTAGAACCGAAGTTTCAGAGGTTCATTGTGTTAAAGATGCTAAAGTTCCTCTCATCCGCTTCAAGTTTGATGGCATTTTGGTTGATCTTCCATACGCTCAGCTTCGACTCTTATCAATCCCAAACGTTCGTTTCTCAACAACTCTCTTAAGTTATATTGTTCAGACTCTGAATGGTTTTTTAACTGCGAGTGTTTTTCAGAATGTAGATGTGCTGAATCCTTTCTTCTTGAGAGGTATTGATGAGACAAGTTGGAGAAGCTTATCTGGAGTTCGCGCAAATCAATGCATACTTCAGATAGTACCTTCCGTTGAGGTAATGCATAGAGACACAACAGTATCAACTTCTGTTTATTGAATGTCTTCTTGTTTCCTGTTTTTAGTTGTTTCAGTCATTGCTGCGGTGTGTGAAACTATGGGCAAAGAGGCGTGGTGTATACGGTAACGTAAGTGCATTATCATTGCTAAATGATTAGGGCTAACATTTAACACAGTTTCAACTTTTGTTTCAGTTGAATGGGTTCTTTGGGGGAGTTCATATGGCTATTCTTGCTGCGTTTGTTTGTGGATATAACCCCAACGCTACGTTGAGTTCCCTTGTGGATAGCTTCTTCAACACGTTTGCTTATTGGCAATGGCCTACACCTGTGGTGCTGTTAAGGGATGCTTATGCAGCTACTGGCTCTCCTCCAGGATTTATGCCTATCCAATTGCCGTGTGGTGGAAGTCAGTACTGTAACTCCAACGTAACGAGGAGCACGTATTGCAAGATCATGTCAGAGTTTATCCGGGGTCATCATTTGATGAAGGTGATAGAGAAAGAGAGAGATAGTGTGTGTGTGTGTGTGTTATTTTATCAATGTTCCATGATTCCATCTTCTGAACCATTTGTTAACATGCAGGGTTACTTGAAACCTAGCTTTAACTGGAAGAGTTTGTTTGAGCCTTATCCTTATGCAACCACGTACGCTTGGTTCGTTAAGATACACCTCTCTGCTTCTAATCAGGAAGGTTTCAGTGATTGGGTTGGTTGGGTTAAGTCACGTTTCCGCTCTCTTCTTATCAAAGTATGAAACTCTACAGAAGACTCCGTACACTATGGCTTTTGCCTTAACACTATATGTTAATGACTTATCTCATGTTTAATGCAGATAGAGGAAGTCTTTGGCCTTTGTGATCCAAACCCAAAAGAGTATTTGGAAGCCTGTGAAAAGCAGCCGAACATTGTATTCTACTGGGGGTTACATCTCAGAAACATAAATGTTTCAGACATTGAATCCGTGGAGAAAGACTTTCTGAAGAATGTCAACAGAGGAAGTTTTCAGGGAGCAGTTGGTATAATCAAGTTATCAGTTGTGCAAGCCTCTCACCTGCCTAAGAATGTTGAGTGTGATAGAAGCAACAGAAGCAAGAAGGTGACTAGGACGTGTTGGAGAATCCGGGAAGATAAGCAGTGCAATAACACACGTGGTTACTCAAGGCATTTGCCTGGTTATGTGGTTGGGTGTGAGAAGATGAATAACAGAGAGGCTGGGAGTACTGATGTTAAGTGTTAGGTCGTGTCCGTGATGATAGTTCTGCTTCTTGTAAACACTTTGGTTTTTTAGTTTTAGGTCTTAAATTGTGTGTCAATGATTGAAGGAAAGAAACTAGATTGACTAGTAACTCTCTGATTTGTTGTAAGTTGTCTCTTGACTAATGCAAACTGTTTGCAAAAGAAGGTTCTTTAGAAAGACAAGTTGTGAATGAAGCAGACTTCTTTGTATTATGTCCACTCCTACTTTATATCTTACTGATTTCAAGGCCAACCAATTATCCAGCAACATTGATACCATATAATTCAATAGAAAATGACAACTGCAAACAATTCATATTGAGAAAGACTGAATAAATTAAAAAGAGTGGGAGAGGTATGTCTAGAAGTTGAAGATGGCAGCACCACTTGAAGGCTTGGAGGCAAAAAGGTAAAGCTCCATGTCTTGTTCCTTCACCACTCCTTTCTCTATCCTCTTCTTGTAGTATTTATCCTGAAACCCCCAACAATTGCATTAGTGCCTTCTCAAAATTGCAACATTAATGTCCTACTTAACTTCATTACCTTAACCGCAGCGATGAACTGAGAGACGCCAGATTCTTTAACCAAGGCCACAGTGCAACCACCCCATCCAGCTCCGGTCAGTCTTGCTCCAAGTGCTCCATTCTCCCTGCTCACTTTAACTAGCTCTTCTAACTCCGGGCAACTGCAAGATTTCAATAAATTCATAAAATCAATTTCACTTTCATTGCTTTCACAATTAACAGTTTTTCTTAAAATTTATGCACCTGCATTCGTATAGGACACTGCAACTGTAGTGACTCTCGTTCATGAGATCACCAAGTTTCTTTAACTTCTCTTCATCACTGCACGGTTGATGTATCAAGGTCTTCAACGTTTCCAAAATAATTTATTCAGAAGTTTGATGGCGAAAAGAGATCTGACCTTAAGTTTGAATAGACAGTGTCCTTGAAACCATGAACTCTCCGTGCTTCGGAGTAAACATGTGCAGCTCTCTATTCAATGATTGCAAGCAGAGTCTTAAGACTTAAGGGACAAAAAACAACACAATGTTCCAGAGGTTTGTACATTCATATACCTGGTGCAGTTTGAAATGCTTAGCAGCATTAAGTACAGCTAAAGACGTTGGATCATTGTTCAAGATTGATGGTAATTTCTCCTCAACGATTTTCTCAATCTCCTCGGCCGTATATGGTTCTTCTTTCAGATATTCCTGCATCAAAGACATAAACAAAGATTTAACAAACATAACAGTCTGTTTTAGCAAGAGTGTGTTTGGATGAGTTGTACCTTAACAGCTAGAACAGGATCAGAGGAGCCACGATCACCAGCAAATGACACACATAATCCTTCCACATCAGAAAGAGTCTTAACTTTTGATATTGCTTCTTTCGGTTCCATTCCGAGCTTAATGCCAAGTATGATCTACACAATGCCACATGGTAGAGGAGAATCAAGTATAGTCTAGCAAACAATGCCCAGTTAAGCTATGACTTACAGAAGCAAGCCGACATTCAACGACCCTGTTATTGTAGTTAGTAGCAGCTGTGACCGCCTTCTGAGACTCTGCAAGAGAATGTGCAATAACAAAACTCCCACCATCAGGGAGTTTCACATCAGTTGCGCGAACCGGGTTGAAGTCAATAAGCTCCGCAAAACCAGTTTTAGCCATGATAGAGATTGCCTGTTGCAGTAAATAAAAACTGATCAATCAATGAAAAAAATAGAGATAATTCTAGGTGAGATGATAGATTATTGTAGAATGTTTCTGACCTGGTCCATCCCACCAGATTGTGTTCCAATGTGGTGTTCACATTCACATGTAAGCTGAGCAAGCTCTTTCTGAAAGCAATAACTCAGCCAATACAATAATCAACAAGAGATAGAGAGCTACAAAAAAAAAATCTTTCATGAAAGCAGGAGTGCATAATACCTTTTCAAAGTTCTCACCAAAGACAGCCATGATAGCAATCGTTGATGAACAAACAAAGGCAGCAGAACTTGACAACCCAGAACCTAATTAAACACAAAGAACTTTAATTAAAACTTCAGGGTAAAATGATAACATGATGCATATATATATGGGAAGTAGATAAATACCTGTAGGAACAATGCCATCAACAACCACATCAAGTCCAACTGGTGAAGCAACATTCACTCCTTTTGACTTTGCAAAGTCATGGAACCCTTTGTACCTATAACAATCAAAAATCACAAGGTGAGATCTCTTAGTTTCTGATGGATAATAAAGCTCCAGAGAGGACCCCTTACGCGCAGATAAAGTAATGACCCCACTTGTGATTCTTCAAATCAATCTCCTACAAAAAGTTAAGACATAAATGATAAGCCACTAGTACAACTTACTCAATCATTCCCAAAACTATACTCTTTTGTGTGATAATGAGATTTGAGAGATTATAAAAACCTGTTGAGGATCAGCAGAATAAGTACACATGGAATACTTTTCATTAACGTTTGCAATCCTTAACTCATTATGACCCTCTCGTTTCCGGATAGCAATAATAGTGTCCTGACGAATAGCCATTGGTAACACAGAGTATCCCTCATAGTCAATATGCTCTCCAATCAGATTCACTCTTCCTAAAACATACACACACACAAAAAATAAAAACATTTCTTTCAGATCCAAAAGGTAAACGATGTCTTAAGACATTTAACAGAACAACAAATTAAAAAAGAATCAAACACATGTTGTGTACCGGGAGAACGAGCGAAGAGTTGTGGAGAAGCACCGAAGACTTGGTTGAATTTGGCTTTCAGAACATCGAATCGTGTCTTAGCTTCTTGGAGCTGAGATCCTTCACCGTAGACAGGATCAAGGGAGGAGAAGATCGGGACCGTAACATCTTCCTGTTTCGCCATGTATGTTCTTGTCTTTCTCTCTAACGAATGTGTCTCAAATCGGATCTCACAGTTTTTTTTTTGGTAAGAGACTGGGAGAAAGACTCCCAACTTATATTAAAAAAAACAACTTTCAGTCTACAAAACGAGTGTGCCGTGGCCGTGGGGGTCCAACGACATCCTCTGTCAACAAAACATCAACCTCAGGAGGAACAACATCAAGTTTATGAAAACCAAACGGAAAAGAGAAAGCCAGGTTAGCCACCCCGTCAGCTAAGCGGTTAGCCTCCCTGTAAACATGAACAAAACGGACTATCCAGTCCCTCGACAAAAAGCCATAGCACAGCCGTACTAGGAACGACAAAGGATGAGTATTGCCAATCCCAGTCGTAAAAAACTCAAACACCACTTTCGAATCAACTTCGACTACCAACCTCCGAGGTCTTCGCTCCCATGCGACCACCAGTCCATAATAGACTCCCCATAACTCTGCTAACGTGGCACTACATCTACCGATGTTCAGGGCAAAACCTCCGCACCACTCGCCATCACCATTCCGTAGAACTCCCCCGGCGGTTGCCAGTCCCGGATTCCCGTGTGAGGCCCCATCCGTGTTAACCTTCATCCACCCCGCTCTAGGTGGTATCCAACGGACCATTATTTCCAATCTTTGGCCAGTCCTAGTATTTGTCTGCGCTGTCTCATTCGCCTTTGTGATCTCCTTGGCCATCCTTCGAAGAAAGCCAACTCTATCTCTCCAAAGTTTGTTTTCTCCAAAAACATTACCACATCTCCACTTCCAACCCCACCATACTGCCATTGCAAACATCGTGGACCATCTTGTTCCATCCATCCTCTCATTATTCTGAAGATTCATGTATAGCCACTCCAATAGATTCATTGAGAAAAACATCTGTCTCTTCCCAATAGGAACAAGTCTATTCCATATGCCTTCCATCGCCGGGCAGTCCCTAAGAACATGTAAAATTGTCTCAATCCCTCCTTTACATACTTGGCACACATCAGTCCCGCATAGGTGACGTCGATGCCTCTCCGCGTTGGTCATGATAACCTTTGTCCCGACTAACCAGAGGAAGCATCTCACCCTCTCAGGCGCCTCTACCTGCCACACTTTTTTAAACAAATTCCCCATGTTTGGTCGCGGGGTGTCATCCATCGTGATCATCTCATACGCCGACTTTACAGTAAACTTGCCATTCTTTGTATAACCCCAGGCCAAGCGATCTTTGCTCCCTGTTATCTCGTCGATCACCACTGCTGCAAGTTCCAGTCGCGTGTCTTCTGTTACAAACGGGGTGATGCGCGTGAGATCCCAACCTCTGCCTTCTAACCACATCTCTCTCGCTGTTAACTCCTCGAGTTCCTCAGGCAGCTCGGCGATGGTCACCGTGTTAAGCGAGGTGTTTGAGATCCATCTATCCTTCCAAAATTTGATGTCTCTTCCATTACCAATGACCCAACTATGTCCTTGCACAAGTACATCCCTTATCCCCACCACAATACTTCTCCAGGTCGATGAGCTGGTTTTACTCGCTACCGTCCAATCGAGATTATGAAAATTACCCACTGTATACTTGCTACGCAAGACTTTCGCCCATAAGCTCTCATTATCTTGCAACAAACGCCATCCCACCTTTGATATGAGAGCTTTATTCATATCTCTTGACACTCTTATCCCAAGGCCTCCCTCTCTCTTCGGTTTACAAATCTTGTCCCAAGCAATCAAGTGTTGACCACCACCCCATACGAAGTTACGGGACAAGCTATCAAGTTTCTCAAGAATACTCACCGGCAAAGTAATAGTACTCATCGAATGGACTGGTATTGAACCGAGTACTGCTCTCGTCATAGTAATCCTCCCTGCTAGACTTAGTGTTTGCTTCTTCCAACCTGCCAGCCGTGAAGCAACTTTCTCTAGAGTCTCCCCAAAAGTGTCCTTATTTATTCTCTTCTGAAGGATAGGCATCCCCAAATACTTCCCCAGCTCCCTTGTTGATGCAATACCACTTACACGGCTTATACGATCCCCTCTCTCACGAGAAACATTCTTTGAGAAGAAGATCTTTGACTTCGGAAGACTTACTTTCTGCCCCGACGCTTGACAGAACTTCTCTAACACCTTTCTTATGACTCGAATCTGTGTCACCGAGGCTTCAGCGAATAGTATAAGGTCGTCTGCAAAACAAATATGGGAAAGCTGTGGACCACCTCTTGACAGCCTTATCGGCTTCCATCTCTTTACCTCAACTGCCTCCTCAATCAAATGACAAAGCCTTTCCATGCACAGAACAAACAAATATGGGGACAAGGGATCACCTTGTCTCAGTCCTCGGGAAGGCTTAAAAGCATCTGTTATCTCACCATTCCACAAGATGCTCATTGCTGGGCCAGCAACGCATTCCATCACCCTTCCGACCCAAGCTTCAGAAAGACCCGCAGCTCTTAATGTATCCTCTAAAAAATCCCATCGCAGTCTATCATAAGCCTTCTCCAAGTCCAGCTTCAACAACATCCACCCCTTGCGACCTTGCTTCCTTTGCATAGAGTGGACCGCTTCCTGAACCACCACTATGTTATCTGCACTAAGACGTCCCGGGATGAAGCTAGATTGAGCCGGCCCTATCAACTTGTTCATAATCCCCTTCAATCTCCCCACCATAGCCTTTGTGATGATTTTAAACAAGACATTACAGAGGCTTATTGGGCGAAACTGAGAAATACTTTCCGGTTTGTTCACTTTCGGGATCAAGACCACTAGAGCGTCGTTAGTTTCATCTGGAAGCTTCCCTGTCTCATAAAACTGAGTAGCAAACCGCACTACCGAGTCCCCGACTGTCTCCCAACATTTCTGGTAGAACACCGGCTGAAAACCATCCGGTCCTGGAGCTTTGAAACTTCCCATATCTCTTACTGCTTTCTCCAACTCCCCCGCCGTAAAAGGTTTATTTAAACTAACATGGTCCTGGCTCGTAAGACTCACGAACCTCCTCTCCACTAACCCCTGCGTATCCATGTCAACATCCTCCAAAGAATATAATTTCCTGAAGTAATTTAACGCTAGAGCTTCAAGTTGCTTCGCTTCTGTGATCCATTGGTTATCATTATTTTTCAGCATCTCGATTTTATTCCGCCTCCGCCGAATGATTGTTGACATGTGAAAAAATTTGGTGTTCCTCTCTCCATGTACAACCCATTTCTCTCGAGACTTCTGAAACCATATAACTTCCTCTTGTTCCAGAGTTGTATCGAGATCTTTCAACAGCTCACCTTCTCTTGCTAACATTTTATCCGTTCGATCATGTTCGAGCTTCCCTTGTATCTCTTTAATCTCCAAAAGTAGCTGCTCCTTACGCTTCTGAACATTTCCGAACACTTCCCTGTTCCACTTCCGTAAAATTACACCCAGCCTTCTCAAAGACTCTCTCGTATCAATGTCTCGGTCCCAGGACGCCTTTACCAGATTCTGGAACTCATTGTGCTGAAGCCAAGCCGCTTCGAATCTAAACGGTCTTCTACAGGCGTTACCTTTGACCTCTGGCGTAAGTTGCAAGTATAGCGGAGCATGATCGGAGGCTAAAAACGGTAGGTGAGAGACCTTTGCCTCTTGCCATTTCAATCTTGCTTGTGCACAACATAATACTCGGTCTAATCTCTTTGCGACAAAGGTACTCTCTGTCTTCCCTCTCTTCCACGTAAACTGGTTCCCACTAAATCCCATATCAATAAGGGACATATTGTTAATCCAGTCTCCAAATAATAGAGAATCCTCCGACAATCTCCCGTTCCCGCCACTTCTCTCATCAAGTCTGACAATAGTATTAAAGTCTCCTCCAATAAACACAGGGCCTTCCACGTTCGTCAGGATTTCACCTAAGGCATCCCAAAGACCACTCCGACGGCTTGGAGTAGGCGCGGCATAAACAACTATCAAATTAATTATCTCTGCCCCGGTACCAATCCGAGCGTGAATAAACTGATCAGAAGATTGCACCACTTCCAGATCTCCTAGCTCTTGTCTCCATAGTAACCACAAACCACCACTCTGTCCACACGCGTCCACTCTATACGAGTTACCGAACCCCATCCCCTGACAAATTCTACTCGCAGCTTCTCCCCCAGCGTGCGTCTCGAACACTGCAAGGATATCTGTTTTAAACTTCTTTACCAAGTATCTGATCGATCTACGAAATTGAGGTTTATTTGCCCCCCGGCAATTCCATAGAATGCACTTCATCGGATTTATATAATCAAAGAAAAGAATCACCGGGGCAAAATGTTATGCCACCACACTCTCTGGAGCTTTCTCCTCCTTCCCCCCTCCGGCTTCCAGAACTGAGGCCTGTACTAGAGCTACATCTTGTATATGTAACTCTTTCTGGACACTCATCTGTTTGGGTACCGCAACATTCTTGTCAGACTCCGTGGCACCCGCGAAAGCACCTCCAGGTCTACCAACATTCTCTGTCTCCACTCTAAGTCTTTTACCACTTTCCGATAGCCCTCCTTCCCCTCTTGCTGGACCAAAAATTAGCCCACGCGTAGGTCCCGTATTTCTCGATTTCCCCTTCATATTCTTCAATCCTCGATTACTATCACTTTTCTTATCATTCTGACCAACATATTTTGCCGGCTTGATTCCAGTTTTTTCTGTAGCCATAAAAGTGACAGCCTTCCCGACCCCCCGACCTGCGCTCGTTGCCTTTATATTCATTGTATTCTCATTTTCCTTATTCTCTCCCATCTCGTCATTCTCCACACTTGTCTCCTCCACCACTTCTTCTTCTCCAAGACTTTCGAACCTGTTGGTGACTTGTGTTCTCTCCTTCACTCCCACGTTCCTTCCCTCTTGTAACCTTCTCCCCTGACCACTTTTACTTCCCATTCCTTCTCTCTCCCCATTACCCCGACTGCCTTCTCCTGCATAAATTCGTTGGTCCGGTTTTCTCCTCTCTTGTCTCACTGGGGTAAACTCGTGCTCCTTCCCAGGGTTCTCGTTACTTCCTTGATTCCTCGGCACCAACATATTTTCCGGGCCATGTTCTCTCACTGTCGGCTTCTTAGGGCATGCGTGTGCTAAGTGTCCGTATACCCCACAAATCGAGCAGATGGTTGAGACTCCTTCGTACGACACGCCATATCTCTCACCATTAATCATTACTGACCCTTTCAATGGCTTATTCAAATTTATCTCAACACATACTCTCGCAAATCGAGCTCTCTCAAACTTTAGTGTCGTCATGTCCACCTTTAGCGGTCGCCCTAATCCTCTAGCAATACCCATCAATATCGTCTTGTGATAGAAATTCACCGGGATATTTGCTAGTCGAACCCATACTGGTGTCGTAACTATCTCATCTCTCAGCGGGTCAAAGTCCGGAGACCATGCTTGAACCATAAGATAGCTTCCGAAAGCTCTCCATGGTCCCCCCGACAAGGCGCTCAGGTACTCCTCCTCCGAACCAAACCGTACCATGAAAAAGTTACGTGGCAAATCCATGACGAACATCGAACCTGCCGGTTTCCATAGTTCCTTCAGTTTTCGGGTCAAACTCAACAATGGGACCACCCTCCCCAAGACCCTAACGATCATGCAGTTTTTCCATAAGCTATTCATGGCTGTCAAAACCTCCTCTCCTATAGTGATTACCGGCTCTCCATCCTCACCGTTCGGAAATTCCAGTTTCAACCTCGACTCCACAAACTCTTCTTCCACAATCTCCTCCGGAACAGGCATCCCTCCCTCATTACATCCCACTACCTTCCTCACCCAAGAACCTGGAGCATCAGGTGGATCTCCCGGCGGTCTCCCCTTCTCTCCGCTCTCCTCCATGGTCACATCCTGCCCTACGCCACTCACCGCACGAGAATCACCACCCAAAACCCTAGCCGTCATCGTTTCCTAGTGTCTGGATTAGTTTCCCAATCGGATCTCACAGTTGTCACGGAAATGTATAAATATCCCCACCGATCTTATTTAATGGTTCTTTAAATCCGTTAAGGAAGATCGTTTTATCGAATATCTTTGAAAAAAAAAATATCTGTGAATATCCACGTATCTTACTTATCCATAACTTTGGATAATTACACTGATTCTTGTTCAATTTTCTCATTTGGGATTTGCTCAATTTTTCCGATAATAATTATACAAATGAATGACGTTAATTATTGAAAAGTTTTATGAACTTCGTGTCATCTAGAAATATTGAACAAGTTGGACATATTATTTTATACGAATTTACAATTTCAACTTTTGAATATCTGGCAATAGACTTATCTTATAGAAACGTGATCCACTATTAGAAATTTTTCTTTTTATACACTAACTGTTCCATGGTTTGATAAACCAGGGGACTGGTTATGGATTATTCAATTTCAACTAATGGGATTAGGATGAACTGTGATTAAGATTATGGTTGAATTAAGAAAGAAAATCTTGGTTGATAAAAAAAATCCATAATTTGACCTTGAATATCTGAAAATATATACATTACGTGTGAAGGAGATTCATCAACTTTAAGGATACTTCCTAATAAATTACATTATAATATATAGAGATTAAGATCGATCATATCTACAACAAAATTCAATTAGCAAAATGCCTCACTTCCTAAAAAAAGTCGTTAATATCAATTATCAAGGAGATCTTGACACACGTAATTTCTTCACTCAGAAGCTCGTTCATGTCTTCCTTGTCTGCAAATCTTTGCATAAAAGTCTGCAACAACTCTCAAGTTAATCTAGCAAGTGTGTTTACTTCGTGGACGATATATTGACATATCCTACGAATGATGCAAGAGACATGAGTTAAATGGAACACTTCAGCGCGATCTATGCATTATAAATTTTCGAAAGCAGGAAGGAGTTATTCACCTAGCTTAAATCAAAAGAGTTTTCCTGCAAAGATAATTAAAAGGAAGCTAAAAAATGAAGGAAGATGACAAGATATGACCGCTCCCATGTGCATCTTCATACTTTTGAAGTCACTTTCTACATTTTTTTTTATATTTCGCTTTTGTCATTTCCTTATTTTTCTCGCTTAGTCTTACTTTCATTAGTGTTCTACTTCTTCCTATATTGTTTTGTAATATACAAAACAACAACCACATATTCTATTTCGTTGCTACTTGGTATAAATTCACATCAATGATTCTTCTTCTCACACCAAATATCGAATTTGTTACTCCAATGAGTTTTACAATAATTAGCTTCTGAAAGAGAAAGAAGAAATAATATGAACGTACGTAACAACTTTACACTATTCGCTAGTCAACTTTGTTTGGGGGCCAAGGAAAATAAGTAAATTACATACACTATTTTGATGTTTCGAAAATATCATGAATTAGCTAATGCTTTTATTTGTAATATGGGGTCTCGGAGGTTAACCATGACATAGAGGTTTTGAGAATTAAAAACGATCACAATTAGTAGTCTAATATTGTGGTAACATCAGCTTGGGGACAATAAAAGACGGACAAAACAAACTTGTAGAGTATGTATAAGATTAAGAGGACACAAGAAAGGGGGAGCATACAATAAAGTGACTAGATGATTGAGTGACAAATATGTAGCACCATTCAACGCATTAACCATTCTCTAATGCACAGGTCCGTCTCAAATAAAAATTGAGCCCTGAGCTAAAACAAAATTTGTGTAGAATTTGTCTATGTAATTTTTTTTTTAAAAAAAATGAACTCTAATTTAAGCTAAAAAAACTCAAAAATTAGAATGGGTCCTGTGCAAATGCACCGAGCACATGGCCAAAAACGGGCCTGCTAATGCATCACTATGCATAATCAACATAAGCGTGTAATCCACTAAATCTCAATTATTTCAACAATTAAAACATAAGAACCTATTATTTACTATTAGTAATCACAAATATCTATCCCTACTTCCACTTTATGGCAGTACAAAAATATTTTCTTGTTGAATTTCACATATATAGTACGTAAGACAATATAGTACATGCCATATCGGATCGGTGGGATTAAAGTACACCGAAAGTTCCAAGTAGGTTTCAAGTGGTATCATATCTTATTATATTATAAGGTTAAAGATCCATTTCCACCGACCGCAATAACTTAAATATTAATCAAAACTAATACTAATCTAATCCACTACGGAGTGTCGGAGTTCGAATCTTAATGGCAAAGATATCGTTAATTAGTAATAACCGATAAGATTCAGCACTTGAGATGATTGGTTTACACAAATTATACTCAAAACCACATCTTCTATATAGTAACATATTATTACTTGTATATCAATTTATATATGAAAGTTTTTGTGTACACAGAGATTTAAAAGGTCGAATATGGGCAAATGACAAATTTAACCTCATCAAATCGGCGGAGGAGCAGAAGCCGAGCCGGAGAGAAGCTCCACTAGAGAGTTCATGGCTCTGACTTGCATCTCCAGTGCTTGTATGTAATCTGTCGCTTCTTCTAGAATCACCGGTACTGATTCTTTTTTGCAACCCGGAACTAACCGGCCTAGAACACGTACTTTCCGGTTAACCGTCGGTATACTCTTCTTATTCAGTCTCACCACCGACACTCTCCGTTTTTTATTTCTGCTAGTTCCCGTTGTGACCACCGTGGTCATTGCTGGTATGACCGTCTGTCGTGGCCGTTTGTGTTTCCGAAACTTCAGTTTGATGCGATTAGCCAGGATCGCTCTGCTCCATAGCGTCCTCCCACGAGCGGAAACGGCGAGAGCGCGATCTGCAGCTTCACGGACGGCTTTTCCTCGCGTATGAGTCGTTGGAGATGATGTAACGGAGGAGGAGGAGCTGAGGCGGACTTGTTTCAGAGCCTGGATTAGCTTTGCGGAGTATATTCTGTGTTGCTTCTCCGATCTCCATCGCGGGTGGCTCTCGGTTGATATGGAAGCAGACGATGAAGGGGAGGAAGAAGAGAATCTCTTCTTCTTTCGAACGTGAGCTGTAGAGTTTGGGTTTATAGTCATCGACGGTTGTTCATTATCGGAGATCAGAGACGCCATGATCAGAGTTTTTGATTCTGATAATGGAAGGAAAAGGGGTGGAGAGAGGGAAGATATATAAAGGAAGGCAGTTACCAAACGGCATCGTTTTGATTATTATATTCTTGTTTATTTACATAAAATGAAAAGTGATAATTAGAGCACATGGTTATGGAATTATTGAAGACATTAGTGTGACTTTAAGCAATGTTTTGGTCTGCTTTGAAAAATTATCCAAATGTATTACTTTATTAACAGAGATATTACAAAGGAAGTAATAAAAAAAAGTTTTACTCGATCAATCATATGACTCATTATCCATAATCTCAAGATAGACAGTCAACTAAGGACATATTGTCACATAGCTTTTTCAACATCTTGACATGATACTGTTTTCAAATAAAGTAAATTCACTATAGTATATAGAATGGTTTCTGTTTCGTTTATACCATTATTTAACATAATCAGAGAATAAAAAGAGGCATTAAAGGTTTAGGAAACAAGATGGATGTAATTAACCAGAACAGGTTAAACTGAATACAGCTATAGAAAATTGAAATGCTACAAGGACTCTAGTGTTTATATGCGTCATAAAGGTCGATTCTTTGGTAAAATGGAGGAGCAAAGTAGAGATTCAAATGGGATGACGCCGTGTAAAACAACCGATGAAATATATTTGTGTCTTTTAGTAGTCGTTTAATGGACTGAGAAGGCATGAGAGAGGGGCCAATAACTCAAACTTTGGATTTTGTATTCAGTGCAATGATTTCTTAAATTACTACAGCTGTATTTAAATTATAACTTTATACCTAAAGTAAAATACCAAAACGAAATGCATATTTTATGTGGGGGTTTACCTCACTTTAAGGCTTTCTCATATTTCGTCTCACTATTTTTGCCTGTAAAGATCATTAATCAGCTCGTTCATTTTATGCTTTTGTACATATATAAATACTAGTGGATTGCCTATCTATCATTCGATGTACCGAATAAATACTAATTTTGAAATAATCATGAAGTTTATGAGGAATAATTGTACCATTTTTAGTATTATACAGAGGACTCACAGAGATTTTATAAGTTAAAAAATAAAAGAAAACTGGTTTTAAAAATCTAGGGAAATCTAAAACCAAAAATAACACGGTTTCTTAGATAAATAAACATATTATTTTAGTTTCTGCTATATATATATATGTTCAATGTAGTATGTAACTAATCTAATATGTTTTTTTTCTTCTTATTTCTAACTTTTCTATATCAATAGAAATAAGTGAATAGAGAAGGAGAAATAACCATTAAGTATGATGAAGGTGGCACATATATTGCCTCCCTAATTCTGAACACCCAAAGAACATAAGTGAATGTCAAATGGGTGGATATGGACTAATATTAACGAGAACAAAGTGAAGTATTGATGAGATAACAATTATTTTGAAAGGGCTTTCTTAAGATAACATATAGTTCTCAATTATTAACGACTAAATAAGACTAAAGTTGCCAATATCAATTAGTAATATCAACTCAACACTGTTCAGAGAACAAATACGAAATACTTATCTGTAGAATTGTTTCCATATGTATATGCTTCCACCTTTTACATACTTAACTTCCCAATAAGTAGTTGAGTTTTTGGTCCCTGATTTCTAAGCGATAGGACCCAAACTCCTGTTTAAAGAGCACAAATATGATTATTGTTATATTACGTAGACTAAATTATAAGCATTTTGAAGCCTAACTCTTTTAAGTTGTTATCATTGGTTTACCAACAAAATTGACCCAAAACAAAACAAAATTGACCAAACCTGACAGGTACTTGAGATAACCAGTGACAAATTCATTTTTGTGAGTCGGTAAGCTGAATTTATACATGTGAAAAACACCTATTTGCTAATGAGAACTCGAAGTTTTAAAACAAGACTCAGTTTCTCACAAAGAATCACTATTCAGCCAAATGCTACGTGAAGGAAAAACTGATACCGACCGTTTGCATATAATATAAATATGGTCATCCATGATCTAATCACTGTCAAGGGTCAAGACATAAGGATAAGATCGATGTTTTTATTTTTGATAAAAGAGAAAAGAAATACATCTCTAGTAATTGGTGTCCATTAATTCAAATCACTAGGCTCTGATTTTCCTTTAACCACACATTAACTTTACTTCAAAAGTAAACCAACAAGAGCTCATTTTCTTTAACACATGGCATGTATTAGTTTTTTTATGTTGTTTAGTGGCCTACTACTATAGTCTCCAGTAGACAAACCAAACATAGTCTGGATTATTCTGTCATTCACTTATTTTTTTTATAAGAATACACGAATAGTTTCCATATCCTAATACTTTGTATCATTATCTATACCAGAGAAGAAACCTAACCTAACACCTCCAATTGTTTATCCTTAAAAAGATTTATAAAATAACATCAAATCAAGTAATTACCCAAAAAGGTTCACAGGCTGGACTTTGCATTGGATTTGTCTGGCTTAAAGAAAGAAACAGCTTAGCATAAGAATAGTAACAAAGGCTAGCACATGTCTTGGTAAGATCTAAAACTTACCAATTTGAGAAGCAGAAGAAAACAAGCATGCCAAATATATGATAACAGAGCTAAAAATGGAAAACATCAAAGTAGATTAGGACCTAGAGACAAAAATGCTACAGAAGCCTATATATTAGATATGTGATGCAGAAAAGACTATGTATTTAGCCAACACGAGTCACCAAGACTACAAGATCAAATGTCATATCACTTGCGCCAATAAAGCGTAAGGGATCACTCATTGGTTAGGACTTAGGAATGAGACTAACCATCATCTTATAAGGCCTACTTGTAGACTAACAGTCATCAACTTACCAACGGATCTTGTAAGACCACTTGCTCTGGGCCTAGCATCTTAAATTTTTAACTTCATATCACAAGGCCTAGGAAGCTTGAAACTCTACCAAATAAAATCTCACTAAGATGTCTGTGTGGATCAATTATTCAAAGAGATGTGTGAATTCTAAAAATAGAACTGTACTGTTATCCTTTAGGTAGAAACCTCCCACTGCTTGATTGAAATAGGTTACATTGACCTAGAGATACTACTTAGCCAACTTAAGATAGATACTCATACAACTTGAAATGAAGAGTGATATATGAGTTACTGAAAGCGAATCAGCATTATCATCATCATTTAACGAAAAGGAAAAGTGAGTTAAACTTACGATTCATAGAACGGTGAGTTGAATCCTTCAAGTTGGAAACGGTCCAGAGTAAGAAACCTCCTCTCCTGAGCTAACGGAAACAACAACCGCAGCAAAGAGAGCCCAAAGTACCAAAGCGAAAGTCACAATGCGGAGTCTGAGAGTAATAGATCCATCGATGCAGTTACTTTCCTCAAAACTCTTAACAGAGTAAACCATGTTCTTCAGGTCAGTGATCTCGGCGCGCAAGGAGTGCACAGAAGCAGGCAACTCCGCAGCAATCGCGTCGATGATGTGTAAATTCTCATTAGTAACGGTTGAAACTGGAGATTCGTCGCAAACCTCTGCCGTTGGTAAGAGGTCTACACTCGATCCTTGCAGAAAACTCTGAGGTAAACAACGCAATTCAAAAACACTTATCATCTCTCACAACTGCCTCAATCAAGCTAACCAAAACCGAAGATCTGAAGCTATAAACGGATCTGGAGGTTCGAAACGTACCTCGGCTTCGTAATCGGATATCGCGAAATAGATCGGAGCGAAATCCGATGGTTCCTTCGTGTTTTCAGCTGAGGAGACGGTTGCGCTCTGTTTCTTCTCCGCAAACTTCAGTGTAGAGGAGGAAATGTGATTAGAATTGATGAAGAAGAATAAGAAGAAGAAACAAATAAGATTTAAGGATTGAAACGTTCAAATTACCTTTCGATTCTTGAGCTCGGGATCTTTGATGATTCTCTTCGTCGCGGGATCAGATGAGCGCGCAAAGTTTTTCCTGGCGATTTGAATTTCCTTCATCTCTCTCTCTCCAGAGCGTTTTCGAATTTGTGAGGTTTCGAAATTGCGAAGGAAAGATATTTGTAATAGGCTATTTCCATGGGCTTAGAGTCATCGCTAGATATAAAGGCCCAGCCCAATATTAACGTTTACTAAACCGTTCGATTTTGGTTACCGTCAAAGTTGTTTTCAATTTAGTTCGGTTTGATTCGGTTTTCTTTAGCCTTTAGGGTTTCTTTCTTACGTTGGAGCTTTGAAACACTAGCGAACCTCAAAATCTCTTTGTAGCCGGAGACTTGATTCACGAGAAGAGTTAGAAGCAATGGAGGGAGCAGAAGAAGCTGGAGCTGAGATGATGGTCGATTCAAAGGACTTACAGCAACAGAGCAAAGCTCTTGACAAGCTTACCGATCGCGTTGAGGATCGCCAGCTCGATTCTAATCGTGTTCAATCGGTTTGTTTGCTCTTTCTTCATCTACATAGAATTATCATGTCCCCCGATTAGTCTTAAATTTTGAGCTCAGTGAAGTGAAAAAATGATTGAGCTTACAAAAGGTTAATATCGTGTTTTAGGCTATGGCTTCGATTGGTGCTTCTAGGGAGGCTGATCTTAATGCTAAGAGATTGAGGTAACAAAAAAAGTCTTAAATTTAATTCTTGAAGAGGAGATTACATTACTCAATCTTAATTCAAAATTA
The DNA here is from genome assembly GCA_932364175.1 of Eruca vesicaria subsp. sativa. Lineage (NCBI taxonomy): Eukaryota > Viridiplantae > Streptophyta > Magnoliopsida > Brassicales > Brassicaceae > Eruca > Eruca vesicaria. The sequence goes on along the minus strand of CAKOAT010219598.1, from coordinate 111,149 downwards.
AGTTGAAGAATGCATTACATAGCTCTATTTTCATTTCATAATGATCATTTTGATTATTCACATCACTCACATCTACATAGTATTTAGTATGATGTGATGTAACGGTCAATAACAGCTTTTATTGATGAAGATGTGAAAATAGGAGGAGTAGAGTTTTCACATATCATCCTTTTGTGTAGTGTTTAAATGACAAGTTGCTGGAATTTTATATGCAGAGAGAAGGAACTGGCTTCTGTTAAGATCAATGCTGCAGATGTTGAGCTCATTGTTAATGAACTCGAGGTTAGCTTCTACTTCCTTAAACATTCATTAAATCTTGTGGCTGTCTGTGAACATTTGTAAACTATGAGAGCAGCTGGAGAAGAATGTGGTGGAGAGGACTCTAAGGGAGCACAAAGGCGATGCAGTTGCTGCAACTAGGGAGTTGCTTTCACGTTATCCTCTTTGATCGAACCACTACCAGCTTTGCTAGCAAGTTCTTTTATTGTGTGTGAGATTTGAGAGCTTGAGAAAATGTATCCAAATATTTAACTGAGTTTTGAAATTTCAATACTGAATCAGTCTCTTCCTTGATTATAAATCCCTCAAAAGAATGGTTGCTCTGGAAATAGTAAAACAAAAAATCCCAATGATGTTAGCATATTCTCTCATAACTACTACTCCTTTATCCTCTATGTACAAACCATCAAATGGTTCTACCAATTGATCACATACATATGTAATAGTGATAAGGGAATATGCAAATAAACATAATGCATATGCAGTAAAGTATACACTCTTGCACACCTACCCAACATACTGTGACATCTTTGCAATCAACTTTTACATCAAATCCATTTCACGCAATTCCTTTAAGCCTCCACCAATCATCAGAACTTCAATACCCAAAGTGAGCCTTATGTTTCTTTTGGCAATGTGTAATTACCAGTTCAAAAATTCCAGTGGCTGCCTCCGCTCATGAGTCTACTCCACGTTATAATTACAACCAACCATTATGTTCCTGCTCAAAAAATAGAAAATTATCTATCTTCCTTTGTATTCAAGAACATCTTTCAGTCTTAAAGCAGCGGTTTGAGTAACAAAAGAGTACACTTTTGTTTAGTTATCCGCTGAGTTGTCAAGTAAGGCAGCACGTGTAGCTTGGAACTGTACTGAATACTTCTTTTGCAGCTCCCTTAGCTTCTCCATTACTTCTCGGAATGTGGGTCTCAGCTTCGTATCGCTGCAGTGTTTGAGACACACAAAAAAACATAACCTGATGTCAGCATTAGCTGTTAAATTATGTAGAAACATCTAAATCAAGGTTAAAGGTTATATTCTTCTCGTAAGGATTATGTGGTGTTTAAATTACGTTTGCCAACAGCTCTCCATTAATGCGATCCATAAGGGATCAGTGTCCTTTGGAATTTCAAGCCTCTGGTTCATGAACCCCACAGCTCCGATCACCTGCACATTTTTCAAATAAGCATCTCTTCATATTTGGTTTGTGTATGTGTAGGCAAGTGCAGCGAGTCTGAAAATGGAAGCAGAATGGTCGTGCCATGGAAATTAGTATAGTGTTTTTTATGGTTCTTACCTTCCTAATTTACAATTAATTTTGTATTGACACGAATTAGATGGAGAAGGTTTACCATAAAACTAATCTTTTGACATTTCTATGACCAGTCAGAAATTGGAGACACTTTCTTTTCGTTGCCCTATCTATAAAAAAAAGTAATACCTGCATAGAGTTGAGAGTTTCCCATGGGATCTTCTCTGTGGCAAGCTCCCAAAGTACTACTCCAAAACTGTAAATATCAGATCTGTAGCAATGCATTAAGAAGAGCTAGTTAGCATTGACGGCTAGAAGAACAAGTAATCAAGAGAATTTAACCAAACAGAATACTGAGAATCTACTTCTCATCAGCTGACTCATTTCGAAGAACTTCTGGTGCCATCCATTGAGGCTGCAGAACAGGTAAAAATTGAAATCAAAGATCATTGTGAGAGGCTGAATATAAATCAAGTATCAAATATAAAAGAGCTTAAGTACCGTTCCCTTCCCGGACTTGGTGGTTAGGTATGTCTCATGCTTGATACGTGAAAGACCAAAGTCAGCTACCTATTAGAGATGTCTCACTGTAAGTTGAAGATGTTTCTCGTTGCAGGTATGAGTCTCACTTTTCCGGTTCACTCAGACAAATATTTTTTTTTAGAAGGCTAAGATGGATATTAACATATCAAGATGAATATCTTACTTTAACGGTCCAGTTCTTGTCAACGAGCAGATTTGACGACTTCAGATCACGATGGATAATAGGTGGACTACAGTTGTGAAGATAGTTCATACCGCGTGCCTGTGTGAAGAATTATGATATATGCTGGATGAGATGTACAAGAAGGATCACAATGACAAATAGAAAGAAATAACCAAATTAAGCAGCTCATCCTTAGAAAATTGTCTACGTGCAATCTTCAAGGATCATAGAAATGGAAAAACCACATGTCAACTGAACGTATAACTAATACTCACAATGTCCATTGCCATATTGATACGCCGCCTCCAATCCAGTTTTGACGTGTTCCTCTGCAGTAGACGGAAGAGACTTCCACTGCAAAGAAAGTGAGATTGTAGAAACTAAAAGAGAGATTGTAGTGAGTAAAAGAGATGAGACCAAACCGTGGAAGGAACTCCGACACAATACAGAGGCGAGGAGGTGAAGTGACAGCTCCCATAAAGAGCAGTACATTAGGATGTCTAAGTCTTCTCATTAACAATACCTTCACAATAAAAATATAAATGTCGTTTACCAAAACAACACTCAGAGCAATCCAGCGGCGACAACAAGCAAAATACCTCTTGCCTAAAAGATTGGATAGTCTCTTCTGAATATTCTTGCTTGGAGAACACTTTTACAGCTACATCCTGTGATGTCATTACAATGGGAGCGCATATAAGTAAAGAAAATACTCTACAACGTCACCAGAAGCCAACTACTTACAGATCCAAACCAGAGACCGTGATAAACAGTTCCACATGAACCTGTAAAATAGAAAAATGCATTTCTTAGCTTAACAAAAAAACAGAAAATCACATAAAAGTATGAAGTCATGAGATAATCTGTGTAAGAGAATAAATGACCTTGTCCGATTTGTTCTCCAATTGTCAAATCATCCCATAAAATTTCATATTCAAGGCCCTCACTATCAGTATCAACCTTGTTCATAACACTGTTGTTGGTACTTCCGCTGCTACTAGCGCTACTTGTGTTGTTCGCACTTATAGAGGAAGACCACAAACTACTGCTCTCATTATTCTTAGGCTTCTTACTCTCAAAGGCAAGGCTTTCAGAGTTAGACTTATCTTTCTCTTGATCAGTTTGTACCCAAGGCCATACAGAATGAGTAGCTGGCCTTCCTTTTGAACCTTCCTCCTGCTCATTCCCTCTCCATGGCAATGACAAGCCTTTCTTTACCATCCATTCCTCAGCTTTTGAGGTTAGAACCTTATGGATTGCAGGCTTTTCATCACCCTCATGGGTCTTATCACTGGAATCTTTGACGGGTTTCGAAGGTAACTTTTCATCGTTACATGTGAATACACCAAAAGGATACTGGACAAAATCCCCTCTTGGTGTGCTGGAACCACTTGACGCTGCATCGTCTCTGTGGTCAGAGAGAGTAGCACCAAAGACACCATGATCTGAATGATGACTATCACCACTGCCACCCTCAGAAGGTGTGGCACTACTACTGTCACCTCCCCGCATTTTCGACCTGACCTTGTCGCTCACCTTGGACGCCTGCAATTTTAACACTAGTCAAAATAGGCAGAGTAAAGGTGAGAACTGAGAATATATAACTTACAACTGAACTAACCAAATTTGATATTTTTGATGTTATAGCAGCTTGAATAGGCTGATCAGAGTCAATGCCAAGTTTAGAGGCAAAACTATTCCTTGCAGCATTAGAGCTCGTTTCACCTTCTTGCCCCTTTAACTTAGCCAAAGAGACTCTAGGGTTCATGTAATGTTCCGTTTTACTTGTGATACAAATGACCCCTATAAGAGTACCATCATCATCATAGAAAGGGGAACACGTAGTGACAGCTGAGAACCTCTCCCCTGATTTGGTCTTGACAGGAAACTCGCCGGTCCAGCTCTCTCCACAGACACAACGTCGAGCAATATTCATTGCACAAGCAGCATCTCGGTTATCTGCAAGAATATCAATTGGGTTCTCACCAAGTGCTTCTGCAGCAGAGTACCCATAAAGCTTTTCCGCCATAGCGTTCCTGAAACAATCACGTCATCGAACTGGAATCTGAATACATAACGAGATTACAAGAAAATACTACAAATGAACAATGATGCATGAATCAAATATAGTCCTGGGCATATTAACCATAACCCGAAAATCAAACCGAAAAAAAAACAAAACAGACCAAAATTTACAAAACAGTTCTTATCTGTCTAAATCAAAAAAAAAAAAAAAAAAAACAGAACCGAACATGTATTCGAATATTTGAAAAATAATAAAATACATTATATATAAAATATAGAATATCTGAAAAACCTGAATTACCTATATTATCCGAATTTTCGGTTTTCCAGATTTTAACTTGGGTTTTCGAGATTTTTCGGTTTTTCTTTTGTTTTAAACCCAAATCAAACCCTATGTAGGTCTATTTTGGTTCTACTTCGGATATTATAAAAATATAGAAAATCGGACCCGAACATGATATTATAAGTACTGATCCTATCCAAAAAAAAAATACTTAAAAACTGGTTGATTCCTAAACAGTATCTAAACACCCCGAAATCCGAATAAACAAACCGAGAACCCAAATGCTCGGTACTAATCAAAAAATTGGTTTTAGCTTAACTCGAGTTTTCAGGTTTTTTTTTTTTTGCTTTAAATCCGAATCAAACACTATGTACTAATTCGGTTCCACTTCGAATTTTATAAGAAAATAGAAACTCAACCCGAACCTGACATTATCCAAACTAATCCGATCCAAAAAAATGTTTAAAAGTTGTTTTGTTCCTAAACAGATCTTAAACCCCCAAAATCCAAATAACAAGAAGCAATAACCCGAAATCCAAATAATCTGAACCAATCTGAAAACCCCGAATGCTCAGCACTAATCAAATCCACTATCTAGCGTCTAACAGAACATGATAATTCGCATATTGAGATCATAAGATGGAACTACATACCAAAAGATAATTCGCATATTGAGATCATAGGCATGAACAGTCTGTGCCATGGACTGCAAAATATTCAAATACTGATTATCAGTGAACTTCCCCGCCGATGGTCCCTTTCCTCCTCCACCTCTCAGATTCATCGAACCCTGGAGACGGCTGCTCTCCTTACGCAACGGCGAACCGTGACGAAACGAGGCCGCGCCGCTCTTCCTCCAAAATTGAGCTCCATCTCCAATGTTTCTCCTCGCAGGCCGATGCGGCGAGACCGAATGCGACCGCTGCCTGATCTCAGAGGATACCTTGAGCCTCGACATCTCTTGCTTTAGATGCTCTTGGCTTTCCTCTAGCTCGAGTATCTTCTTCAGCAGGTCATTAGGAGGTGGTGGAGTCTTCTCCATTACGCTCTCCGGAGATCAAAATCTGAAGCAGAGTGAGTTAAAACGGGTGGGAGGGAATCGTTCGAGTTGAATCGGAGCTTGAAGAAGATGTTAACTGTTAAGCAAACATGGTGGATGAGATTAAGTCTCTCTCTATAGAGAGAATATAAAATGGAATTGATGGGAGAAAGAAAACGTTTTCTGCGGTCTTTAAGCAGTCAACAATTATGGAAACTTTCCTTTCTTATCTTTTGCTTCTTTTGATTCGCTTTTCATTCTTTTTCATTTTATTTAATTTAATAATTGCTACCTTTATTCATTTTCTTCTAATTTGCTTGGTTATTATTCTTTCTTTTTTTTAGATTTCAATTTCCCGGTTTAACTATTTCATTATAATAACAAAGAAAGAAATTGTACTAGATTGTAAACATTTGATTCATTCTAAATTAAGTATGTATAGTTTTTTTCATTGTTCTATATAAGCTATAGTTTTCTTGTAAGTTAAGTTTTTTTTGTTGTAAACTATCTAAAAGTAAATAATAAAAAAAATGGACAGATGTTGAATATTCCTAGCTTTTTGGGTTCCTATGTGTCATCTGACTAATACTATGTAGTCATCCTAATTTATTGGTACTCAGACAATATTGTTGGTTAGGCAGACAAGAACAAAACTTGCAATCAAATACGAAGACCACATGATACGTAAGAAAGAAGACTCGCAACTATGATCCACAATCAGGGGAGCATCTACATTCTTCTTCTATTTAAGAGCTGTTAGTACTATAAGAGTTACATTTATGATGATTGTTATAATTTTTCAAGTTTAGTGCCATTGGAATATAAATTCTCATATTATTATTGGTTTGATAATTTTAAAATTTCTATAAAATTATTTGTTTTTCAAAAATTAGATGATAATAATTTTATAAATATATTAGTGTTATTGGCAAGTATATTCTTAACCATTTAACTCATAAAAACAAAAATTTGTAAATTCTAAATATATCACATAAATTATTTGTTATTTTCATAAATTTTCATAGTATACATAAATATTAACTCTTTCCAATTTTTATTAATTTTCTCAATTTTTAAAATCAGTAAATTCTATATAAATATAATTCCCACTAACATTTTCTAGTTCCTATTTATACGTTACCTTACAATCCAAAAACATAATTTAATCCTTGCATGGATGTATAATTTATACATTTATAGAGTATTTATCCTGAGTAACAGTAAAATAAACATATTTATCAAGTCGTAAATCTTTTCTCAAAGCTAAAACTTAAAAGGCAAGTCATAGCAAAAGAAAGAAAGAAAAACATTAAGAACTATTTTTAGAAGTTCATCGCAAATCTGAAAATGGAAATCGCCTCTCCTTCAAGTAACATTAATATTGCAATCGCTATGTTAGACTAATGTATGTGTATGTATGTATGGCGGCAAAAATATCGGCAACGCAACTAACTCACCTTTTTATATTTAAAATCATGTTTCGTGGTATTCTTTTCTTACCGATGAGATCACTAATAAATGCTAACTTGCTAAGGTGGCACTGTTGTCGTTTAGTTTCTGGATATTGTGAAATATATTACAAAAATGGGGGACTTTGATGAACTTAACCAGAAAGTAATGTAAATTCACAACGAATGCATAGATAATAAATATCCAGAGTGCGGACTAGGCCTGGGCATTTTACCCGGACCCGAAGATCCGAACCGGAACCGACCCGAAAATACCCGACCCGAACCCGACCCGAAAATTTTTAAGTACCTATTGGGTCTAGATTTCTTTTACCCGAATAGACCCGGACCCGAAAGGAACCGACCCGAATAGACCCGGACCCGAAAAGAACCGACCCGATAAGAACCGATTTGTACCCGACTTATAAACATGTATATCCAAAACTATTATTTTTGTGTTATGTTTTATATATCTATACTATTTTATAATTTAGTTGAAATATATTTTGTTAACAATAATTATTATTATTTGTAACATTTTTAAGTAATATAAAGTTTTAAAATGTAAAATTTAGAGTTTAAAAATGTTTTCTTTAATAAATAATAGTTTAAATTAAGTTATTTTATAAAATTTTAGAAATATATGAAAAATATTGATTGAATTTGAGTGAGTTTAAGTATATTATGTATTTTTTAGACTCTAAATACCCGGACCCGACCCGGACCTGATATGGATCCGAAAATTACGGGTATTTTATAGGTATTGGAATTAAAGACCCGAACCGACCCGGACCCGGCAAGACCCGACCCGGAACCGACCCGAAAAATCATACGTACCTATATGGATCTAAATTTTCAAGACCCGAAAGACCCGGACCCGACAGGACCCGGCCCGAACCCGACCCGAGGACCCGGATGCCCAGGCCTAGTGCGGACAAAGAAGCACTTGAGATAACCAGTCTGGATAATCTGTTCCACTTCCAACGAAGAGAGATTTTAATGTCTCCATGGTCAGATGTGGAGTACGAGGTTGTTTGACCATAGAGAGTCTATACTATACATCTCTACTTGTGCTTCATATTCATATAATTTCTGAAGCAGCTCAACTCCTTTTTGTCTCTGCCCTTTTTCCAAAAAGATCCAAATAAGATGACAATGTTGTTGTCTTCTGCTGCTTAAGATGTCGGAGAGCAGAGTCGACCTCAATGAATTTTGGTACTTCAACAAGGAAGACTACGTTTGAACCTATAGGAGACAAATGAACATCTCCCATGGCGCCATAGTTGCTGCTCAAACCAAGACCAATTATCTTTCTTCACTTTTTTTTTTTTTATGAGCAAACTCTTAGCCTTGAAGCGGTGCGTTTAGGTACTAAAAGTTGTTTTGTGTTAGTTGTCGTCGAGGAGAGAGTTGTCAAGTAACCCAGCACGTGTCGCTCGGAACTGTATTGTATACTTTCTTTGCATGTCTCTTAGTTCCTCCATCAGTTCTTGGAATGTGGGTCTCAGCTTTGTATCGCTGCAATGTTGGAGAGACCACACAAAAATTAATGTCAACATTAGCTGTGAAAATATGTAGAACATTTAACTAAATGTTATATTTTTCTAGTGAGGAACTATGCGGTTATTCCATATGTTACCTGTGCCAACAGCTCTCTATCAACGAGATCCAACGAGGATCAATGTCCTTTGGAATCTCCAGCCTCTGGTTCATGAACGCAACAGCTCCTATCACCTGCACATAGAGCAAAACATATAGTTTTATAGATAAACTCTAGGACCAAAAGTCATGTGGAGACACTTTCGTTTCATTGTTAAGAAACGTACCTGCATAGAGTTGAGAGTTTCCCATGGGATCTTTCCTGTAGCAAGCTCCCATAGTACTACTCCAAAGCTGTAAATATCAGACCTGTATCAAAGAAGTAGAAAAGCTAATTAATGGCTGTGCCTAAAAAAAAACAAGTAATCAAGGTAAGTTAAACCAAACAGAACACTAAGAATATACTTCTCATCAGCAGACTCATTTCGAAGAACTTCTGGGGCCATCCATTGAGGCTGTACAACAGATAAAAAAGCCAATCAAATATCACTATGAGAGGTTGTTATAAAATCAAGATTCAAATGGAAAAGAGCTTAGATTTAAATACCGTTCCCTTCCCGGACTTGGAGGTTAGATATGTTTCATGTTTGATACGTGAAAGACCAAAGTCAGCAACCTGTTAGAGATGTCCGAGTTCAAGTTTGGAGTCTCACTTTCCAGCTCATTTAAAACCGAACGTGTATCAAGTATTATATGTTACCTTAACAGTCCAGTTCCTGTCTACCAGTAGATTTGGAGACTTCAGGTCACGATGGATAATGGGTGGACTACAACAGTGAAGATAGTTCATACCACGAGCCTGTGTGACACATAATAACGTCATTACAGAATGTAAAACAAGGATTACAAGACAAAATACAAAGAACCAATCAAACAGAACAGCTCAAAATTAAAAAAAATCAATGTATATGAGTGATTCTCAATGACCATAGAGATGTGAAAATATGTCAAATGAACTTATAAGTAATGCTCACAATGTCCAAGGCCATGTTAGTACGCCGCCTCCAATCCAGTTTTGATGCGCTCTTCCGTAGTAGAAGAAAGAGACTTCCACTGCACAGAGCTATGGCTTAAAGGGACGAGGAAGCACAAAGAAAATGTGATTGTAGTAACTAAAAGAGATGAGACCAAACCGTGGAAGGAACTCTGACACTATACAGAGACGTGGAGGTGAAGTCACAGCTCCCATAAAGAGCAGTACATTAGGATGTCTAAGTCTTCTCATCAGAGACACCTTCATAGTAAAACAAGTAATCAAATATTAAGTAACTTATAAAATTCTAAACGTTAGTTAACTACAGTTAGAGAAATCAATTAAAAACAATACCTCTTGCCTAAAAGATCGCATAGCCTCTTCTGAGTATTCTTGTTTGGAGAAAACTTTTACAGCCACATCCTGCAGTGACATTAACAACTCTTAATAAGAAAGATCAATGAACTTGGTAACTTTCTTTCACTATCATGGAGGCATGAATAGACCAACAAATACATATTCTGTAACATAACTAGAAGCCAAAAACTTACAGATCCAAACCAGAGACTGTGATAGACAGTTCCACATGAACCTATAAAATGGGAAATCACATATAATGGTTAAAATGTTATAAACAATGGATTTGTATGGCTTTAAGTTACCTCGTCCAATATCTTCTCCAATTGTCAAATCATCCCAAAGAATTTCATATTCCAGGCAATCAGTCTCAGTATCAACCCTGCTGGTGGCACTTCCACAGGTACTAGTGCTGCGTGTACTGTTTGCATTTACAGAAGAAGACCACATACTAGAAGTCTCGTTATTGGATGCCTTACTACTATCAGAGGAATCACTTTCAGAGTTAACATCATAATATGGATTAATCTGTTGATACTTATCTTTTTCTTGTTCATTCTGTACCCAAGTCCATTCAGAATGACCTGGCCTTCCTTTTGAAACTTCTTGCTCAGCCTTTTCATCACATGAGAATACACCAAAAGGAGGATATATAAGATCCACTTTTTGTATGCTGCCACTACATGATGATGCATCTTCACTGTTGTCAGAAAGAGTAGCACCGCAGACACCATCAGAGAGTGTGGCACTATTGTCACCTGCTCGCATCTTCGCCCTGACCTTGTTGCTTACTTTGGATGCCTACAAAAAATAACACTAATCTTCAAAACATGCAACATCAAATATGAGAGAATCCGTAAAATGTTAAATTTGATCTTGCTTATATGATGTAAAAATCAAATAATTTTTATAAGAAAATGTTACTCCCTCTGTTTCGAAATATAAAATATCTTAGTGAGTTTTTGATGTTTCAATATACAGTAGAACCTCTATAAATTAATACTCGATAAATTAATATACAATAAATATCTCTATAAAATAATATAATATTATAGTTCCAAATTGAGTTTTTGGTTCGATATACTTATCGATAAATTAATATCTCTCTAAATTAATAAAATAAATAAAATTTTGGTGTAATCCAAACATTATTAATTTGGTGTATAAGATGTTTTCATATAATCAGTAATTTTTACCTTTATCAACCAATAGTATTTTATAACCTAGTTTTAAAATGGTTGAATAATTTTCAATTTATATTTTTATGATACTTTTCAAATAAAACTAATTTTCTTAATAATTGTGGGTTTGCCGAAAATATCATATATTATGGAACAGAGGGGAGTACTAAGTTACCAACCAAATCTGATATCTTTGATGTTATAGCAGCTTGTATAGGCTGATGAGAGTCAAGGCCAGCTCCTTTGGTTCCAAAACCAAGTCTAGAAGCAAAACTATTCTTTCCAGTGCTAGAGCTCTCTTCACTTTCTTTGGCCTTTAATGTAGCCAAAGAAAGTCTTGGGTGTATATAAGGTTCAGTGTTACCTGTAATAGAAATGATCCCAACCAAAGAACCTTCATCATCGTAGAAGGGAGAACACGTACACACAGCTAAAACTCTCTCCCCTGATTTGCTCTTGAGAGGAAACTCGCCGGTCCAGCTCTCTCCACTGATACAACGTTGAGCAACTTTTACAGCAAAAGGAGCATCTTGTTCATCTACCATAACATCAACTGGGTTTTTCCCAACTACTTCTTCAGCTGTGTACCCATAAATCTTTTCAGACATGGCATTCCTGTCACAAATCATATTAGTATTATTTGAACACATACGAGATGTGGTTAATAATGCCGGATTTGAGATTTTGGGGGACCTGAAACAATTTTTTTTAAATATTTAGTAAAAAAAAAGTTGTTTTTCATAATTTTTTTTTGTGGACCTTGTGCTGCTGATAATAATACAGGAAGATGGAACTTAACTACTTACCAAAAGATTATTTGCATATTAAGATCGAAGACATGAACAGATTGTGAAATTGACTGCAGGATATTGAAGTATTGTTTATTAGTGAACTTTGTGGCTGATGGTCTTGTTCTTCCTCTACCTACTCCAACTTTCAAGTTGGTCGAATCTTGGATACGTTTCTGCTTCTGAAAGGAGGAAGGGACGCTCTTCCTCCTCGCTGGAGCTCCCTCGTCGATGTTTCTCCTCTCAGGCAGATACTGTGGTCGCTGAGTAAGGTCAGTAGAAACCTTGAGCCTAGACATCTCCTGCTTTAGATGCTCGTGGCTTTGCTCTAGCTCTAGTAACTTCTTTAGTAGCTCATTAGGAAGTGGAGGCTCCATTGCGCTCAAAACTAAAGGGAACGCCGAACGCTACCACCAGTACACGGGAACACAAGAAGCGAGGTTAAGTCGAAAGCCTTCTTGTCCGTGAGTATTGAGATTGATCACTCTCTTTCTCTTTCATTCATGAACAAACGTTTCTTCACTTAATGTCACAAAATCAGTCGACAAATATGAAAAAATGTTTCTTCAGTTACACTCATAAGATTGTGAGAGTGTAAGAAGAGGTGGAGGTTGGTCGGTTCTATAAGATTTGACACGACCATTTTGTTGGTTACGCAGAGAAAGCCAAAAATTACAATCAGTTGACAGTATCATGATACGTACGTAGAGAGACTATAAAGAGTGTTCCATAACCTTCTTTTTTAGACTTTTTGTTTGTTTTGTATAGTATTTAATAATATGTACGTACACAAATGTAAGCAAGTGTGAATAGTATCTTAAATGCCTTACGTGGACGTTAGTGTCTAAACTGTTTTTGAGAGTGTTCATATATACATGAACGCGATACTCAAGAGTCAAGAGAGTGTTATCTTGGCAGATTAAAATAAGTTTGATCTCACCGTTACACCGCTTCTTTAAACTACTAGTATAATTGCAATCGCTATCTTAGACTGATGTGTGCGTATCCGGGGGGCAACGTAACTACCTCACCTTTTACAATTGAAATCGTATGTTTCTTGCTCATATCACATGTTCTTCATTAATAACGTGGCGTAGTTTCCGTTTAGTATATGTGGATGATACCAATTTTTTAAAAAGAATAATCCAATAATTGGTCTGGTTTAAAAAACAAAGGTAAACCGGTTATCAAATATGAAGCCTGTAACATGAAATTACTCTGTTGTTGTGATTATCACGAAGACTACAAAAATTCAAAGACTCACCAGGAATCCATTTTAGTAATTGGATGAGACCGGTAAGGAAGAGGCAATGGTGTAGCATGTGGAAGTTAGTCAGATATAAATTGGTTGGAAGGTAAATATAATTACAGTTTACTGATGGTCAGCATAGGCCAAACCCATCAAGAAAAGTGTCTTTTTGTCTAACAAAGGTCACAAAACTGAACAATTGACGCTGACCTAGTTTTTCAAGTGATGTTTTTTACTATAAAGAGTTAAATCTAAATCTATTAAAAATACTGACCTACTTCCCGGTGAAGGCATAGATTCTTTTTTAGACATTCAAATGAGTCGAAAACAATAATTTATATCAGTATAGATACAAATTAAAATGTAGTGGAGAGTTTTCTAACATGGGTTGTTTAGCAATTTCAAAGATTACCTACCACTACATCACCACCTCGTGATATTTTAAGTGATGTTGCAATTTTTTTTCATTTAATGCTTAGCTTAGAACTAGAAAATTTAACTTTGACCATGTACTTTTTATTGTTTTAAGAATTTAAATCAAATAAAATTAAGTGCCAAAAACCAAACCAGGTATATTGTATTAAATTGTATGGTTATCGTGATAAAACACTCATCGGCGATCAATCGCATTAGGTAGTTGGCTTCGTTGATAGCGTAGTATATACCACAAGCACACTGAAGACTAGCATAGATACGCAATAGGTAGAGTTGCTATCCTTTTTAAGTTTCTCACTCTCAACAACTTTCGTTATTAGAGCTTTGAGTCTCAAAGCTAGGTTATCATCACACAAACCAGTGAGCGTCACGAAAAGAATCCTCAAAAGTATTACGGTGATACTGCTCGCCAACCGCACGTGTATAAAAAGATCCATCCTACGAATACAATCAAGAGGCAGTCTATCAAAAACCCATATCCACCTGGATACAAAGTTAAATGTAGTGGAGTGTTTTTCTAATATGAGTTGTTTAGCAATTCCAAAGCTTACTACGAATACACCACTACATCGTGATATTTTAAGTGTTATTGTAACTTTTTTTTTTGCCTCATTCGTCATAGCATTTTCTGGCTTCTGTCTAGAATTGATTCATGGAGTCTGAATCACTCACTTTCGGAACGGAATGAAGCGGCATCTTCCATAGCTCTCAGCGTTACTCGGGACGGACGTCATCAGTCGTATATCGCTCGGAATGCTCCGTCGTGGCTACATCATCTACTCGTCTTGGAAGCTCAGTAAGGA